>PKMM01010123.1:1101458-1198171 GCA_002933915.1 Eutrema heterophyllum | reverse complement strand
TCTTTCTTTACTTTTTCAATGTTATTAGTTTCCATAATATAAAACTCTATTCTTTTTCTTTTTTTGTTATTTTTATTATTATTTTTTAAAAAATAAATAACTAACAATTGGAAAGTTTATATTATTACTTTGACACATGTCGCGATCTAAATTAACAACGACACATGTCACAATCTCGTGAATGAGAGTTATCTTACGTGTTCACGGTAAGAAATCCAGCTTTATATAATAAGATTAAATAAACGATGAAATGCTTTCAATTTTGGGTGGTTTTAAGGTGGTGATGAAACTACGATATTTATATAGGGGTTTACAATGAATACTTTATGTTTGCTGTTAATTATTTCTTCGTTATATAGTATTTAATTTCTGTCCTTTATCTCAATTCAAACAATATTTCATAGCTAATTAATACCTTCTTAATTTGGTATGTAAAGTGTTCCTCATCATTCATCCATTTTTTATAGAAAAAAAATTCATATATTTGAATAAAGCGATAAAAAATTAAAAACAATATTGTTCCGAAAAGATCATTGAAAGAGCCCAAGTTTATAATGTCCGAAGGACACTCAAATAGAGTGTGGTTCATCGTCTCAACCTATTTTATATTTTAAAGATCTATAAATGTATACATTTTATCATACTATATATTTATTGCTAAATAAATAAGCTTTTAGCTAAATTAAGAAATATATCTGACCAACAAAGATAAGCTAATGAAAGATATATAGTGCACTTTCTTTTGCTACCGATATATAGAGACTAATTATTTGATGGACTCAATAATAGAGACTAATTAAATAGCAATACTTTTACAGTTAGGTCTTAGTTGGATAGTAATCATATCATATATATATAGATCGGTAAATATATTATTAAAAGCATCAACTGTGCACTACGCAAGATATTATGTAGTAAATGATAAAATATGATAAATTTACTCGCAATATACATTACAAGCCCCATAAAGGGAAACTACTATACTGACGGACGCCCTATAGAAAGCAGAAACCATAACGTATGGTCCCCATATGCGTCATCTTCCGTGTTCTAACAATGCAACAAGTAAAAAGGCTTGGTCTAATTGTATAAAGAAAAAACTAGATATTCCGCTAATTTCAACAAAGTATTAAAGAAATTTTGGCAAAAACAGAGAAGTTTCTGAGAAGGCATATATTTTAATACATATGTAGTCACAATTCAATACATCGTATCCATAAAAAGCTTCTCTTTTCCTCGGATGTCATTCATCATTTACTTAGCAAACATTGAATATTTTCACCGTGCTTCCAAATCAATTATTTTAAGAAATCGTTGATAAGGAAACAAAATAAAAATAATCGTGTTTTCAATGTGCTTTCATGTGTTTCCGGGCCCTTATGATTGTAATTTAGATTTTGAAACAGAAATCGAGCTTCAAACCAAACTTCTCAATCTAGATTTTGGGTCTAATACTGAAAACGAAAACTAGAGGCATTATTCTGCTAATTCAATCAAAGTATAGGCCTTGGGAAGAAATGTTCCGAAAAAGGAAGTTTCCAAAAGTTCGTTTATTTCAAAATATATTATCAGCCAAGTAACCCACATGGTGTTACCATTCAATATTATTTATTTGATATAAAACCCCCATAAGCTCTTTCTCTTCTTCCTCCAATCCCAGTCACCACCTTCCTAGATCTCGATCACTTTCTCTCTCTTCCTCATCGCCGTGATGGTGCTCTCCCACGCCGCATCGGATTCGGACGTCTCCGTCCACTCCACATTCGCATCGCGATACGTCCGAACTTCACTTCCCAGGTAATATAACTAACGAAATATAATAAGCTTGATCATGTTATATATTTGTAATTTTCGATTAAAACGGAGGGTTGAAAACGTAAATATCAGGTTTAAGATGCCGGAAAACTCGATCCCGAAAGAAGCGGCGTATCAGATAATAAACGACGAGTTGATGCTTGACGGCAATCCAAGGCTAAACTTGGCCTCCTTCGTGACGACGTGGATGGAGCCTGAGTGCGATAAACTCATCATGGCTTCCATTAACAAAAACTATGTCGACATGGACGAGTACCCCGTCACCACCGAACTCCAGGTAATTTTAATCATACTTTTAAGTCATGATCGTTTTAAAAACAAGTTGAAACATAATTATATATCGGCTTATATGTATGGAGAGAAATGTTTATAGAGGATCTTGAGAATTTCTTTCAAACGATTGTGTGATACTATATATGTGGCCGCGTCATTGATATTCCGAATCGAGATTATATGGTATATCTTGATTGATGTTTTTGGATTTCTGCTCATGTTATATATTAATTACTATTATTCATAAGATTCTTTGCTATTAAATCTTGTTTATATATGTATAAATATGTATACCAACTACATGTTGACATAATTTTATCAAAAAGACTATGATGACTTTTTCTATGGGTGTGATTATCAATTTTGAGACTATATGGTGATTAGGCGCGGTGTATTACAAGTCGCAGGTTTTATTAATATATATGATACTATTATTAGTTTGTATCATTAATAGATGCTTTATTATTGAATCTTTGTTCTATATGTATAAATATACACCAACTATACTTTGGATGAATTTGGATGAATTAGACTATACTTTAGACTATAGTGATTAGAAGGAATATCAATACAACTTTATTTCCGCAAATGCCAACCATTGTGTTAGTAGTTGAGTTATTAGTGAGGTATTACTTTAAATTTAAATCTTGGTCCCACTAGTATATTTAATTTGATAGCCGGACAAACAAACGTTTCAAATTGTCACGAAAATTTTAAAGAAAACAATAGAATATATCGGTTATACATTCAAATTATTAGATTCCTCGTATTTTAATTTGGAAAACATAGTAGGACCGAATTTTCTAACATATTTTTCTTTATTTTCCAATTAAAAACTGATCGTATTTTTTTTGTTTTTTTGTCAACTATCTCGTAATTATTTACATTATAAGATTTACGCGATCTCATGTTGGACTATAATAGTATTAATTAGTATGACTTATTACCACCACTTTGAGTGCGTACTATCTTTTTATTATTCTAAAGATCTGTCATGTTGTTATTCGCTAATATTAAGCATCAATCACGATGTCAATAAGTCATTAACCAACTAATTATTTTTTTGTTTAATATTTTAAAAACAGAACCGATGTGTGAACATGATTGCACATCTATTCAATGCACCGTTAGGAGAGGCGGAGACGGCCGTCGGAGTAGGGACCGTTGGATCATCGGAGGCCATAATGTTGGCCGGTTTGGCCTTCAAACGGAAATGGCAGAACAAGCGTAAAGCCGAAGGCAAACCCATCGATAAACCCAACATTGTCACCGGAGCCAATGTTCAAGTAATTAACGATTGTTCAAGTTTGATAATCATAATTAAATTTTTTGATCAAGTTCTTATAACAATTCAAAATTTTAGGTGTGTTGGGAGAAATTCGCTAGGTACTTTGAGGTTGAGCTTAAGGAAGTGAAACTAAGTGAAGGATATTATGTGATGGACCCGGAGAAAGCTGTTGAGATGGTCGATGAGAACACTATATGTGTTGCGGCCATTCTTGGTTCCACTCTTAATGGAGAATTTGAAGATGTTAAACTCTTGAACGATCTCTTGGTCCAAAAGAACAAAGAAACCGGGTAACTAATTAGCTTTACATCAATGGACTATTACACACTATATATATGATAAAGAATATTAGTATATATTAGAACCTTAATTTGCACTAATCAAAACAACTAATACATATATGCATGTTTTCGATAGATGGGATACACCGATCCATGTGGATGCGGCAAGTGGAGGATTCATAGCACCGTTTTTGTATCCGGAATTGGAATGGGACTTTAGGTTGCCGTTGGTGAAGAGTATAAATGTGAGTGGTCACAAGTATGGACTTGTGTACGCAGGGATTGGTTGGGTGGTTTGGAGAAACAAAGAGGATTTGCCTGATGAACTCATTTTCCATATCAATTATCTTGGTGCTGACCAACCCACTTTTACTCTCAATTTCTCCAAAGGTAAATTTACTTGATCATGTTTTAATTATTGTTTATTTTATTTTTTCTTGCTAGTCATAATTTTTTTTATTTGAATTTTACTAGCCATGATCTAAATAGAATAACATCAAAGTGATGGAGGTCATTTATCTTTCCATTTTAATATACCGAGTCCTTTCATTTAATTTCTACTTTTTCTTTTTTTACCTAATTTAAAATTTATATAGTACATAATCATCAAAGTAATGGAGCAATTGAGGTCAAACTTTTTCCATTTAAAATAAGGAACATCACCTCAATTATTTCCAGCTTTTTTTTTTACTTTGAATAATTTAAGAAAACGGGTAGTACATGCATATCAAAGTGATGGAAGTCAAATTTGTAATTTTTATTTTAAAATAGGGGAAAACGTAACTTAGACGTTGTTGTCGTATTCGAAAAGTCTGGTTTTCTTCTCATATAGTTTCAATTTCAAATACTGGACTTTTTCTGAATTGTATTTGTTAATTCTTTATCACTGCCTCAGTAATAGTAGCTTATTAATCTACAAATTGCTCTCATTTTTCTGTCTGTATTTTATTTTTGATATTCTTCTCTCAATATACGCAGGTTCGAGTCAAGTCATAGCTCAATACTACCAACTTATCCGATTGGGCCACGAGGTGAGTGGGTCCACGATTTTAACTTAACTTAGTATATTATGCTAATTAATTAGACACTACTTAAATAATTAAAATGGATGTCAAAGAAAATATAATACTAATAATAAAAATGTATCAAACAGGGTTATAGAAATGTGATGGAGAATTGCAGAGAGAATATGATTATGCTAAGGGAAGGACTTGAGAAGACAGAAAGGTTCAACATCGTATCAAAGGACGAGGGAGTGCCACTTGTCGCTTTCTCCTTGAAAGATAACAGCTCTCACACTGAGTTTGAAGTATCCGACATGCTTCGCAGGTTAGTTGTCTTAGCCTGTTTTAATTACTCTTTCTTAGTATTTAGAATTAAGTTGCATTGTGTTTAAGAGGATTCATGCATTTGATCAAACTAAAGATATATATAAAAACTAAACGTAAAGTAATTAAATCCACGAATCATATAGCAATTGTACTGGTCGAATAATCCTCTGACAGAACTGGTTTGACATTAGCTAGTTAGTATTTCTTTAATGACTAGGCTAACTAGTTAATGTCAATGATTTTTTTTTGCTAAAAAAAAAAAAAAAAAAATTAACTAGTTAATGTCAATGATATACTGTACAAGATTCATAAAATGAGTAATTATATATATGTTTGATGAATCTATATATAATTAACTCCTCAACACATATTTTAAATGTAGGTATGGATGGATAGTGCCAGCATATACAATGCCTCCAAACGCACAACACATAACTGTTCTTCGAGTGGTCATCAGAGAAGATTTCTCAAGAACACTCGCAGAGAGACTTGTGATCGATATTGAGAAGGTGATGCGTGAGCTCGATGAGCTTCCTTCGCGAATGATCCACAAAATTTCACTAGGAGAGGAGAAAAGTGAAGCTAACGGCGATAACTTGATGGTGACGGTGAAGAAAAGCGATATGGAGAAGCAGAGAGAGATCATCAATGGCTGGAAGAAGTTTGTCTCCGACAGAAAGAAGACGAGTGGTATCTGTTAATTGAGTATTAATGAAAATGTTTGAAAAACTTTATTAATAATGCATTTGCATTGATGTGGAGATTTGAAGTTTTTTTTTTTTTATTGTTGAACCAAGTTTCATCTGATTTTGATTTGTATTATCGTTTGATATTATTGAATCATTATGAAATAAGTTTGTGTTTTTGTTTCTTGTTCATCGTCATATATGATTAAGAGATCTAGTAATTTCATTGATATTTTAACTTATTTTATTGGGGATCTTTTAATTTTATCCCGTAAGCTCGTAGGTAAACAATATAGGATTTTGTAACAGTTTTTAATTCTGATAAAACAAATTTTAATACCACACCTTTGAAACCAACTTAGCTGTCAGTTTTTTTTATTAAAAAAAATCATATATTCCTTTTGAAACCATCTTAGTCCGTAGGTATCACCACTTTTTTGTAAAAATGGTAATGGGGCAAACATTGAAAAAAAAGGATCTGTTATACTTTGGAAATTCAATTAGATCAGCGTTATATTAAATTATAGAGTTCAAATTTGTATTATTATTGTTGTAGGGACAATTTAGAAACAAAAATTAAATGTGAACTTTTATTATCATTTCATAATGCGTTACAATAAGTCACAAAAGTTGCAGAATGTAATAATAAATTATTTTGATTGACAAAATACATATATTTTAAGATATTATATCAATACTTCAAATAAACTCTAAGCCGGAGAGGGAATATCCGGAGTAGAACCATTTTGGCCAGAGCAATGTTCCTTAACATAGTAGCTGACGAAAGGATTACGGAACGATTCAAATACCGTATTCTTATAGTTTTTATTCAATTTCACGATCGCGGCCCAGCATTCAGAATCAATGGTTGGTTTTTGCGTAAACGCCTTAATGAAACATCTTGTTACCTTCTTGTAGTTGGAAAAGCATTTGTTCAATTGTCGTGTGAGGGTAATCTGACAATCGGAGCTCTTCATCATCTGTAATTGGGTCAAGCATTTGAGATGTGACACAGCTTGAAAAGAGAACTATTGCAACAAAAAGTGTGAGATTTTTCATTTTCTTTGAGTTCTTTGTAGATTTGAATTTGTGAAAATGAGAAAACAATGAATATGCTACTTTATAAAATAATTAAATAAACGATGAATATGCTTTCAATTTTGGGTGGTTTTAAGGTGGTGATGAAACTACATTATTTATATAGGGGTTTACAATGAATACTTTATGTTTGCTGTTAATTATTTATTCGTTATCAAAATGATCAAATTTCTGTCCTTTATATCAATTCAAACAATATTTTATAGCTATTAATACCTTCTTTGGTATGTAAGAACATGAATAACGGAGGTTTTTAATACGGTTTCTTAACAAAAAAAATAATAAACAATTAGTGGGTCCCACTTAAAAATAAGAACCGACTTTTTAAAACTCTTAAATAAAGATCGCCTCTGGCGCAGTATCTTCACTGTTCACGGGCCCTACCGTGACGTGGCGGCCCGTGATTGGTTGATTTTTTTTTTTTTTTGGAAATCGTAAAAAAAAAATAAAAAATAAAAAATTAAAAGCGGGACCCACCTAAAAACTTTTGCCGAGTTTCACCAATACACATGCTCTAAAGTATTCCTCATCATTTTTCTGATTTATTAAATAGTAATGTAGTGAGTGATTGTTGACCAAAAAGTATTTGATTAAAATAATTAATTACCTAAAGTCCTACTTTTCTCGACTTGTCAATTTAAACGTGGTCATTTAGCTCAATCAACTTCCATTGGTATTAAAAAAAACCTTCTCTTTTCGGCAAAAACAACAACTACTAATTAAGGCTGGTTAACTAAGTTTACCATTGAGTTGACAAAAATAAAGTTTACCACTGATTTTTTCCACTTTAAAACATTAATGTATTTGAATTTTAGACCTTATTACAATTTGACTTTTGACTGCCAACTAAAGAAAGATAATTAAACAATGAGTAATAATTTTTTTTCCAAGTATTATTTTGGATCCATGCATATCTAAGATATTTAAAAATATAAACTTAACCTAAAATAAATTAAAGCAATAAAAAAAAATTACTTTAAGACTACGATTTTTATTTATTTTAATGGATGCTAGATATAAAGTTTTGATTTTAATTTAAATTGGTCACATGAGCAATGAATATGTTACTTGTATTATTTGAATGTAAAAGTANCTAATAATGTGTTTTTATTCATTTGGAATATATATTTTCAAAAGTGTGTATTGCAAAATTATTTGATCATTTATATGTATATTGATAATGTATTATTATAATTATATAAATTTATTTTATAGGATAACTAAATTTGTAAGAAAAGTTTCTTGCAATCACCTTAAATGCTAAGTTTAAGAAATTATTAAAAAAATTGTTTGAAGTGTTTTATCTGGAAGCCAAACCAGTACGTTGTTGTGTAGAATTGGTTTTAAACGCATACAATTACAATAATTTGTATATGCAGCGTTTACGGCTGCGGTAAAACTGATCAAATTAACTCTTCGTTGTTCAATTGATGAGTCAAACTTCTAAATCGAAATCAAAATATATATATATTTAATAGATATACATATCGTCTTATATAGGACTATCCATTTGGATCATTCCGTAATCATGTCTTCAAACCAAGTCTTAAAGTTTTTTTTGAGTAAACTTAGCTTTGTATAAAGACTTCTTTTTTTATTGATGTTTAGAAAAACTCTCTCAAAACTAAACACAACGCTCTTAATTCTCTCTTATTATTTTGCCATAACTCGGCAACCATATATATAGGTATAGGCCTTTTTCTTTATCTAAATTTATTTTCCTTTTCTCTAGAAATAGACAATTTCTATTTCTAATAGAAATGTTGATTTAGCTTTTCTTATCCTAGTCCTTTTTGACTAAGGATGTCTTAAGCTAACGCTTTTGAAGCTTATCCAACATTCACCCCCTTAAGCTTCAAAACTGTCTTTGAGAGGTCTTGAACTCCGATTAAGCTTCTCATTTGTTTGAACTTAATTCTTGCTAAGGCCTTTGTAAGTATATCTGCACGCTGTTCTTCTCCGGACACATGTTCGACTTCCAATTGATCACTCTCAACACATTCTCTGATGAAGTGAAAACGTTTATGGATATGTTTGCTCCTTCGATGAAAAACCGGGTTCTTGGCAAGAGCAATGGCAGATTTGTTGTCAATATGAATGGTTGTCTTTACTCGTTCTTGACCTGTGATTTCACTCAACAAATCTTGAAGCCAGATAGCTTGTTTCGCAGCCTCCGTAGCAGCCATATACTCGGCTTCACATGATGATAGCGCAACTATGTCTTGCTTCTGTGAACACCACGTAATAGGTGATTCATCAAAGTAGAAAATGTGTCCTGTGGTGCTTCTTCCATCATCCGGATCAGTATTGTGACTGATGTCACTATACCCAACAATTTTCTTTGTTCCACCTCTTTTAAACATCAACCCAAACGCTGTTGTCCCTTGTATATACCTCAAAATCTGTTTTAAGGCTTTACCGTGTGACTCCTTAGGATTTTGCATATATCTGCTTAAGATTCCAACTGAAAATGCAAGGTCATGTCTAGTATGCAGGAGATATCGCAAACAACCAATTTTACTTCGATACTCTGTAGCATCAATCTCAGAGTCTCCTTCTTGTTCTTTTGACAACTTCAATCCAAACTCCATCGGTATATGAGTAGAGTTGCAGGTTTCTAGTCCTGCTTCTTTTAATATCTTTCGAGCATATGACTCTTGCTTGATTTCTATTCCTTCTTTGTTTTGATTGACTTCAATCCCGAGGTAGTAGGTGAGTTTGACCAGATCTGACATCTCGAATGTCGACGACATCTCAGCTTTGAAGTTGTTGATGACTTCTAATGTGCTTCCTGTCACAAAAAGATCATCAACGTACACGGCCACAATGAGAAGTTTTGCTTCTTCTTCCTTTCGATACACTGAGCTTTCTTTTGTGCATTTTTTGAACTTCATGCCTTTCAAAATCTGATCAAGTTTTGTGTTCCAGGCTCTTGGGGCTTGTCTCAGACCGTATAAAGCTTTGGAGAGTTTGAAAACCTTAGATTCTTCTCCCTTCTTTTCAAACCCTTCAGGCTGTGAGACATATACCTCCTCATTTAATTCACCGTGTAGAAAAGCAGTCTTGACGTCAAGATGATGAATCTCCCATCCATGTGAAGCTGCCAAACCGATAAGCATGCGAACAGTTTCAATACGCGCAACTGGCGCAAACACCTCGTCAAAATCAATTCCTGATTGCTGTACATATCCCTTCGCAACAAGTCTCGCCTTAAACTTGTTTATCGTTCCATCGGCATTCCGTTTGATTTTGAAAATCCACTTAAGACCAATTACTTTCACTCCGAATGGTTTGTCAGTTAGAAACCATGTCCTGTTTTTGTTGATTGATTCAATCTCCTCTTGGCATGCTCTCGTCCACTCTATAGAGTCTTTTGCTTCTTGATAGTTTAGTGGTTCGTCATTGAGAGACAGAAGAAGTCTTTCACACTCAGCATCCGCTAGAAGAACATAATCTTTTAGATAAGTAGGAGTTTTTACTTGTCGAGTTGTTCTTCGTTGCATCGGTGGTTCAGCCGCTTCAATTTCTTCTTGACTATCCGAAGCAGAGTACGAATCTTGATCTGCATCATCTTCTTTGTCTTGTGGATTTTGATCTTGCTCCAGTTCAGTTGCTTCGGGTGTGTTTTCATGATGATGATTTCCGATTATAAATGGACCATGTCCAGTGTCTACCACTTCTCCCCATGCCATTCGAAACATCCCTGGATCATTCTCTGTAGTTTTATTCTCTCCCTTCCAATCGTAGCATGCTTTCTCATCAAAGACTACATCTCGACTTACTACGATTCTTCTCTTTGTCGGATTATAGAGCCTGTATGCCTTGGAACCAGGTTCAATTCCGAGATGTACCAGTGTTTGGGAACGATGATCTAGTTTCTTGAGATGCTCAGATTCAACTCTAGCGTAGGCGAGGCAACCAAAGACTCGGAGATGTTCTATATTTGGCTTCTTGTTCCTCATGCATTCATAGGGTGTTTGATTTGTCAAAGCTCTTGTAGGTACACGGTTTATCACATATGTTGTATGCCGAACTGCTTCTCCCCACAAGAAATTTGGAACCCTCATTGCTTTAAGGTTGCTTCGTGTCATCTCCATCATCGTACGGTTTCTCCTTTCTACTACGCCATTTTGTTGAGGGGTATAGGGAGCTGTTAATTGTCTTTTGATCCCATTTACGTTGCAGTATTCTTGGAATTCTTGTGATGTGAACTCTCCACCTCTGTCCGTACGCAACGTCAAAATCATCTTCCCAAGATCTTTTTCTACTAAGGATTTGAATGATTTGAATTTCTCAAAAGCTTCACTCTTCTCTTTTAGTAGAATCGTCCACATATACCTTGTATGATCATCAATGATGACAAAGATGTACCTGTTTCGGGCAAGAGTGGCTGGTGTTATAGGTCCGCATAAGTCTGCGTGTAACAGCTCCAAAACTCGCGATGATCTGAACAGAGTTGCCTTAGGAAAATCTTGACGAGTTTGCTTTCCAACTAGGCAGGACTCACAAATTTGTTTCTCACCATCAATCTTCGGCAAGCCATGAACCATCTCGTGTGTCCACATATTATGAATTGTTTTGAAACTAATATGGCCGAGTCTTGCGTGCCATCTCCAAGTTTCTTTTTCAATTTTTGAATGCAGGCAGATTGGTTTTCCAATTGAGAGATTTATTTTGTACAGCCGATTTGGAGATCGAGTTACCTTTGCCAGCAGTTGTCCATTAGGATCACATAGTGTTAGGTAGTCGTCTTTCATTCTGACATCACACCCATACTCTGTAGCTTGTCCAAGACTGAGTATATTGCTTTTCAACTCTGGAATATAGTAAATATCTGTTAAGAGTTTCTGTTCTCCTGTTTTTCCTTGGAAAAGAATTGATCCCTTCCCATTAATATCAACACAGGATCCATCTCCAAATTTTACTCTTCCTTTGATATTCTCATTCAGTTCTGAGAAGAAACTCTTTATGCCAGTCATATGATTACTTGCCCCATTATCTAAATACCAAACTCCTTCTTCATCTTTGTTTGTTTCATATTTCTTTGGCATTAGGTTTTCTTCATTGAGAAAGACTATTTCGTGCATATAGAGGGCTTCATCTGTTTCCTCTGTTTCAACTTTGTTGGCTTCTTGTAGTTTCTGCTTTCTATCAGGACATACAGAGGCAAAGTGTCCTGCTTGATCACACCGGTAACAGATTATGTGTGATCTGTCTTTCTTCTCATTGTCTCTGTCTTGAGAGTTAGATCTTCCACGACCTCTTCCTTGGAAACCTCTCCCACGACCTCTACCTCGTCCTTGTGAGTTCTCGTAGTTTGACCAGTTCCTGTTTGTTTCAGAATTCGTAAACAGTAGGTTACCCTGTGTCTCTACTTGTCCATCCTCATCGAGTATGCGTTCTTCATATGCCTTGAGTCGTCCAACAATGTCCTCAAAACTAGTTTTGTTTAGGTCCAACACCTGCTCGAGTGATGCAATGATTTGAATGAACTTGTTTCGTGGCAGGCTGTTGAGGAATTTCTTTACTAGCTTGGGTTCTTCAAGAGTTTGACCTAAAGATGTGGATTTTGCGGCAAGTTCTGATATCCTTCCAGCAAAGGTATCAATTGATTATGTGTCTTTCATCTTCAATCTTTCGAATTCAGACATTAAAGTTTGAAGTCGAGCTTCTTTAACCCTTTCTACTCCAAGATTTCTAGACTTAATTGCTTCCTATATGTTCTTTGGCGAGTCTTGATCACCAACTTGTAGTATGAGGTTTTCCGGTATTGATTGAAACAATAAGGCGGTTGCCATGTCGTTTTTCTCGGTTTCTTCTGTTCCAGGCTCGATAGCTTCCCAAACTTTATGAACCCGTAAGGTAACCTTCATACGCATTGCCCAAACGGTGTAATTCGTCGAGCTCAACATCGGACAAAGTACCGTCCCTGGTATGGTCTCCTTTTTCTTTGTAAATGCTTCTATATCTCCCATGACTTGACTTCGTATGATCTTTGTCTTGTCTCAGGAAAGTTATCGCTCTGATACCAAATAAAGTTTTTTTGAGTAAACTTAGCTTTGTATAAAGACTTCTTTCTTTATTGATGTTTAGAAAAACTCTCTCAAAACTAAACACAAAGCTCTTAATTCTCTCTTATTATTTTGCCACAACTCGGCAACCATAATATAGATATAGACTTTTTTCCTTATCTAAACTTATTTTCCTTTTCTCTAGAAATAGACAACTTCTATTTCTAATAGGAATGTTGATTTAGCTTTTTTTATCCTAGTCCTTCTTGACTAAGGATGTCTTAAGCTAACGCTTTTGAAGCTTATCCAACAAGTCTAAAAGCCTAGGACTTTTTTCAGGATTCCATGCAAGTGTATCTCAATTGGACAAGAGCTAAATTTAGCTGGAACCCACGAAAATATCTCCTCTACTAAATCAGACGAAAGCTCCATAACCATTGTCTGATTTTTTTTTTTTTTTTTTGACATGAGCCATCGACTGGTTATGATTTTGATTCTGATGGTTGTAAATGAATTGTACCGTCCTATTGATTTTGATGGTTCTATATATATCATAAGATTGTATATATATAGAACCCTTTTTAACAAATTTTTTAATAAAATTCATAATTATTATATCCGAGACAATTTAGAAACGAAAAGCAAATGTGAACTTTTATTATCATTTCATAATGTGTACAATATTCTCGAAAAGTTTCACAATGTAGTAATAAACTCTTTTGATTGATAAAAACTCTGTTAAATATATCAATACATCAAAATAAACCCTAAGCCGCAGAGTGAGCCTCCGGAGTAGAACCACCTTGGGTAGAGCAATGTTTCTTAACATAGTAGTTGAAGAAAGGATTGCGAAATGATCCAAAAACCGTCTTCTCACAATTTTCATATAACGTTTTAATCGTGACACAACAATCAGAAGATTCAGAACCAATGGGGTTTGCTTTTGAACGCCTTAGTGAGACATTTCGTTACCTTCTTGTGATCAGAAAAGCATTCGGCCAATTCCTGTGATGGACGGAAGTGATGGCCGTTGATAGTCAAGAGAGGCGAGTCCACCACTGGAGGTCTTTATCATCTGTTGCCTCAAGCAATTGAGATGTGACACAGCTTGAAAAGAGAATCATAGCAAAAACAAGTGTGAGATTCTTCATTTTCTTTGTAGATTTGAATCTGTAAAAATAAGAAGAAACAACGGGTATGCTTTTGATTTGGATGGTTTGAAGGTGAAACTACGTTTGGGGTTTATATAGGGGGATACTTGTTTGTAATGATATTTTATTTATTTAATTTGGTAACCCTTTTTGTAACATAATTTGCGAATTTTATTGATTTTGAGTAATGTAAAGGAAATGTGGAATTTCTGATACTTAATGTTATTCGACTGTTATTACGTCGTTATTGAGATTATCCTTTTTATTTTTGGTCAACAACATGCAATTTAACTCATGTCCTTATAATGCAAATTCAAACAATATATATTTTATGACTTGTCCTTCTTTGTACGTATGCATGTCTTTGTAGCTATAATGACATTGTTCGAAAAGAAAAAGAGTCAATGCAATAAGAAGAGTTGGTAATCATTATTCATTATTTATAAAAGAATAATGTAATTAGTGATTGTTGACCCAAAGAATGGTTGATTGAATTATTATTAACCTCAAGTCCTCCTACGTTTTATCGACGTTCCAATACCAAATTTAAAAGTGGTTGTTAATTTATCTTATTCAACCTATCTCATCTCTTTATTTTTACTTTTATCTATTTCAATTATTTCTGTATATAACTAATAATTAATTTTTGTCTGTTATTTTGCTGTAATATAAGAAAACAAATAAAGATAATTGGTAATAAGCATTTTGCCGCTAAGAATTCAGCTAAGTAAGGCGCAAAGCCGCAAACTATGAGTTTCATGTGGGTTGCTTTTTAGGTTTTAACAAATCGGATTCGAAATCAATATCTGCCATTAAATTAAGGTTTTCCGGATACTATTTGTTGTTGTCGTATTCGAAATAATCTTCAAAAATATAAAGTCCAACACAGAAACAAAAGCACCCCGGTTCAACATTCTTTTTTATAACCCGATATCCCTGGCTGAAACCAGATTCGGATTCAACATAAAACTCAAATACTTGTAATCAAAATAAATAGGATCATAGTAGATTAAAGAACTGTAACCAGAAGTTAAAGTATATTATTTGTTAAAAAAAGAAATTTATTTATTAGTGTTATTGAAATAAAAACCTTTAAACCCGAACATTATATATAAAGCAAGATGAAAGTGAAAAAAAAGAAAAACATAACTAAAACTATCAAAGAAACAAATACTCCTAACTAAAACTATTAAAAGCCCTAAGCCGGCGAGGGAGCAAATGGAGTAGATCCAGCTTTGGTGGAGCAATGTAGCTTAACAAAGCAGTTGAAGAAAGGGTTATGAAAAGATCCAAAGACGGTCTTCTCACAATCTTCGTTCATCTTCTCGATCGCGGCGCAACAATCTGATCCAATAGCGGCTTTGCGGTGAAAAAAGCCTTAGCCATATCCGCAAAACATGTTCTTACCTCCTTGCTATCAGACAAGCATTTGGTGACTTCTGGTGGCGGATGGAACGGAACTGTGTGAAAATGGCCAGCAGGAAGCGGCGGGAAGGCTTTTCCGGGGCCAGAGAACGGCCATTGTTGCTTGGGATGAAAGTGAGGGTAGTGATGCCACGATTGGAGCTCTTCGTTACGTAATGGAGTTGACTCCAATTCTCTTGCTGTGACTTTGGTTGTGACACAGCTTGAGAAGATGATCATAGCAAGAACGAGTGTGACATTCTTCATTTTGTTTTTGTTTTTTGGATTCTTTGGAGCTTTGAGTTTGTGAAACGAGAATGGTAAAACGTTATGGTTTATATAGTGTTTAAGCAGGGTTTTGATAATTTCGAATTATTATGTATATAGAAGGAATATTCTTCGATATGGTGGAATATGATGTTGTAGTAAAGATTATCGGACTACGTAATATTTTTTCTTTTTTTTCAATTTAGATAATCATTTGGACTGTTATTAAAATGACTCTATAAGAAAAAAACGTATATATTCATATAGATGATCACTAATTTTTTGTTTGATTACACTATAAGAAAACTGTCTATTCCATACGGCCAAATCCGTCGGTACCCCGTTCAGAAAGAGCCTTTCCAGACGGATTTCCGATAAATTTGAGCCGTCGGATCCATCTCGTCGGAAATTTAAATCCGTCGGAAATCTCTCAGAAAATTCCGACGGATTTCGGAGGACCTAGTACCCTCGGGAAATTTCCGAGGCCAAGTCCGTCCGGGATGATTCCGAGGGATTTCCGACGGCCATTCCGTCCGAGATAATTCCAAGGAATTTCC
Source organism: Eutrema heterophyllum (assembly GCA_002933915.1). Taxonomy (NCBI): domain Eukaryota; kingdom Viridiplantae; phylum Streptophyta; class Magnoliopsida; order Brassicales; family Brassicaceae; genus Eutrema; species Eutrema heterophyllum. Next base: position 1,182,009 of record PKMM01010123.1, on the reverse strand, counting down.
GACGGCATATCCGTCCGGGAGAATTCCGAGGGATTCCCGACGGCCAAAATACCGACGGGTTTCCGACGGATTTTGGATCGATCGATCCAAAAAAGTTGGGATCGATCGAGGTTGCGATTTGGTCGATCCACTGAATCCGTCGGAAATTCCTCGAAAATTTCCGACGGATTTAGAAATTATTTAATTATTTATTAGATTTAAAATTCAAATTTTTTATTATTAAATAATTAAATAATTATTAAATATGGAATTATTAAATAATTTATAAAAAATGAAAAAAAAAATTAATTAATAATTAAAAATCTTATAAAATTAAATAAATATTAAAGGTTTTAGAAATTGTTGGAAAATTACAACAAAAAAAAAACTAAATCAAAATAAATCAGGCGGGAAATCATCGAACTTCGATTTAAAGTAATCCGCCAATTTCCCGCTCTTCGTTTTCTAAGTCGCGAGCTCGTCCTCCAAAGCCGTGACCTTCTCCTTGAGCTCTTCGTTTTGCCGGATAACGTCTTCATCTATCGGGAAACCGGCCGAAGAAGATGCTCGTTAGGTCGCAATGTTACCCAACCCCGACCGACGACCTTTTTTAACGAGTACATCCTACAAAAAAAAAACATTAGGTTTTATTAAGAAATAAATATTTGAATTGAAATGATAATCTATAATTATTATTTACCTCGAGCACTAGGTCGTTGATCTCGACTCGAGTGAGGTTGTTGGAAGCGGTGAATCCGTCATGCGATCTCTGGGTCAGGATCTCGTCTTGCGCATTCGTCACCTTTTCGACGATCTCCCTGACGGCAGGATCTTGAATTTGGCATGTCTTCTTGTTGGTGTGCGTCCTCACCATCACTTTCAGGTGATCCGGAACTTCGCCGTCTTCCTCCGTCTAGAAGATAACTAAAACCGTTAGTAAATAATTAAATATATTAATAACGATATTTGAAAATAACTAAAAACACCAAAATACTTACCATTTCCATTTCGGTTTTTTGAATCTCTTCGCCCCGTTGTTGTGGATAGCGGGTCCCTTCCCTTCTCGGGGACTCTTCCGCTTCTTGGAGTTAGTCTGAGAGAGAGCTTCGGTCTCGGGCTCTTCCTAGTACGGGATGTAGTCCTTCCAGACCTCCGCGTTCAAGCCTTTTGGCTTATCTCCCCATTTTCTCCAAACTTGCTTCCACTCGTGCATGTTGCGCGAGAATTTCCTAGACGCCTCCTTGAAAAATTTCTTCTCCACCGTTTTCTTGATGGTCCACTTCCAAGTAAATTCTTGCTATAAAAACAATATAATTAAAAAATGTTAAAAAATCTCAAAATATATAACAAAAAATAAATAAATTAGAACTTACCGCAAACGTGCGAAACCACATGTTTTTTTCGTCTGACGGAACATCCAAAATTGTTTTGTGCGGTTTGTCGAGGATGGAGTGCAACATCTTCAGAACTGACTTGCTAATGCCATTTCCGGATATTCCGAACCTATAAAAAAAAAAAAATTAATCGGTAATCAAACAAAAAAATTATTAATTAAGAAAAAAAAAATTGCCAAGTAGATCTCTGAATGCGGAGGTCCGGATCGAGAACTATGAGTAATTCTCGTCCCGGCTGTTGGACGAGCTCCTCAACGGTCATGATCCCCAGAGGAGCTACACTCTCACTGTCCGGAGGCGCAAAAGGCGGAAGAGTACTCGAGCTCGGAGCTGCATAAGTACTCCTCTGCCGCGATTGCCTCGGACCGCCAAGACGGTCTTGATCGAATTTAGTGTAAGACCTACAAAAATAAAAACAGAAAAACAAAATCATTTAAAAAAACATCTAAATAATCATAAATATTTTTCTAAAAATCAATACATTTATTTTAAAAAATACATTTATAAAAAACGTTTTTTATAAATGTATTTATAAAAAACGTTTTTGATAAATAAATATATAAAAACGTTTTTAATAAATAAATATATAATTTTTTTTATAAAATTGTATTTATAAATAAATTTTACAAAAAAAAATTTCATAAATTTAATTTACAAAAACGTTTTTCATAAATTTATAAATAATTAACCTAATCTAATTCTACAATAACAATCTAACATCTAACAATTAAAATCTAACAACCTAATAACAATCTAACAACCTAATCTAATTTCACAACTATTTCTAATTATATCTAACAACCTAATTAAATCTAACTACCTAATCTAACCCAAAAAAAAAAGAGAAGACTTACATCTGTAAGTCGGCGGCGTGGAAGGGCGGCGGTGCCGGCGTGGAAGGGCGGCGGCGCCGGCGTGGAAGGGTGGCGGCGCCGGCATGGAGGGGCGGCGGCGTTGAGAGGCGGCGGCGGAGTGGAGAGGCGGCGGCAGAAAGAGGTGAGGAGAGGACGAGGACGAGGACGAGAGGAGAGGAGAGGAAGAGATCGCGGAGAGGAGAGGAGAGGAGAGGGGAGGAAGAAAGGAAAGGAGAGGAGAGAAGAAGGTTTCGCGGATAGAAAGAAGGAGATGAGAGGAAAAGAAGAAAGAAGAAAATGAAAGAGAAGAAGACGAATCGCATTGATATGATTAAAGATTTCCGACGGACCCTTTCCCTCGGGAATCCGTCGGAAATCAAATTTAATTAACCGCCTCGATTTTGAGCAATTTTCGTTTCGCGGTTAAAATTTGCGAGTAAATTTCAGGATCCGTCGAAAATTCCTTAGAAATTTCCGACGGATTTCCGACGGACCTTGAAATTGCATGCATTCTTATTGGCCAGTCAACACGTACGATCTTATCTTGGTAAATATCTAAACCCGTCAAAAATCCGTTAGCAATTTCCGAGGGATTTCCGACGGAGCTTGATATTTTGATGTTATACACTTACCATTTTTTCGGGTGTAAAACAATAAAATTTCGGTATCCATCAGAAATCCGTCGGAAATTTCCGAGGGATTTCCGACGGGTTTAGGGTATAGGATATAGGGTTTAGATTTTGAAAATTTCATAAAATATATTGTTTAATTACCATTATTGTTACGTACTAATAAGAAAAACCTTTGAAAACCAAACAAAACAAGTTATTTTGGATTTCGTAACAATCGATCGATGAACGAGTTCAAGCTTTCATAAAAACCCATAGAACATATAAGGACACTTACGTGATTGATTAGGGTTTCAATTAAAAGCTTCAAAATGTTTGATTCTTAAAAAAAATTCACAGAAAGTAGTTTTAATTTGGTACTTCTACATTTATCTAGACCAAACATGTTAAAAATTCGGCAAATTCGAGGTTTATTACCTTAAACCGTCGGAAATCTCTCGGAAATTTCCGATGGGTTTAGGACGGATTTGAGGTTTATCACATCAGTTTTAGCCGAGACAATTTCGAATCCCCGACTAAAACCTGAAATTGTCTCGGCTAAAACTGAAACTGTCTGAATCCGTCGAAAATCCCTCAGAAATTTCTGAGGGATTTCCGACGGATTCAGACAAATTTCTGAGGGATTTTCGACGGATTCAGACAGTTTCAGTTTTAGCCGAGATAATTTTGAATACCCGAAGTCGCCTTCGTGAGTGAACATATGTAACACTAAATGCGTCCTGACGTAGACCCTCCACTGGATTATACCAATCGCAGAAGAACGCAATGCACCTCAAGTCGATCATTCCCGGATAATGGACCTCCAATATTTCGCGGAGGACATTGTAGTAAACAACGTCTCCACATTGAGACGATATACTAGAATTACAAGTTGTCTTTGAGCTTCCTTATCGATGAGCCTTAAAAGCATACCCTCGGGTGCAATACATCAGATAAGATCGTGCAATAAACGTAGGCCATTTCACCATCTCAACTAACCACGTCGAAAACTCAACCCCGCTAGCAGTCATCTGACCAACCTATAAAAATTTCATGTGGACAATAATCGACACAATGGTTATATAAGGATAAGTTATACAATTTGATATATTATATAATAAAGCATCATATAACACTTACATAATATTTCAACTAATCACCAAAGTCATTCTGCTTGACGACAGCAAGCTCATCCTCTGTGTAATTTGGATAACAATCGCATACTTGGGCCATGAATATCATGTGCATGCATGAACAAATGCATTAGAAAAATAGCATTAGTCCACTTAATTTGTTAACTAATTAAAATAAAAAAATTAGGTACCTTTCATATTCCAAAACGTCGTCGCAATTTGTCAGAATATATATATGCAAGTGCCTTTGCTCCTCTTCTAATAGTCGCCGATCATTGCTTTTTCACTTAGTCGTCCAATCTGAGTAAATATATCGGGGACATAAACAGGATAACTAACTCTGTTCCATCCATCATCACGTCGTGCGGGGCGTCTACTTTTTGTTTGGACTTGTGCTGGAAAGTAGTAGCCGGCAAGGTTGGAAGTTTCTTCATTAATTCTTTGTGCGACAATAGAACCCTCGACTCTAGCAAGATTTTTCACCTTCTTCTTTAGGTGGAACATATACCGCTCAAAAGGGTACATCCATCAGTATTGAACCGGCCCACCAAGTGCTGCTTCTCGAGGGAGATGAATAAAAAGATGCCCATAACATCAAAAAAGGCATGAAGAAATATTTTCTTGAGGTTGCAAAGGAGAACCGGTATGTTTTCTCCCATATTTCGGATTCCGGCTGATGTAAGTGATCTCGTGCATAGATTCTGGAAGAAAGCATTGATCCATGCATATATAGTAGACATACAAAATTAAATAACTTACGTATAATGAACACAAATAAAAATAAAAATATGTGTAAATGTATGTACCTGCAATAGCTGCGTGGACGTTCATAGGAAGAAGACCTTCAAATGCAAATGGAAGGAGGCGCTGCATGACAACATGACAATCATGACTCTTCATCCCAGAAAACATTCATTCTGAACTATCAACGCAATTACAAAGGTTAGATGCGTATTCGTCTGGGAATTTGATACCGTGTTTAATCCAATCGAAGAACTCCTCCTTTGAAATCGCATCCAACCGGAAAGCAGGGGGCAGTGATTTCCCGTTCGCCATTACATACAACTCCTTACGGGAAAAAATATCTGGCAATTCCAATGTGGCCTTCAAATTGTCTTTCGTCTTTCCTTGCACATTTAGAACAGTGTTCATGATGTTATCGAAAAAGTTCTTTTCAATGTGCATCACATCTAGATTATGGCGTAGCAAATGGTCATTCCAATATGGCAAATCCCAGAAAATACTCTTCTTGTGCCAATTGTGGTACTCGCCACAACTGTCAACGGGATAATATCCATTACCCCCGCATGAAACTGTCTTCTCAACACCAAAATCTCTCAACTGAGTCATATTATAATTCTCATCTAACTCATGAGGTGGACCATCAAAAACTTTTTTGTTCTTTCTAAACAATGTTGTGCTCCGACGATATGGATGATCATGCATTAGAAATCGTCGATGACAATCGAACCAAGAAGTCTTACGTCCGTTTTTCAATTGGACAATACGGACACGCCAACCTTCCATGCGTCGAATGCTAGGAAATCACTTATGGTCCACATAAGTACCGCACGCATCGTAAAATTTTGTTGCATGGAAACATCGAACGCTTCAACACCATTTTTCCACAACATTCTCAACTCATAAATTAATGGCTCCAAGAAAATATCGAAGGATCTCTTAGGATGCTCTGGACCGGGGACGATGATCGTGAGGAACAAAAACTCTCATTTCATGCACAAATTTGGCGGCAAATTGTAAGGTGTGACAATTACTGGCCACAACGAATATTGCCTCCCATACTTTCTAAAAGGGTTGAATCCATCCGTAGATAACTCGAGGTATACGTTCCTTGGCTCACACGAAAAACTAGGGTAAACTTCTTGAAAATGTTTACATGTTTCTGCATCTGAGGGATGCGCAATCTCTTCGTCTGAGTTATGTTCTGCATGTCATCTCATAGGCCCTGCCGTGCGCTCGGATTGATATAACCTCTTCAACCTATCAGCTAGGGGAAAATACCACATCCGTTTATGTGGAACATGTACTATGCCACATGTATCATGATACTGATGTTTGTGACAAAAGCGACACTTCAACCGGTTTTCGTCTTTTCTCCAGTAGATCATACAGTGATCGATGCACACATCTATCATCTGATACGGTAATCCAAGACCAGCTACAAGCTTCTGAATCTCGTAGTATGAAGCCGGTGAAATATTATCTTCATGTAAGATATCTCTTACAAAATCAGCTATCGCATCAACACAATCCTCAGCTAAGTTGAAATCCATCTTTATAGTCATCAACCTGCTTGCAGTTGATAGAGGCGATATTCCATCTCTACATCCTTTGTATAATGACTGCTTAGACGCATCTAGCATATCAAAAAACTTTTGCGCTTCTAAATTTGGTTCTTCTATCTTGTTACCATCCTCAACATGATACGATGCTATGTTTTCATGAAACGCATCATTCACCATCTGAGTGTAACTTACATTTGCATCTACTTCCGGTGTTGATTCCTCTAACCTAGTACCCGAAGTACTACCAAACATATCTGATGTGCTACCATACTTATCATAATATTGCACCATTGAATCAGTTTCTCCGTGGGTATACCAAATCTTGTAACCAGGCATAAATCAAGTCATATATAAGTGCTTCCTTACTTCCCTAACCGAGACTAATATATGATTCCGACATTTAGTACAAGGACAATACATATTACCGTATTTCGATGTCATGCTATTGTTTGACGCAAAGTTCATGAACTCCTCCACACCTTGTGCGAACTCATCCGTCAATTCCCCCGTCGTGGGATCAAACGGAGGTTTGTCCATCCACGATCGAAAATAAGACTTGTGTAATTTTTTTTGCTTTGTGTTTGTTGTGAATGTTGTGAACGAGGGGGAGAAATATTTATAGAGAAATATTCACCAATTTTCTGACGGATTTCCGAGGGATTTCTGACGTATTTTTAAATTTCAAACGGCTATATAACGGCTACTACAACGGATATATTAACGTATATATATCCGTCAGAAATCGGTCGGAAAATTCCGACGGCTATTTATCCCTTGGATATCGGTCGGAAAGTACCCACCGATTTCCGACGGCCTTTAAACGGTCGGAAAATTCCGACCGATTTCCGACGGAATACCGTCTCGTCGACATTCTCTCGGAAATCCGTCAAAATATTCCGACTGTTTTCCGAGAGAATTTAAGCCGTCAAAATTTTCTGATCGATTTCCGAAAAAATTCAAACCGTCGAAATTCTCTCAATATGCCATCGGTATTCCGTCGGAAATACCGTCGGAAATGTGCGTGTTTTTTGGTAATGTTAAAGAGGTTTTTAATATAAAATAAATAAATAGATATAGTGGATTCGACTAAACGGAATCTGTTAAGTGATGAATAAGCACATTGGCAAAAAGAAAAGAAAAGAAAAGTACATTAATTTATGTGAGCTGGTTCTGAATATTCTCACTCTTTTTTTCTTACGTCGAATATTCTAACTCTAATATCAACTATATGTATTATTCTATTTAATAATTTTTATTTAAAATTTTTGGTATTGACTTTGGGCCTTTCACCTTTGGCTTTTCTCAACACATCGAAGGAAAATATCACTAACATTAGTTTTTTCCTATTTCAATTTAATCTTCATTTTAATTTTTTTTTTCCTTCTGTTCATTTAGGTTATCAAATATATGAGGACCTTCTATTCGTCCATAGTCCATACAGTTAAATTAAGGAACTAGATCGAGTCTAGAGGTAATTAAGTAGTAAAGTTTGTTTTGTATGTGGTTAGAAATGTAAACTCAGATGTGTAACATATAAATAGCTAATGTTCAAAAAAAAAAACACATATAAATAGCGATATCTCTCGCCTGTTAAGAACCATAGTTTACTCAAAAGCTATAACCATCCCGAAAATATAGGTACTCTTAATTCTGAATGGTAATAATTTAAAATTAAAAAAAGGTTTAATTTTGTAAATTGTTCTTCATTTCTTAGGTTGGTTTAAGACCGAATATTCCAAAAAAAAAAGAGCGTAAAAGATTGCAAAAATGCACAAAATCTATTAAGTAAAAGCACTGATATTATTATTATTAAGAAGGAAAAAACGTTGAATCCTAGAAGAGTACATGGTCAAACATAATAAAAAGCAAAAAAAACAAAAAAATTAAGAAGAAATCATTACTTGTAAAATTCTAATAACTAATTAAAAAAACCTATACCGGCGAGGGAGCAGACGGAGTAGATCCAGCTTTGGTGGAGCAATGTAGCTTAACAAAGCAGTTGAAGAAAGGGTTATGGAACGATCCAAAGACGGTCTTCTCACAATCTCCATTCATCTTCTGTATCGAAGCGCAACATTCCGATCCAATAACTGGTTTGCGGGTGAAGAAAGCTTTAGCGATGTCCGCAAAACATGTTTTTACCTCCTTGCAATCAGACAAGCATTTGGTGACCTCCGGGGGTGGATGGAACGGGATTGGGTGGAAGTGGTGGTTATAGCCGGCGGGGAGTGGCGGGAAGGCCTTTCCGGCGCCGGGGAGCGGCCAACATGGCTTAGGGTGGTAGTAAGGGTAGTAATGATAATGCCACCATTCGAGTTTTTCGTCACGCAATGACTCCAAATCTCTTGTTGTGACTTGGGATGTGACACAGCATGAGAAGAGTATCATAGCAACAAGAACTGCGAGATTCTTCATTTTTTGGATTCTTGGGGAGCTTTTCGAGGTTCTGGATATGTGAAATGAGAAGAAATAATGAATTGGGTTTTTTATGGTTTTTGAGATGAAAATGACGCATGGGTTTTATATAGGGGTTTTAGTTAGGGTTTTTACATTTGATGATAATTTTTAATTATGTATCTTATTGGAATATTCTCTAATATACTCGATTTGGTTTTTTTCTGACGACGTAATGTACTTGATGTTTGTTGTGAAATTGTGATCTTTTTTCGCTACAGTTATCGTAGTACATTTTATTTATTTCACAGGCATTTCTATTGAACTGATCACTATTTTTCAGGCTAGCCCGGGGTTCTTTTTTTTTTTTTTGGGTTAAAATAAAATAAAATAATGGATTTAATCTGATCAGTGTTGAGTTCAATTATATGAGCTGGGTTTGGAATATCCCAACAGTAATATCTACGTCGTTTATTTGTGCGAGTTAATGAAGGATATCACGAGCTAATTAATGATAACAATTATGCTTCTTTTATTCGTCCGCACAGTTGAGTTAAGGAACTGGAGTGTAGTTAAAGAGCTGAAAAATATAGGATTACAAATTGGCCCATAGTAAAGAGCCCTAAAATAGATATAGAAATTTTATGGCCCACATATTGAAAGAAATCTAACTCATCAAGCTCTGTTTTAGTGTTTTTCTTTTTGTTGATAAAAAAGCTGATTTTTTTTTTTAAATGGTTTTAAGTTTAACGGTGAAAAGGAAATTTTAATCACTGGACCTTAAAATCTATATCATATAATTATAAGCAAATTCCTTTTTTTTGTTGGTAAATATATGGCGTAAAAAATGTGATAGTAGTGATGAAACACTATCAAATGAAATTTAATATTAACCAAACCGTACCGGTGACCGGTTTAGTGTTTAGTTGGAATAGATTGTATATAGGTTGAACGTAAACTTAGATGTGTACTCGGTCCATATACCCATTTATTTTATTTTGTTGGACTAACCAGAGAAAAATAAATGTTAACATGATAAAAATCAATTGAATTCTGGTATATCAACCTGACTATCCATAATTATCAAAACTTGTTTCAAGTCATTTTCATATATAAATATATTTTGCTTTGATATGTACATATATAAAACTAGGTTTGAATTTTACAACCTTTGACCCCCCAAAAAAAAAAAAGCGTTTGTACATGATGAAAGGAATAATGTGTTAATGCCTTAATGGGAGATTAGTTAAGAACTTCACTAATGGGATTTTAACATACTTAATAATTTTTCAAAGTTGTCAAAATAAATAAAAAGTTATATACTATCAATTCTAAAAATATTAATCACTAGAGACCAAAATCATGAATTTTTGCGAAGATCTCGTGGCACGCAAAACTGAGTGGAGAAAATCACGATCGAGTGGCAACACAATTTGATAGATTCAAGGGAAATGTTGGATGAGAATCATTATAGCCGGGTTCGAGTATACATAAATCTCGTTTATTATTATTGCTTTTGGCTTGTACAAATAATAAAAAATGGAAACATCTTATCTCATAAAAAGTTTCCACGGTATGAATTGTTTCATAAGATCGTGCACCTCTTTTCAAGAGATCTCCGCACTGAATGTCCCAGCATAAGAAAGTTGTTATGCAGCAGTAATAGAATATTATCACTGTGAACTAATTAGTTGTTTTTAGTTTCCTGGATTTCGGCGCAAATGTTTAATCCGTGGTGGGTTTACGGAAAATTTCTGCTAAATGATATATTGAAATGGAGAAAAATTACAGAAGGAGATGCAGAGCTTTTTAAACCTAGTTTTAAATCAGCTCGTACAAGAGGAGTTAAGAAAGAAGCAAAGTGAACCAAATCAGAGAGTAGAACCAGACCAGAAAATACTTTGTACGTTTTGCTTCACGACACCTATACTGCGATTTCATCTGCCATCGGTTAGGGTTTTCAAGAGATAGGAGAAGAGAGACATGCACGATCATTTGTGATAGGCTTGCTGCTCGTAGGAAGAATTATTGTTTTTTTTGTTTGTTTGTTATAAACAGAAAATAAGATGCCAGAACCGACCATGGTGCATGCTCAACATTCTCGTGACCGCGATATCCTAATGGAAACTCGTAATAGCGACATTCATAAAATGGTACATGTATTGTGATTTTAGTAACATGTTTTGAAAAATGTTACATATATATGATTCAGTAGAAATTAAGACAAGTCTAATTAAAAAAAAGTGTATATGAAGTTGTTTATATATGAGAATTGTTGCTGTCAGTATAATGAATCATTCAATTGTAAGCAGTTAATGCTTTTAAACCAGATAATGAAGTTAGTGTTTCAAAAAAAAAAAACAGATAATGAAGTTAAACCATACAAGTTGCTGTGTCAAATTTCAACCTAGTTAATGATTTAAAAAAAAACATTCTACAGAGATCATTTGCTATAATTAAAAAATGATATTCAAGAAACAAAACAAAAAGAATTACTCCATGTGATCTATAATAGTTGATGTTTAAGAATTTTACACACAAATTAAAAAATCACACAAAATCATGATTTTTTATTTTTTCTATATTAAAACTTCATTTATTGTCTAATCAAACACAATTCAACCAATGATAAAAAAAAGACAGAATATAAATAGTCAAAAATAAATATAAAGACTTTAATTTTGCATTGAAAATGTAAAACATCAATTAAACTGAAACAAAATTTTGTTGCTTAAACATCAACATCAATTAAACTGAAACAAAATTTTGTTGTTTAAACATCAACTATTATGGATGAGAGAGAGTAAGAGATAAATATACAATTTGGATATAAACTTGTGATACAGTTAGTAAATGGAAGCAAGGAGATGGATAAGGGGAACAGTCGTATTATGCAAGTCAAAAGGATCCTCCAAATCAGCGAAAAGGTTCCGTGGAGCAATCACCAAATCGAAAGTACGAAGGAAACGAGGGACGGGTCCCACACGCAACTTACTCATATAAGTGGAAACCTTATTTTATAATGTTTATCATTAATTTCGTATTAGTGATTTACAATAATCTTAGCATTTCAATGAGATAACAACTGGAAATATATATATATATATATTTTTTTTTTTTTTTTGATTCTTTTCGGATTTAAGAGTAATCCCATATCCGAAGGATCAAAACTAATATTCTGAAAGGTGTGAGGCCACCTAATTACACTTCACATGGTCAAATAATTGTCTTGGCAATTCCGTTTTTGCGGGGAATCGAATCTTGGCCTAGACCAGTAGAGTCGACACTCACCACATAAGGGAACTACCCGACTACCATCTTTTGTGGGAACAAAATTACTAGGATAATTGCTTGACCATGTAGAATTTAACTAGGCGTTCTTACACCATGGGAGATTAGTATGGAAAGTCTTGCAAGTCATAATACTATTATGTTCCACACTTTCAGCGTCCGGTTATTCCACTCATATTACGTGGTATGATGTGAAATCTTCATCAAATCTAGTTTACTCGGTTTGATTCAAATTGATTTTTGGTTGAAGTTATCATCAGATCATGAAACTTAATATAGTCATGATTTGTGTTAGTATTAATGTCAATCGAGTACAAATCCACATAATCTTTATTGTTGACATAAAAAGTTATCGTTAATTTTAAATAACTAAACTTTAATTCAATTTTATGATGTAATTCAGATTATATATAATTCTTTGTATATATAAAGAAAAGAAAAACTAATCTGTTTTTTTTTTTTGGAACTAAAAAACGGTAATCTGTGTTGAACTAAAGCTGACGACGACAAAAAGCTTGATTTATTCTTTTGCAAGTTCAATTAATAAGCTTTTAGTCACTATGCTGTTTATATGGCCACTGCATGCTCCACTTTCTGTTTAAGCTTCAACTGGAAAAGAAAAAAAAAAAAAAAACTATCATAATCAACTGGAAAAAAAAACAATCACAAAACTTTTTAAAATAAGCTTTTTCTGTTGTAGCTTGTTATTCTTCTAATTTCCGTTAAAGTTAAAACATAGAAAAAAGTAACCTTAAGTTTGATTTTCTTACTTCTAAGTAGTTCTAACTTTTGTTTGACAATAATGTTTTTTATAAAAAACTAAGAATTTTCCGTCAAAGAGTTATATAAGTTACAACTTTTTGTTTTTCGGCCATTTACAACTTATAACTTTCACGTAGAGTAAAGTGATTTAAAAAAAAAAGAGTGCTGGCCATAGACTTGTGAAAAAAACACGGCTATATATATTTGAATATTATATAATGGAAAGACGCGCATTCAACCATATAATGTCAACCTACAACTGTCTATCTCCACCTTACAAATAACATTATAAAATATTATAACCATTTTTTCCCCGAACATTCTCTTGTATAAAATACACTCATGTCTTCTTGGATCCTCTCTTTAAAACACACTTCCTTTCGATTCTTTCGTTAATCTCTCTTTCTCCTTCATAATAACAAAAACTTGGATCATTCTTCACATAATGGGAAACTACGTTTCTTCTGCACTGAGCAAAACGTCGTCTTCTTCTTCTTCCTCTTCATCGGCGGCGAGACTGATCCTCCCGGACGGTGAAGTGCGTCACATTCACGCGCCGACTAAAGCCGCCGAGCTTATGCTGGAGATCCCCAGCTTTTTCCTCGTCGACGCCAAGTCGTTAAAAGTCGGCCGGAAATTTAACCCGTTAGCCGCCGATGATGACCTTCAAATCAGAGGCTGCCACGTTTACGTCGCTTTCCCTATGACGCGTGCCACCTCAGCAGCTAATGCTTCGGATATGGCTCGGTTATTCGTAGCCGCCAAGAAACAACAGCGCCGCCGAGTCGGAAATCATTCTTCCGCCGCCGGAACAGCCGTGAAACACTGTCATAATGGGAGGGTTTCGCCGGACGGGGAAGAAGATGACGTCAGGATGATGATATCGGCGGGATCTAAGCTGAATTTAGAAGACATTGAAGAGTTTTCGGCGGCGGAGATTATGCATAGGATCTCGATTTCGAAATCTAAGAAGCCAAAGTTAGAAACCATAGCTGAAGAATCTTTGTCTTAACGCATACAAAAATGGAAATTTGATTTTTGTTTTCCAAACGTTGCTAGTTTCTCTTTTGTTCTTTAATCCTCTCTGCGCAAGTGGTTTCTCTTTTGTGGTATTAATGAACAGAAAGAGACATTAGTCGAGAATGAACATGTTATTATCTTTTCATTTTTTTTTTGTTATCCATTTATATGAAATGTGATATTTTAGCTACTCCAATTGTTAAATCACGCATTAACTTTCCGAATTATATTGACATATTTCTCCCCCCTTATGATTTCGTTTACAAATAGTTGTGATATCATCATTAGATAAACGTTAATGGTATTAGAAGATTAAAAAAAAACGTAAATGGTATGACCAAACAATTTAAAGGAAGATGATGAATCATGTTTTCAGAACTAAAAGTATAAACTATCTCTATTCATAAAAGCATACATAATATACAAATCTGTGAGTTGATATAAATATAGTAGTCATTTTTACGTAGAAATGTGTAATCACTAATCAGTCGGTTATTTTTTATTTTTTGCAATAATAATTAAATGCGTTATCAGTTAAACAACTGTGAATTTTCATTAGTATAAATATTATTAAACTGAGTGTTATTTAGAGAACAAAAAACGTCTAAAGTCGTTTACGTAATTTAACAAAACCCCAAAAAATTATGGTCATTTAGCTTATTCACCTAGTAATCTAATTCTTAATTTAATTGAATGATTTTCGTTTACCTACAATTCTACAAAGTACAAACCCGAATATTACTAACGTGCGCACTGGTCTCCTCGAGACGACGCCGTCACCGATCGTCCCCGTTCGTCTATGTATTGGGAGTTAATAATCGGCGGGTCAATGCCTTATATCTTCTGATTGCCACCAAAAAGAAGGTTCTCGCCGGAGATTTCAATACAATTTTCCTATTGCAAGGTTCGATTTTCTTCTTCTTTTATGAGCTGGTGTTGTATTGGAAGGACATTGGTGAGGATTTTAGGGTTTTAAGAAGAGCGTGTTCAATCTTGATGAATAAATATATGTCGAAGAGAGATATGGGTCATTGCTTCTCCCATAGATGAGTCAGAATTAAGAGGAAGAAACGATTTTGCAATAGTAGCGATAAGAATCTGGACGAAATAAGTTATTAGGATAGTTTTGATGCCATCAAGAACAGTTTGTAAAGTGGACAGATATTCAGGAAAAGTGAAGCCAGTTGAGACATTGTCTTGTTTTAAATGTTTCAGATCATGAAAAAGTAGGCAAAGGTTTTAAGGAATCTGAGATCTTGTCAAGGTAATGGGTGATGAGAATGTTGTTCACAAGCCTCTGGATGAGAAGGTTTCCTTGCAAGGATCTGTGACATTGGATCTGACTTGTGGTAAGGAGGAGATTGTGGAAGAGCTTAGGAATTGTTTACCCAAGTGGGTTACGCAAGAACAGGTAACAGATATGATTAGAGGGACATGGAGGAATATAGTCGAAATAGTTGATAATTTCTATGAACACGAGACTAAATTCTACGAGCAAGTCTCTGCTGTAATATCTAGAGGTGGGTTTAGTTCGGGTAGCCACGAAGCACTTGTTTCGAAACTGGAGTTTCTACACTGCGAAACCGAGCGAAATGAAACTTGTCATTCATCGCAGTTTCACAAGCTCAAGAGCATGAGTAGTTCCCAGAAGAGCAGCATTTCTCCCGTGAAAAGAAACAGAAAGATCAAAGGTAAACCAAAGAAGAAAGGAAAATCTTGTTCTAAGTTGGAATCTGCTGGCCCAAAGCAAGCTTCAATAACTAAATTCTTCAACAAAGTTCCTTCAGATGATACCAAGGCTTAAGAGGCTAAAAAAGCGGTTTGTCAGAGTATTTGGAAGTAATATGGTGAACTATGACCTAAAGATCTTCACAGGAACTATGACATAAAGATCTTGCGCTGCCACCTTTTTGAAATGTAAGAAGCTTAATGTTATGTATACATTGGCCTCATTGAGGAAGCTATAATCACACAAGGGTGGGAAAGATTGTCATTCAGTTGCAAAGTTATCAGGTTTTGAGTCAGTGTAGATTCCAAAGAGCATTGCATTTATGTTTGAACGTGATTTTTTTTTTCTTTTTTTAAAAACTCATTAGCATTGAAGATGGAAGAAAGAGCAAAAGAGAACCGAAGAAGCATTTAGTCTTCATTACAATTTTAAAGCAACTGATCGAATTACTGTTACAAGGCTAAAAGAAAATGAAATTTCTATCCTCAAGAATCTCAAGATCATGGTTTCTGCTGCGATTTATTAAATATGAATCTCATTTTGCAGAAAGAGTTCACCATTGTCTTAAAACCTTCTTGTTAAATAGTGAACATCTTAAAACGCGTTGAATATTGCTTCGCGCGATCCAAGCCATGCCCCGTGAACAATGCTATCTTTCAAGTCTCTTTGCCCTGAAAATCCAACATTACAAGTTTTTGATTCCACTAACGATAAAAAAAAAAAAAAAAAAACAAAAACAAAAAGTCAAGAAGCAGGAGAAGGATCAGTGTGTAAGTACCTTCAACAGCAGACCAACACACAACTGAAGGGACAGTGTTGGAGAATTTATTCTCAGACAGAAGTTGACCAGATTTGATACTCCAAATGCGAGTATAGCAGTCATCTCCTCCTGAATCAAACACCCAAAGACAAAAAATACTCAAATCATCTCATTGAATCAAACTCTTGATGCTTTTCCAAGATCCAATATAGCGGTTATGTTTTCTGAACAAAGGGTTCCTCTTTATTACCTGACATAAGAAATCTTTCTGACGGGTCTATGCCAAATTCGATGCGAGTATGAGAATTTACATGTCCTACATATGTCTGTACAGCGACCCCTCTCTTAACCATGCGTTGATCATATAGCTTGATCTAAGAAAAGAGAAAAGTTTGGCGCTTTAGATAACGATCGAAATGCTCTTGAAAATATCTTAGTAAGTATATGGAACTAGAGCTAGTAGCGGTACTCACCGTTCCATCCATGGAGCTTGCCATTAAGTACTGATCATAAGTTTTCAGTGTCTTCAGGCTAGAGAAGAAAGGAGTGAATTATAGAGTCCCGAAAACAAAGAAGCAAAGAGAAGTTTCATATATGGTTTCAGTCGTTTACCAACCATGTAAGAGATTTAGGCATATAGATTACATGAGACGGATTTATGTTTCCTTTGAGCTGCAAAAATACCAATTAGAGAAAAGTATCACCAGAATGTTGTGAGGAAAGCTCAAGAGAAACAGATGAAAAGTTGTGACCACAACAAAGGCGATACATGATCTTCGCGGTACCTCAAACCAATCTTTCTTTTTAGTAGTTTGACTGGTTTTACTCGATGATTGATTCCGTATCTGGTGTCTAGTAAGCCTTGGAGGAGGTCTCCCTGGTCTTTCACGTAAATCAACCGACACAATGGCTCCATTTCTGAGCCCGCAATGAACAATGTTTCCCTGGGAAAAAGAAGTAGAAACAACATAAACACATGTCCTTTAGTAAACGCGAAGACATGACTTAAATTGTCAGAAGAGAGGTTCAGACAGCAACTTGGCTCGAGTTATATAGTCAGTTAACATAAAGCACTGAACGAACATATAGCAACTAGGAGTTGAGAAACAGTATTGAGCCACTAGAAAACGATGCATCTTGGTGCTTGGAATTAAGAGAACTTTACCGATTGATGAAACTGTAGCGCAAACACATCGCTTTTGCTTCGGAGAAAGTATGAACCTGCTCCTGTTTCCAAATCAACCAAAGCGGCTCCAAGGTCGGTCCCTATAATATCACACTCCTTTAATAATTTCCATATGATTCTTGAAATTACTGAACCACGTACATTTACAGGAAAAGGCATTGATAAATCATATTTGCATTGCCTTCTAGCGTTAGTTTGCTCCCTAGTGTAACTGTAATGAAGCAAAATCCTGTGTGACAAAAATATAACACCAAAAGTAAGAAATAGAAGGTACCAATAGCTGCATGACTCCCACTTATATTGCAATCAGCTGTCCAAATGGTACACTCCGAGGAAACATTCCCTTGAAGGCTTCGCGTAGTGACTATGTACGGTTCCTCAGAAAGATTTAAGAAAAAAATCGACCCACGGCCAGTTGAACCCAGTGTAGTTATCCTGTTTTCTAGTGTCAAGATTTTACAAATGGGAGATCAAGAGAGAAAGCAAAAGATAAGACACATCCAAAGGATACAATGCCTGCTCTACGCAGTGGAAATTTTCAGATGCATCATCCCTTCCAATCAACTGAATAGAAGATATACTCGATAACGCCTGTAAATAAGAGCGTGCAGGTCTCCATATAAGCCTAGGTGCTTCCCTTTCTTCTGCATCGTTTTCTTTGTGAGGAAGAACAGAAACTGGATCGCACTCGATTCCACCATTTAAAGCTTGAGTTTCAGACTGATCAAAGAGTACTTGTCCAGCTTTGGAAACTCTCAGTATGCTGCAAGAACAAACTTCCAAAGCATATAGGTTGGAACGAAAATAATTTAAAACAATTCTTCAATAAATCGAAAAATACATAAAAGTTCCATGAAGATGGAAATGATAAATCTTCATGTTGCAGTCTTGAAATATAGATAAAACCGAAAATTCTAGGAAACTGACTCATACATACCTCAAGCAGCCTCCAGTACTGCCTGCTACTAGGATGTTTTTCCTGGTCAGGCCTTCAGATGTTTGTATATCAACCTGCAGCTGTTTCAAAGCAGCATCGCCTATGTTTTCCGTGGATCCGTATCTCCATACCTAAGCATCATTACCATTACACAAACAGAGAAAAAAAAATCTTATGTAATCTTAATTAGAAACAGAAAGGTAAGTTATAAGTAGTAATACCACAGGATTAGAGGCTTGTGTCTTTTCGATCTCCTCCTTGAAGCTAGATGTCTTCTTATTGACAGGAATAACACTGCCATTTAGCTCTCGGGAATAAAGTAGCTTCAATGCTTTTAGTTTGTTTCTCTTCTGATAGTTCTGATGAAATTAACATATAAAACTAATTACATAAACAAGCCAAAATAGGACCTAAAGAAGTTGGGGAACTCTCATAAATTCTGCAAAGTCTCGACCTTTACACAAAATTCGAAAGAAGTCGAATTTTGAAGTAAAGCTGTACAACCGACCTGTATAGGCTCCGGCTCGGGATTTCGTTTCGTTCTTGAAGAAGAATAAGATTTTGAACCAGGGATAGGACCTTTAACGGCGAAATATTTCTTCTTCTCCTCGTCGTAATAAAACCCAGGAAGTTCTGAAATCAAATTGAAAAAATAAAAAAAAACCCAGATTCCCACATCAATCTCAAGTACGCAATCGAAAATAGAAGAATTATCGAGGACGAGGATTCAAGACCTGGTCTCATATTGTCTTCTAGGCAACTATGTTCTTCACAGACTCCATTAAAGGCTAACATACGCAATATAAATAGCTTTAGGTTCTGTTCAACGAAGGAAGCTTTGAACCGGAAACGTGTTTTTTATTCAATTTTGGAACCGGACCGGTTATGATCTTGGTTTACAATGTGTAAAACTAAAACGCTTATCGTTTTTATCACAAATACAAACTTCAACATCTTATTGAACTTTCCACATTTAGTTCTTGTGCTGCAATCTTCCACTCTCAGCACCAGCAAAAGGATCGACGATAACATTAACCACTGCGGGTTTTCTTGCAGCGAACGACTCAGCGAGAGCGGATTTAAGCTCATCGGGTGTTTCCACAACATAACCTTTGCCTCCAAAGGCTTCAATAAGCTTGTGATAGCCTGCATTAGGAACAAAAGATGTTGGTGCTGGGTCTTCTTTATAAGGACCGGATATTTCTTCAGGACTCCTTCGATCACCGCCATAGACACCACCATTGTTGAAGACAATAACCACCACAGGAAGATTGTATCGAACCAATGTCTGCATATTATCAAAGACAAAAAAGTTTATTGACAAAAGACGAGACAATTCCACATTATGGTATTATGTATTGTTTTACTACCTCAACTTCCATGGCGCTGAATCCAAAACCAGAGTCTCCTTCAACCGCGACAACAAGCCTATCAGGAGAAGCAACAGCAGCAGCAATACAATATCCTAAACCAACACCCATTGTTCCCCAGGTTCCAGCATCAAGCCTTGTCCTTGGCTCTTTCTGAACCAAAACCGATCTTCCTACATCCATTGTGTTAGCTCCTTCTGATACTACAACAGGACTCGGTCCTTCTACCGCCAAAATCGCGTCTCTGATTATCCTCATAGGAGTCAAGAAATTGAAAGGAACAACATCTTTGGCAAGCTGTGTCTCCATTTTCTCACCGTTTTCTTTTGCTTTCTTTGAAATCGATTCCACCCATGGATTCGACTTCCCGAGACAAAAAGGATCGTCTTTTATCTCTCTGTTTAACAATCCAATCACTGTTTTGGCGTCTCCGGCAATCCCTAAATGAGGTTTCCTCAGCTCAATCTCTTCCTCTGAGATATCTACCAATATGAATTTCACTTCCTTAGACCATTTCGGCGACTCTCCGAAGTGGAGAAGCCAGTTAAGCCTAGCTCCGACCACCAAAGCGACGTCGCATTTCCCAATGGCAAGCGACCTCGCCGCCGTCGCCGAGAGCTCGTGTGTGTCCGGCAACAAACCTTTACCCATCGGAGTTGGGAGGAATGGTATTCCGGTAAGTTCCACCAGTTTCTTCAGCTCATCCTCTGCTCGCGAATACGCCGCTCCTTTACCGAACACGATCAGTGGCCTCTCCGCTTTTCTCAGCAGCGAAACCGCCGATTCTATCTCCGATCTCAGAGAAGCCCGAATCGGTTCGTGTTTACGAGAAATTTCGACTTCAGCCACCAGATTCTCCGCCTCGGATTCCGAAATCTTCTGGCGTAGTACATCGGACGGAAGATCCAGATAACACCCGCCGGGTCGACCTGCGACGGCTCGATCCAGAACCCTAGCGACGCAATTGGGGATTTCACGGACATCCTTGGCTTTCTCCGATAATTTCGAGAAAGATTTCACCGCCTCGACCTGATCAAGCTCCTGGAAATCTCCACGACCGGCGTCTCTCTGATCGCAGGAACCGGAGATCATCACCATCGGCCATGTGTTAGCCCAAGCGTTGGAGAGACCCGCGAGACCGTGCACGCAACCCGGACCCGAAACCGTGAGAAGGATTCCGGGTCGACCCGTGAGGTAACCGTAGGCGGAGGCGGCGTATCCGGCGGATTGCTCGTTGTGGAAGGCGACGAAGCGTATGCCAAGAGACATGGCTCGGCTAGCCAGAGACGTGACGGGGATGCCCACGACGCCGAACATGTGGGTGACGCCGAGACGAGATAGTGACTTGGCGACGAGAACGTTGCCGTCGATTGACGGTGGAGTGGCTGCTGCTGAATCATCCGCCATATTTTACAGATCTTTCTTGGATTGCTCAACTTTCAGTTTTACTTGCAGTTTCTTATATAAGCATTTGATTTGTGTTTCACACTTTTACACATAATTATGTGATTAATATGTGTTCGCATAGATTGTTATTATTAATTTCTAAAATAAGTTCTTCACTTGTTTAAATATTTTTATATTTTATGTGTTCAAGTAATTTTTTTATTAACAAATATTATTATCTATAGCAATAGTAAATTCAATCAACTGATCACCAAACTATCCATGAATTCTTATCAGCTTTTAAGTTGTATGAAAAAGAAGAAAAAAACCCCTTAAAATACAAAAGGTATTGTGATCCAAATTTTTTAAAAATGGATGTACATCTTTCGTCACTAGCGAGTCCTCCTCACCTAATCTTCTCAATAATTGAATTTGAATGTCATAAAAATGATAAAATTATAAGTGACCTTGTCTAGCTTAAGTTTGGTCCGGTTCAGATTTTAATCAAAACACTTTTGTCCCTTACTTGGGTCTGCCACCAGAATTGTAGATGCACTTAGCAAAGAAAGACAATTCAAAATTGGATTTGTGCTTTGACACAAGGTGGAGGATTTTGACCACAACAAAAATAGAGCCACTCAAAGATATATATACGCGGCTCTACAAAACAATTCTCAAACGATAGTGAAATTTACTACTGATTGAGGTAGAAAATTTTCAAACTTTTTAATCTACTTGGTTCAACTTTCGGATATGCTGATCTAGTTTCTCCATACGACCAATAACAAATACAGGTTTAAGATAATGAAATCAAATAAACTTTGACTCATTTAATTAAATTAACAAATAAAACATATAAGAGCTTATAAAAAATACAGCAACGTGTGGAACCATTAACAATCAAACATACTTAATGGCACGCACGTCCTCACGTATACATACGCTCAAACATTCAAGAACCAATGTAAGGTTCGATCGAGTTGCAGAATCAATTTTCCATCTGAGTTTTTGTAACAAAAAAATGGCAAGATCGCTCAAGAAATCAGCCAAGTTGAGTCTGAGACGAGTCCGGATCAATTCACCTTCCATTAGGTACAAACCGGACTCAAGTTCCATAGAGAGGGACCAAAGAATCGAGTTTCTAGGCGAAAATGCCGATGATGCTGGATCCGGAGTAGAAGAAAACAAAGGTGAAAACAGCGAAAGTGAAGAGATTGAAGACAAAGAAGAAGAAACAGTCAAATTAATATTAGAAGAAAAAGAGAAAAAAGAACAACAAGAACAAGATGATGGCAAGAGCGTTGACAATGGAGGCGGAGAAGGGAAAAAAGAGGCGGTAGTAGCGGTTGAGGCGGTTAAGGAGGAGGAGGAGGCGGAAGGCGGGAACAGAGTAATGGTGGTGGTGGATAAAGCGCTTGCTTCTACCGGAGCTTTAGAATGGGCTATAACGCATACTTTACAACCACAAGACACTCTTTTTCTGTTATACTTTGCAAAACCGTTTAGAAAAAGTTCTTCTCTTCTTCTTCCTCTATATTTTCTTGTGTTAGGGTTTGTTTGTTTTGGTTTCTTACATGTTTATCGGATTTGGTTTTAGGCAAAAGGAAGAACCGAAAACGTGAGGTGAAAACAGATGAATTAGTCCATACTTTGAAGAAACTGTGCCAAACAAAACGACCCGGGGTGAGTTTACTCCCACTTGTTTGTTATACATTTGTTCATCTTTTTTACAATTACATGCTATGAAAAGTGCGTTTTTCATCAAATAAAAACTACAAACGAAGTGTTCAATGAATAAAAAAAAGTAGGATTTTTGAGATGTGGATTTGCATAAAACATTCTTAAGGAATGAGATAGTGTTGAGGTGTGGATTTGTCTA
This sequence comes from Eutrema heterophyllum, assembly GCA_002933915.1. Classification (NCBI taxonomy): domain Eukaryota; kingdom Viridiplantae; phylum Streptophyta; class Magnoliopsida; order Brassicales; family Brassicaceae; genus Eutrema; species Eutrema heterophyllum. Next base: position 1,159,021 of record PKMM01010123.1, on the reverse strand, counting down.
TATATGGCAGATAGAAGTGGAGATAAGGAGGCTAGAAGGAAAAGACACAGAGAAAGGAGCGAAGATAGTTGAAGAAGCAAAGAAACAACAAGCGAGTCTTTTAGTGGTTGGACAAGAGAAGAAACCTCCGGTATGGAGGTTATTAAAGAGATGGGCTTGGAAGAGACGCCGTGGGCATGGCGGTGTTCTCAAATACTGTCTCGAAAATGCTTCTTGCATGACAATAGCGGTTAAACCCAAGAACCGCAAGCTTGGAGGTTACTTAATAACCACCAAACGCCACAAAAACTTCTGGCTTCTGGCTTAAGAACACTGCAAGTTTTCCGACTTTTGTGTTTGTATCATCAAAAAGCTTTTAAAGTTTTCGCCTTTCTTTTCATCTCTGATGAATGAAACAAACTTGCTCCAATACTAAAAGCAAAGAAGCTTTTCTTGGATTATTGAAATAACAATGTATCTGCACAAGAATTATCAACAAATTCCCTATCTTCTTCTGTTTAAACCGGTTAATGATTCCGAGCTTCTGTTAATTAACACAACACATTGTAATGTCAGTGAGACTTCTTGGTGTTTACTGACCTTTTCTTTCTTGACCTGAGTTTCCATTGTAATTTTTTTTGGATTTGGATAAAAACTACTGAACCCAATGCTTATTAGCAATCCGGTGAAGCTGATCATATCCTGCAAGCACTCCTGCTCCTGCTACTCCAAGAAGCATGTTCGCAGTAACTCCTCTATATAGCGCATAGAACCCTTCGGATTTCATTATCTCTCTTAAGGCGTGAATGGCGTTCCGGTATTTTACAGGCTGTCCTGATGTAAGCATCATTCTCCTTCTAAGTGTGTCAAAAGGGTAAGCAATGACGCCTGCAGAGGTAGTAATGCTCCAACCCAATAGAAAGCTAGCCAAGAAGTTTCCCTGTCACAGAATCAAAGAACCATTTTTAGCTATTGTTTGCTCTTAGATTAAGCAATTATAACGGCATAGAAAGATGATATTACCTCTAAGGAACCGACTAAAACAATGGGTTTGATGGTATCATACATCCCGAAATACATTCCTCGGTAAAGAGTGATTCCCAGTATTGACACGCCAAATCCACGGTAAAGGCCTTTGACGCCATCGCTTGACAAAGTTTTACGGTACACATCGATCATCCCTTTAAACTGTCTCTTGCCATTAACTGAACATTCCTTTGCATCAGTGCCTAAACGAGTCCGGGCGTAATCCAGATGGTACAGAAACAATGAAGTTGTTGCTCCAGCAGCACTTCCCGAAGCAATATTTCCAGCAAACCACTTCAAGTAACCGTCCTTCTCTTTCGAAAATCCTAGAAGGTTCTTGAAGTAACCTTTAAATGCAAAGTTGGAAGCCTAAGAGCAATTAAATTTAGTGACAATAAGAATCTAACACAAACCACACTCAGTCTATAGATGAGCACTCTAATCAAATGGCAAAAAAATCCAACAATTGCAGACAAATGAAAGTACCTGGGTAGGGAAATATCGTATGACATTGGCTTGATTTCCTCTCCAAAAGGACAGACCACCTTCTTCTCTGAAGATTCTGACGAAGCAATTACCCAAACCAGTGTAAGGTCTTGTGAGATGTCCTGTCTTTATCATCTCCCCTTGATTCTGCAGTAAAAGCTTCACCCTTTCGATTGGGGCAGCTGCAGATTTGGCAACAATGGCTGCAGCACCTCCCATCACAAAATCCGCAGAGAATTTCTCGGATTTTCCGACCAAAGCCATCCTTTTCCCCCTACCTAATCATTACCAAATACTTAAAACCAATCCAGAAAACAAAAAATCTTTTTCACCCACCTAATTCAGCACAGTTTCTTTTGGGTTCTCGACCCAGAAATTTCAAAACCTAAAGCATCACTCAGATAAAAACTCCAAAACGGGACAAAATTTCTAACGACAATACAAGGCGTTCAAGAATCAAAGACCGAATCCAGTAGAGAATGATAAAAAGGAAACAGAAAGAGAAGATTCTAAAGTGAAAAACCTGGAGATTCCTTACTGATTTCGCCGCAGAGAGACGGCGAAAAATTGTTTCCAGGCCCAGGAGAAGAGAAGCGGGCGATTTCTTTTTCTTTGTTATTCGTTTTAGAACCCAAAATAGAAAAGAGATAATCATCTCTGTGAATCGATAGCTGGAGCACAGAAGAGGATGAAAGATGGGGTTTTTTTTTTGTTTTGTTTCTCTCTTTAAAAAAGGGAAAGATTTGTCCTTTTCTATTTTTTAATTTCTTTTCTCATCTTTAGAGAAACTCTCAAATTGCAAACAAAAAGGAAAATATATTTGGCAAAACAAAAGAGAAAAATTTGCATCGAAAAAAAAATATATACAAAGTGGAATTTTGCCGCGGAGAGAGCGAATCCTTCTCACTCGCAGCGAAGCTCATCTTCCTTGAAGCTTGTGGCGCCGAGATCTATAGGTCATCTTCTTCCTTGAGATATTTCAGTTTTGTGTGCTAGGGTTTTCAAATCACTTTTCAGCTGACTTCTGGTTCCAATTCCATTTCTTGAAATCGATCACAAAACAAAAATGTGAGGGTTTCACTTTGCTTCGTTGCAATCTGCATCGCGCGGTTTCGTAATCCGCCGTGAACTTTTCTTTTGAATTGGGTCTCGAATTTGAAACCAGGATCTGAAATTATGGTTCCCGTTAACCGGGACATTTACGACCTTATGAATTGATGGTTTACAGAAAACCGGCTGGTGACTGATCTTTTTTTTGTTTTTTTCCTTTCCCGTAAAGCTTTTTTAGTTGCAGACACTGAAGGCTGAAGGGAAGCAATGGAATCAATGACGCCAATCTCTTGCCCTACGACTCCTCGTTGGAACCAAGACAGGCCGTTCCTCACTGGCCGCTTCCACCAGGTGCTCGATCTTTTTGATTTTTGTTCTTCCGAATTATATTTAATTTTCGACTTTTTTGATTTGGTAACTTTAGAAAGAACGAAAGGTTAGTTTTGACAATGGGTTTGTTATCTCAGGAAACGAGGGCAAGCTCCAAATTTGCTGATTCTAAGCGGTTTCCTTTAGACTCGTCTAGGTATTCTGAATTTCTATGCTGACAATTAGTTGTACATCTTGTTTCAACCAAAAAATCACTCATCTTTATGTTTGTGTTTTTCCACTCTCCATGTGGTTTTAGCAATTCTGGAGTAGAACAGGCAATTGGCTGCTATGACACACCGGTTCAGGTTTGTGTTATTTTACAAAGCAAGTGTGTCTCTTTTTCTTGGCTTCCATTGTTATTATGTAACCTTGAAACTGGTGGTGAGATACTTAAAGCTTGGGTTTGAGGTCTGTTGTTTTACAAGTTGGCATAATTGTTGATGAAGATGGCCTCTCATTTTCGTGGCATAGACTAGAGTAATTGATCTGACCCAAATAATTGTGTAACTTGCTGGCCTAGGTTGAGACTACTTCGAGTCATCTCTTCTGTTTTGTCCATTTCAATGACTTTGTTGTCTCTTTTGGCATGCAGGAACTTATTGTCATTGATGATCTCTTATCTGCTTTGGTTGGAATTGAAGGGAGATATATATCAATTAAAAGATCCCATGGGAAGGAGGATAGAGCCTTCCAAGTTGATCCATCAATGGATTTGGCACTACAGGCAAGTACTACTCAACACAATATATTTTGGTTCTTATCCCGAACATTTTAAGCAAGATGATCTACAGTAGTCAACTGCAGAAAACCTGTGATTTCTAACCATGTTATGATCTGTTCTTTTTGGAGCGAAGTAGCTCAAGTAAAGACCGGAATTAGCTCATATTTATAAAGTCCTTCACATTTTGAGACTGTTATATTGCTTTGCTAGGTTTTTCCTCTTCATGTATGTCTATGGAACTTATTGCTGCTTAATTCGAAAGTAAATGGCATTTCATTGGTGTTCTGACTTCTTGAAGTTTAATTATCTGCGAAATCCAACCAGATGGATACATCCATTATTATTTTATGTCATAGAATGGTTTTTCTCTTTTGTGCAAGGATTAGAGATGTTATAAGAAATTAACATTGTAAGTCGTATTTTAATTGGCTCTTCTATTGACTGATGCAAATAATTTTGCAGGAACTGGCAAAAAGAATATTCCCTTTATGTGAATGTTTTCTGCTGATTGACCAATTTGTGGAGTCAAGCTCGCAATTCAAGAACGGGCTAGTTAACCATGCATTCGCAGCTGCACTCAGGGCACTCCTCCTTGTATGTGATATAGGTTGCTACCTTTGTGGTATTTGTGATGCATTGTTTGCTCAGTTATTTATCTTTCCCATATTGTTTCATGTGGGGATTTTGCGAACTGGATATGGATTCCTTAAACTAATAGTCAACTTTGGGGATTTACTCAGTAAACTAAAAGCATGAACTTGGAAATCTCAATTTAGAATGCTTTTACTTTATATATTGGGCTTCTTTCTTGTCTTCTAAATTGGTGCCTTTATCACATTTCTGAGTGTGCATATATGCATACATATGAATATCTAAGATGATACGAATAGCTCTTGCGGTCTTCTTTGTTCCAGGTTTTTGCTGTCTCTGTAATCCCTCTCTCAGTATTGCCCCATTGAAGAAATTGATAGTCTGATTCTTTTTCTTTCCATTTTGCATGTGGAGTTTTGTGTCTAACCCATGTCAGTTGCATTGTTTGGATTGAGAGATATAATTTCTTGTTAGCACTGGGTAATTTGACAACATTTTTTGCTAATTCTAAAAGTATTAACCATCCTATCTTTTACCAGGATTATCAAGCCATGGTGGCACAATTGGAACATCAATTTCGACTTGGAAGACTTTCTATCCAAGGATTATGGTTTTACTGCCAGGTCTGACTTTCTTCAAATAATCCAAGCTACAAGTTCTGTAAAAAGTATGCTGATTGATTGCTTTTCGTATCTCTCAGCCCATGATGGGATCCATGCGCGCATTGGCCGCAGTAATTCAGCAGGCTTCGGCAAAGCAATTTGTGGGTTCTGGTGTGCTTAATCTCTTGCAGAGTCAGGTAGATTCTTGCATTGGTCATAAAAATACCTTTTGGATGTTTTTTGTGCTGGAACTAGCTGTCTTATTACATGTCCTAATCTTGAAGACTGTCATGCCTAGGCTAAAGCGATGGCTGGTGATAATTCAGTGAGGTCATTGTTAGAGAAAATGACCGAGTGTGCAAGCAATGCATACCTGAGCATATTGGAAAGGTTGATTTCCTATCCTCTTTCTCTCTTGGTCGTAACTAGACTCATAGCAGAAAAGATTGTGCTCTAATCTCTGCCCTTTCCCCTTTGTTATTGCTTGTGGGAATGCTCAGATAATCTAAGTCCAACCTGTGGCTATGTTTTTCTTTTGTTTATAAGGAGTGATAAGCGAACATGTTTGTTATCTTTTTTTTGACATATCTGTACATGGGTTACCCTATTTGCTAGATAGCTCATACTATTCTCAGATGTGTCAACTGACTTGAATTAGTTTTTAATTAAGGTGGGTCTATGAAGGGATCATTGATGATCCGTATGGGGAATTTTTCATTGCTGAGAACAGGTCTCTTAAAAAGGTACTTCGATTTTTTGCTCAGCTCGCCTGCACAATTGTCAATTGCTTGATCTTACAATTTCAAGTTTTTTTGTACAGGAGAGCCTCAGTCAGGACTCTACGGCTAAATATTGGAGCCAAAGATACAGCCTCAAGGATACTATTCCTGGCTTCCTTGCAAACATTGCTGCAACAATATTGACCACAGGGAAATATTTAAATGTTATGAGAGAATGTGGGCACAATGTTCAGGTAGGATTGTGGATGAATTTTTCTTGTAATTATTACAATTGACAGTGTTCGTGATATTGGACATGACACTGGCTGGTTATTTTTACAGGTTCCCATCTCAGAGAGATCTAAGTTAACAATATTTGGCTCAAATCATCATTATCTTGAATGCATAAAGGCTGCTCACGAATTTGCAAGTATAGAGCTTGTGAGTCTCATCAAGGATAAGGTAATAAATTGTTTAATGATGACTGCTTCTTTGATGTCATTCCTCGTAAATGCACCTCTCTGACCATCAGTATATGATTCAGTATGACCTCATTGGAAGGCTTCGATCTATAAAGCACTATCTTCTTCTAGACCAGGTATGCTGGTTCTATTCATGGATAACCAGTTGTCTTCAGAGTTCATACTTTTCTAGGCACAAATTTATCAATGTGAAAAGTTCGTAGTTGAGTTGTTTTCTTCTGTCATTGATACTCTTATCAGCTGTTTAATTTCTAATTATTTTTGGTTCAACAATGTAATTAACTACAGGGTGATTTCTTGGTTCATTTTATGGACATAGCTCGAGAGGAGCTCAACAAAAAAGTGCATGAAATATCTGTTGAGAAGTTGCAGGTATCTTGCCCTGCTAGAGCACGATCAAAGATTAGACAAAGCTTGCTACCACTATTCAATCGTTAGGGCTCTATACTTGTTTTGGAATCTGAGTTTATTTGTATTCCTTAGTCTTTGCTAGATCTTGCTCTACGTACTACAGCGGCTGCAGCAGATCCTCGCCACGAGGACTTGACTTGTTGTGTGGTGAGCAGTCAATTTCTCTTTCCCTGGATGTTATCAATTTACAAAGTCTGTACACAATTTGTTCTCACTTTGCATTCATATCTTAGGATCGAGCTTCATTGCTTACGGCTTTGGGAATGCACAAGGACCCTGATAGCAATAGTATAGAGGACCCAGTGAGCATCACTGGTCTAGAGACATTTTCCTTGAGCTACAAGGTCTGCTCCTTTCTTGCCTTGTCTGCAACTACCTATTTGTATCTGGATTCTAACTATTATGTTGGTCATGATATATATTATTAATTCTACAGCCTAAATACTATCAATGATGTTTATATAGAGCTACGAAGTCGCTTGTAGATTCATCATTCATACTTCTATAAGTAATTTATGAATGCATACTTGTTGGCTACTCAATTGTTGGATATGTTGATCGTGGCTTTATGTTTCAGGTTCAATGGCCACTATCTATTGTCATATCAAAGAAAGCCCTGTCAAAGTACCAGTTAATTTTCCGCTTTCTTTTTCATTGCAAACATGTGGAACGCCAGCTTTGTGGTGCTTGGCAGATACATCAAGTATGGACTATATTGGTTGCTTGGGAATTTGTTTTTATTTCTTACGAAACCCTTTTAATCTATCTGCTTCTCTAACAAACTGCTATATAATTCTACAGGGGATACGGTCTATGAACTCTAATGGTACAGCAATTCGTAGATCATCGCTTCTTTGCCGTAGCATGCTTAAGTTCATCAGTAGCCTTCTACATTATCTTACATTTGAGGCAAGTCGTAAACTTTCTCTTTGTTGTGTTTGTTTTAAACTCTTATGTTTGCTAATATAATGGAATTTGGATTTATTTATTACAAGATTTTGATTGTCTAGCCGTAGATCCTCTTTTCCATTGTGATTTTGTGACGGTTGCATCTCTGGAGACGGACTTCTAGAATTGCTCACATACACTGTGTATATAGAATCAGATATTTCTGAAGTCCGTAAGGATCATACTTATAAATGTAGGCACTTCTTGCAACTGTGAGTTCCGAGATATGCGCTCTTGAATTCGTGAGTTATAGATTCTGGAGAAATAAGTACACTATCAATGAACAATTGGGAGAAATCACACCAGGATTATTTAAAGATAATGCTTTATGAGATGATTTTGGTGTTTAATTTAGCGCATCTTTTGGCTCTTTGAACTTCTTCCAATCTTGCATTTGCTTGCTTATATGTGGGATGTCTCTTCAGGTTCTCGAACCAAATTGGCATGTGATGCACGATAGACTACAATCCACCAGGAGTGTAGATGAGGTAAGTGTAGAGATATGCTTTGTTATAGTTGTTGGGAAAACGTGCTTCATTGAACAATGTGCCATCATCTTACAGGTGATACAGCATCACGACTTCTTTCTTGATAAGTGTCTGAGAGGATGCTTGCTTCTTTTACCTGATGTCCTTAAGGTTTGTCGCTGTTTCATTTAATGTTATGTTTTCCTAGGATCGATGTAATTATGGCTTCTTGATCTTGCAACTATAGCAGAAGATTCTGAATGCAGTAGTAATAGTGTGATGTTTTTCAATATTTACACTCGTCTTTACTGATGTTGCAGAAAATGGAGAAGTTGAAATCAGTGTGCCTGCAATATGCTGCAGCCACACAGTGGCTGATTTCATCGTCTATCGACATCAATAGCCAGTCTCATACGCAGAAGACAATGATAAGAGATGCAACCGTCACAGAGTCCATATTGTAAGTAATAACAAGCAACCTGTTTTTATCTCTTCTCTTTCATGGCGAATTATGCAGATAATAAAGGCCCCTTTTATCAACCTCTTTACAAAAACAGTTGGTGTTAGAATTTTCGAACTTCCCATAGTATGGTATTGCTCTAATATGTCTGTTATGCAATTTACCAGCAATTTTGAGAGGGAATTCAACTCAGAGTTGCAGAGCTTAGGACCAGTGTTGAGCAAAGGCTCTCAGGCTGAGCCATACTTGACTCATCTCTCCCAGTGGATCCTTGGTGTTTCAAAAGAATGAGAGTGAGACATTTACTAAACAAACTCAGGCAATTCATTCTTTTTTAATGTTAATCAAATGATTTTAAGCTTGAAGTTGGTATGGCTCAATTTGGATGCGTGAGTGTGTTTAGTCTTATGTTGTCGTTTCTTTATTTTTTTGTTCTTGTGAATTTCCACGGTTTTTTAAAAAAAAAAAAGTCACAGCCTCTGTTAATTGCATTCAAGTTTTGTGTGGTTTACGCTCTAGCTCAAAAGTATTTTTGATCGAGTTTCCTTTTACAATGAATTAATTTCTTCACCATAAATCCAGATCCATCTGTTTTGCTGGTTAATATACAATAAACAAAATCCAATTATGCAACCCAAAAAGAGAAGTGAAAACACTCTGGACAAAATACAGAAAAGTTTCAGAAGAAAAAAAAAAAAAGATTTCGCTTCAGCAGTTGATGCCACACATGGATGTGTCAGGTCCTTTGTTCTTGAGCACAAAAGGATCAATTCTGACCCAAAGCAAAGAAAAGATAGATGCCAACAACACCGACCAAATCACCACAATGGTTGGTGTTCTGTTCTGTCTTCCCATCAGACCTTTGAGGAATGGGTAGAGATGAACAATGACCCAAAAGGAGAAGAAGAGTTTACCAAATAGCGGTCCCCAAGACTGATATCCATTGTTAATAGCATCTGAGATGCCTGCAACGACGCCGACAATGTTTATGATCAAGACAGTTGTTGGAGGGATAAGCAGTGTTGTCCATTTGAATGCGTAAAGTTCTTCAAAGTCATCGTCATCTGTTGCCTTTGATGTGACTGTAAAGTTTGTGTCAATGCCTGCTAAGATTTTAAGAAGACCTTGGACAACCGCAAAGAGATGAGCTGAGATTCCTCCAATGACCCAGAATTGCTCGTTTCTCCACCATTCTTCAATGCTCACTCCGCTCCATCTCAATTCCAAGATTCCCGTTGCAATGATCGACATGAACAATGAGATGAAGAAGAGACTAGCAAATGTGCTTATCTGGAAAAAAAATTAGAGAAAACAGATTGTTAGCAAAGTTATTGCAGCTTTTTAAACGCTTTTATCTGATGATTTACTAACCGGTGGCATGATGAATTTGTCGGTAAGGAGACATATGGCTGGAAGGATACAGTAGGCAAGGAGTGGAATAGATGTGAACGGGTAGATTGTTGTGTTGGCGTAAGCGAAACGCTCAAGCCATTTGAGTTTGCCTCCTTTGTAGCCGTACCAGAGAGGGCTATGCCGGCTGAAAAAGATTTCAACAGACCCGAGTGCCCAGCGCAAAACCTGGTTTAACCTGTCTGATAGGTTAATAGGAGCTGAACCTTTGAATGCAGCTAGTTTAGGCATGCAGTAAATAGACCTCCAGCCACGGCAATGCATCTTGAAACCCGTCAAAATATCCTCAGTGATAGAGCCATAGATCCAACCCAGCTGAATTTTCAGAGATACACAAAAATTTGTTACAATGGCCAGCTTCTAAATCACAAATGAGAAGGTGCTACCTTACGGTTCAATATTATTACCTCAGTTCCCCAATCAGTCTTGTCTTCATAGCCGCAGCTTATAACATGGATTGCCTCCTTAAGGAGCACTGCAGGACTTGATGACGGAGGAACACCACCATCTTCCATCAAAGTCGAGGTTACAAAGATGGATGATTGCCCAAACTTTTTTTCAAAGTTCATCTCAGACATCAAATGCTCCTTATCACCCTCTGCTCCTGCCAAACAAAAACTATCAGATCTGAAGTATTCCCACATAAACTAAATCTACTACAAGATTTTGACGATATTATAAGATTATTGGAATAGCTTACCTCCAAGGGCTGCTATGTCGCCATTCGACTCATGCTTGGAAAAATTCTTATTCTTTCTCCGGCGCCCAAAACAAGGACAACAACCACAGCTCATCATCTTGGGACGTTTAGGACCCTTTGGCGGTTCATAACCATATAGAGCTTGTCGTTTGAAAACACAACCAGTACCAACGTAAACTGGACCTTGGATTCCATCTAGACCTTTCATATTGATCTGTAACAAACACAAGAGTATAAGAAAGATGGAACATTTATTTCATTACCAGAAGTTAAAGAAATGTGGATTGCGTCTTACATCAAAGAAGACTGTGTTTCTGTTGGCGTAACGATCGTGCCTGTCTATACCATCGAACCTTTGAGGGAACTGAACATAGCAGACCTTTTTTCCAATCTGAGGATCCATCAAAAAGCACATTGCTTCCCTCACGGCCTTGCTGTTGTTCACATAGTGATCACAGTCCAAGTTCAGCATGAAAGGAGCATTTGTGAGTACACCTGCTACTCGAACCTGACAGAAGTATCGAAAAGAAAACAAAAGTTGGTTTATGTTAGGCCCAGGATTCAGAGATAAATTTGTTGTTTGGACCAAGGCAGATAAAAAAAAAAAAAGTACCAGAGCGTTCATGGCACCAGCTTTCTTGTGGTGCTGAAAACCAGGCCGCTTCTCACGGGACACGTACACAAGTCGAGGGAGCTCGTGGCCTTCGACATCAAATCCTCCACTGTGGCCGAGGAAGACTTGGATCATACCGGGATGGTCCTTAGTGTTGTTCCCTGGCCATGGCGTTCCATCTGGCATGATCCAACCTTCTAGAGGAACCTTTGAGGCTTTCGCCACGAGAGCATTGATCCTGACCTTGAACTCCTCATACTCTCTCTGCCAGAAATCAATTTACCGTATGGAGTTTAGAATATAATGAAAACCTGAGTGGTGATATAGCTAGATCTCAAGTGATATACACTGACCTTCATGGCTCGGCGCTCCTTGACAAACGTTGGCTGGACTTTGTCCTTGAGATAATCAATTTTCAATGTGAAGTACATCTCCGGTGCCCGTGGCTCTATGGAGAATTTCTTACAGAAGGGAACCCATTTTCTTGCAAACTCAGCAGTTTCCGAGAGAGAATCGAACGTGAGCATTGAAGCACCATCGTCAGAGACGTAGCAGGAGATTTTCTCAACTGGATAATCCATGGCCAAGATTGACAGCACAGTGTTGGATGTGACGAGGGGAGGCTCCTTCATCGGGTCCACCGTACTGACAAAGACATCTACTGGGGCAAGCATATTTGGTTCACCTTCTCTCTCGTATCTGTATAAACAAAAAAAAAATTATATCCAAACTACAACTTCATAGATTTTAAGACTTCTACTTGAGAATTTGTGAATTTTACCTGAGGGAGAGCCGATCTAGATAGGTCTCACGATCAATGGGGAACCACTTGGGAAACTGATCAAGAATCCAAGAGACGGCGAACCAGATTTCACAGATCACAGAGGTCAGCCATAACCCCAGAGCATCGTGCACAGGGTTCAAGAGCCTATATCGTAGAAAAACTGCTAGAATCACAAGCCTCGCAACGATGACCATCCGATATGGATTGATCTTGCTTGATGCAATAGGCACTTTCCGCGAGAGTGGCTGCCGCGCCTCGTCGATCCTGCAACCATTTCAAAACAAAATCCAAAAGATTGTAAGCAAGAATCCGAATCTCATATAAACTAATGTATAAGACAATGTTTGTGGAGGCATTACAGTCCCATCTCAGGATCGTCATCTGGTTCTTGCCCAAGATTTCCTTGCTGGAGTTTCCAGTCATCCATTCTCTCCCGCCATCCTCCCTCCTTCTTGTCATCCCATCTCTCACTCCCTACCAAAAGAAAAAGAAAAGCGTTGTAAGAAACCTCTACTTCAGTTGCTTTTTGCTTGAATGAATTTCATTTTATATGTGCGTAAAATTTGCTGAAAGAAGCAGCTCGTTCTCAAACAAGGCTCTGGTGATAAATTTCATATACCAATGTAAGAGCCAAAAGTCCTTGTTTATAAAACTATGTCTATATGTAGTTCATTCCATGATGACTTTTATATTTGCACAAACACATATTATTAATGTCTTAAGTTTATGCTTAACAAAAACATTGTGTCTTGTGCTACTAGAAGTTACAAAAAAACGATGCGCAGAGAGACTCACCAGCTTCAGATGATGGATATGGGTGTACACGCTTATGAAGCGAAGAAGACACCCCATGTTCTCCATTCCCATACCCTCCTCCAACTGGAAATTCTCCACTTACCTGCAGAAAGCCAAAAGAATTACACAAAGTTGATGGCATATCGTATACGAGAAAGAATCATCATGTAAAGCATATTTATTTGTACATGTCTACTATGGCCACCAGCTATAACAGGTGGGAATCTCCCGTTCTCATCGTCCTCAGGGCCTCTTCCATAGCTCATTTTTCCATAAACCATGGCCTCAGCAGATTGCTTCTGCTTGTCATGTTCGTCTTCGATATTAAACTCATACTCAATATCATCAATATCCTCTTCATCCTCATCTCCTTCCACTCTTGGGCTTCCTTCATAAACCAAAGCAAAGAGAGATCATTCTCCGAGTTAAAAACAAAAAAAAACAAGCTTTGTGTTTCATTCAGGCATTTCGTCGAACAACATAAGAGCGGAGATTAATACCTCTGAGACGCTTGTAACGAGTCTTACACTGAGGACAGTTCTGTGTCCCTTCTCTTCTCTCGTACTCGTAGCAAGGCCTGCACGCCGGAAAACCACACTCATTGCAAGCTACGAACAGGTCTCCGTCAACTGTTAAACCAATCTCATCTCCACATATCTCACAAAAGTGTCCATCCAGATTCTTCAGAGGCTTCGGCTGTAATAATCAAACCAAGAAAATGTTCGGTTCCATGAAGATTCTTTTAAGTTTTGATCCATTGTTTCGAAAAATCGACCCAGAAATTCAAAAAGTATATAATATATCGCAAAATATTACAGGATTTGAAACAATCATATCATTTTTGTTTCCAGTTATTAGAACGTCTCTAAACATGTTACAACAATTCGGGTTCTTTGTTTCTTAAATTATTTTTTCAGTTACGATTATCATATAAACCTGATTTTAATCAAATGATTTAAGTGGTTAACTCTATAAACAAACATAATATAATTTTGAAGAGAAGTTGCTGCAACCAGCACAAATTATAATGTTATAAAAAAAAAATTATATAGTAGTTATTAAAGTTCAAGAAAAATAATAACTACCAAATAGAAAACAATTGAATCCAATACTATTTTACTTGTTTGATGATTTTGTAAATATAGCTTGGTGAATCTCATGATATCAATTTTTTTTTTTGTAACATTATAGATACTTAAAATGGGTTTGATCGATTGTTGTAATAATTTTGAGTTACCTCTTCGTGGTTGTGAATGACAACAAGTTCGTTACGGTTATGAGAACCGGCGACAAGACCGGCGCTGGCTTCCATAGCGGCGGCCGGAGATTAGCAGCGATCGACAGTGAGAGAGAACAGATCGGACATTCAATAATGTGAGACGAAGCAATTGGTTTTTATCAATGATGAAACATTCCTTGTAGTTTCTCTCTCTGTATGGTACAACATAGTTTGTTGCAGAGTCTCCATTGCCTTCAAGCTAAGCTTTCGTTTTTATATTAGTTTTTTCAAAATCCTCTTTTTATTTAATTTTAGTTTTCATGCAACAAACTCACTCACAAGTCACATCCATTCTCAGCTAGCTCATATATGTCTTCCTTTCTCATCTCATCGTCGCGGTTTCCTCAAGCTTCACTCCTTGCCCGTCTCTCTCACTTTACTGTACTAATCTCTCATTCCTTCTCTTGATTTGATTATACTAATATACTAATCATATTTGTTTATTCTACTTTAGATTCATATTTTTTTTTTTTTTAAATATTGAAGGAACGAAAAAAGTAACTTGGTATTTTAATAAAAAAACATTGGATCTCATAAATGAATGCGTGAAACCCCAAAAAAATTAGGATATAAATCGAAAAACATTATCTGAATACTTTAAAAGCGGTTTAAATGTGTTGTATTTATATATCACACGTCAAACTAGGGTTTCATTTTTTTGTTTTTTAAAGATTTTTTTGACAATTGAATATTAAAAACGAAAACCCTAGTCAATTTGAAACCCACTATTACGAAACACCTTGAATTAAGAGCCCATAAACTCATAAGCCCGATAGAAAATCGATACGACAAATTATAAATTTAAAACAAAATTTAATTTAAACCGATTAAAAGGATAATAAACCGATTTTTAACGAAGGGCAATAGGATAATTAGCTACCTTAAGAATGAACGAGCTTCATTCTAAAATATTTAATAAGAGATCGGCTAAACATACTAATAAATTTTATTAAAATAAAAAATTAGTTGAAGGGTTTGGTGAGATGGAATGCAAGCCAAGTTACGTTCCCTGTCCTTTAGGTGAGTTTTCTGCATACATATGATATAAGCTAAAGAGATCTCAACAACAACAAACAAAGAAGAAAGAAAACAACAACAACAATCTTCATAAAGATGAGATATGCCTTTTGAGATTTTTTTGTCCATTAATTCGGTTTCCATGCCAATTTTGCTCTGTCTCTCAATGTGTGTTTGATTCATCATCTGAGTCTGCGGATAACGACGGTCACTTTGCATAATCCATTTGGGCCTGACAATGTAAGAAGCTAAACGGTCTGGCCTTGATCAGCCCTCGTTTATTCCCAAATTAAGCAAACCCAACAAGTCAATCAGCCGCCACTAGGCTCAGCAGCGACCAACCGCGAGTCTTGGATTTTCTAAAAGTAGCGGTTTGAAAATAAAAGCTTAAACTTTTTTTTTAAGCTTTAAAGTTTAAACATTTAAGATCAGACTAGGGATTCAAGCTATAAAAAAAAAAAAAAAGACTGATGTTATGATTATGAAACAAGGCATAAACAGTGAAAATATATACATATCCTTTTATGGATTACCATGGGAATATTATCATAATTTAGGAGTTGTCAACTCATAATTTAGGAGTTTAATCACGTAAAATTGATACAAAATTTCCACTGTGCTTCGCTTTACATCATTGCTTCGCTTTATCCCGGCCTTACTACCATTCTGAATTTATGAACTTTTTATAATGGGCTAGCTAGACTAATAAAAAATCAAAATCCTTAATCTGAAAAAATTATCCAAATAATCGGATATATTAAACTAAGTCATAACTTATAATTAAGAAACTTAATTACCCCAAAAAAGGGGGGGGGAAACAGAATTGTTCACAACACAAAGCAAACAACTATAAAGATCTTCAAAAAAAGATTCTAAGTGTCATTCCAAACTGTAAACGTTGAAGCCCCTTCTCCAGCACCTTCTCCATGAAAGTACATATTAGAGCCAACATTATTCGCAATCGCCACAGGAAAATCTCCTTCCGGCTGAATCTGCTGCTGTTGCTGAGCAAAATAATAATGGTTTCTTGCGTTGTAAGCAATCTCAGCAGCAACGAAGGCATCACAATTAACCGCTGTTCCAACCGGGATTGCAAATCCTTGATAACCACCATAGCCAATGGAATTTCCACAAAGAGTAACCGAATCATCCGAAGTAGAGCTATGATGATCGATATTAGTCATGAGGCTCGGCGAGTTACTCAAGAAATGTTGTTGATCCTCCTCTTGTTTGAAACAAGCCCTAGCACTCTCCAAAGACAAGTTTCCTCCATTGTAATAACCACTGTACCTCTCTTGATGTTGCTGCAATAAGCTCAAATCTATTCCCTGATGATGCTGAAGCGCAGCGTTTTGCCAACTGCTAGAATTTTTCTCACTCTCTAAAGCGTTACTACTGACGATCATACTTGGAACAGGATTGTTGACGTCCCTGAGACGTTTGGCGGCGCTACCGATAGGAAGACTCGGGCTATCAAGGATTGCTTTAACGTTGTATCTGTTCATGTCGAAGTTAGTCACTGCGCTTAATCCTCTGAATTTAATGGCTGCAATGTCGTATGCCTCTGCAGCTTCTTCTTGTGTGCCTTCATATATAATATGTACATTTTACTTAGATATATATATATATATGATAGTGTATTGTTAATATCTATGGCTATAGATTTTATTTGTGAAGTAAGAGAAGATTAAATTTACCAAAAGTTCCCAAGTAGAGGTCTTTGTTACCGGCAACTCTTCCGATCCTAGCTTGCCATCTTCCATGTTGGTGATGCCTTTTGGACCCATTAGAAGAAATCTCCATTAGATACAACGTGGTATTTTGTATAATTGTATATATTCATCAAACAAAAAAGGATTGAAACATTGTATTCGTTCTCTATATATTTGGATTACCTTGTTACTCCTCGATAAATCGATGCACCACGAGAGAAACCACTGCTTTTCCTGCATATTTAAAAACAATATATATGCATGATAGGTTTCTATATAATATATCACAAATTTATAATAAATGTCATATGCAATAAACTCAACAGTTCCATTATATACCTGCGCAGAGAGGCAACGTACTCTTGCCTCGTCATGTGCTTCATCTCTTCTACCTCTTTCTCATAATCACACATCTGCATATTATATCACACCAACATTACTAAATTATTGTAATATATGTAACGATAAAACATGACAGTTATATGATATAGCTTAAAATATATATATAAGTATTTATCCAAAAAAAATAGTTAGAAATTATATATGAATTTTTGTATTATTGATTAATTAACTTACCGGGAAGTTAGTAGTGGTGGTGGTTCCCCAATACTTAAGTGCGGCTAAATCGTAAGCCCTAGCTGCTTTTTCTTCTTTGTCATAACCTCCTGCGTGATCAGATAACAAATTAGCTAGATTTCTTAGATTAGATTACTAGTCATATATTTCTTTATATGGTTATAATCAAGTACTTACCCAAATAAACTGAGAAGATAACCACCAGGTGCAAATTTTTGTAAATACATGAAGAAAAACTAGATTAGTTCGAAAATAAATAAAACGGAAAAGTATCAACTTATCATATAAGTTTGATAAATATATATATATATATATATATATATATATACCTTGTCTTCCTTTGCGAGTCTGGCCTTCTCTTTTGCAACTATTATCCCATAAATGTGCCTCATATCTTCCTGTCCACCGATGCCTACACATTTAATACAAACATATATAGATGATCAAGAACCATATATGTATTATTCTATATACTAATTATAATAAGCCCGTATTCACACTGAAGTCTGTATAATAGTATATCTAGGAACATTCCTTTGCACCCTCTCAAACGAACCATTAGAATGTCCCAAACTTTACCAAGAAAAACACGATTCAAGATACATTTTAGACGAAAAAAAAAGCTTTATATTAATGGAGGGAACCTTGTAACACCGCGGTATATAGACGTCCTTTGTCCAAAGCTCTCAATAGTTTTTTTGGGTGTGGCTTCTACCACATCAACAACGCTCTTCTCTTGGACAACGACATTATTATTGGTGTAGTTGTTGCTATCACAAGTAGTAGATGAATTCATAGAGAGGGACAAGCCTCTTGCACCATTACCATTGTCTTGATGCTCAACATTGGCCACCGGCTGATTCCTCAGCCATGTCTTTATCATCGACAGGCCCAGTGAGCCACCACCACCACCGTCTCCTCCTCCACAACTACCACTTCCATCTCCACCATTTTCGTTGGTATTGTAAATCGTGGTGGTGCGGCCTAGGAAATTCTCAAGCTTTGGTCCATTTTGGTCATTATTGTGGATGTTATTGCATGCATTACCATTGATGTCCCAATCTATATAGAGAAAAAGCAGTAATTATAATCGTGGTTTGTTGAATTTGATTTCATCACCGTTCTATAATATACGAAATGGTTTTTATGATTATAAGGTCAAGAGGGTACAATTTTTTTAAAGTATATCTATGATTGGTTAACAAAATGAAAATGTATAGATATGTATGATTATATTATGATATTGGGTATGGAATATTGGAGAAAATGTCTAATTACATATCTGTATATATATAATAATTGACAAAAAAATTATTCATGAACAAAACATCAAACCCACTCATAGAATATTTCAAAAGAGATGAAATCGATAAATAAGCCAAACAAAAACAGGGCTACGTGCGTGCGTGAGTCTTGGTCTTTGTTCTATGCATTGGAAGAAGGGGAAAAAATAACAAAAACAAATAAAAATAAATAAATAATTCTAAAACAATAACCTCGGGAGTGACTATTGTTGTCTCTGGTGAAGGCATCGAGGACGACACCAAAGGGAGAAGGAAACGATGTTTGAACGGCTGAAGACTCCTCGGAAGCAGTGGTCAGATCGTAACAGTACTCTCCGGCGACATCTACGGCGGTTGTGGTGGTGGAGGAGTCGACGTCCGCACGGTGGTGATTTTGATCATAAGGAGAGAGAGAGAAACCTAACCAGTTATTATTCATCGAGTTCATATATAGAATAATATAATAAGTCCTTGTGAGAGATATAAGAAGAAGAATAAGAAGAAGAACTTAGTTAGGGTTCATGCATGAAGAGGAGGAGAAAAAGGTTTTGGTCTTAATGAAGAGAGAAGAAGAAGAAGAAAAGTCAAAAACATAATGTTTCATTTCTTCCGAGGCGACATATTATGCGCATTTATATAATAGAATTTGTAATTGCATTTAAAAGGGGAAAAAAAAAGTTATTTACTTGAAAAATGTGGAGATGTATTGGTCGGTTTGAAAGGTAGGGGTAGTAATGTAATTCAATGGATAATCTCTTAATTCCAATTTATTTTCTTTATTTAATGACATTTTAATTAATCAGTGCAAAAACCCATTCAAATCTCCGTTTCTCTGTCTGTGTCTTCATGCGTCGTATAAAAGGTTAGGGTAAACTGTAAAGGACAAAGAAAAAGAGTAACACGAGGACCAATAGTCAAATCCAAAAACTCACTCGCTGTCGATTTGAGACCAATGATGTCTGGTAGAGACATGTGTATGTGTGAACCAAGACACGAGCGAGAGCGATAGCGTTTTCTTTCAAACGCGAACTCGTCATTTTTAGTATTTTTGTTAAAATATTGATTAAGGTATTTAACTTAAAAATGCAGTGTCAATCGCCGCTGAAAAAATTCAACGTCCAAAAATTTCAGACGCAGATCGCTGCGTCCAGACGCATGAGATTGCGTCCAGACGCATGAGGCTGCGTCTGGTAAACGAACAACAATCGGCTGCAAGTCGCAGCCGCAAGCTTTTGCGGCAGGCAAACGAACATACTCAATGTAGTTCGCACCACATGTGATCATATATATGATGACATTTTATTGTTGTTGTTTTGTATTAACTATTCGAAAATGGTAAGAAAAAACTAAATTAAATGTTTAACAAAAACAAATAAATGTCCAGTGGCTATATATGTTTCAACCAATTAAAACGTCCCAAAACTTTAAAAACAAATCTGGTTCGATATATCCTCCAACTATAACATTGTAAACACACAAAAAAAAAAAAATACTTTAAACAAGCATAGTTACACAGAATGTGGATGACTAGTAGGGATGCTGGAGATGTAATTAAATCCTAAGCAATAGTAGTAAAGTAGTTGAGCTTATCCGATTAATATCGAATTAAGATATGATGTAGGGGAATTAGAGTAACTAGGGAGGAAAAATATAGGGTATACACATGGATCGATAAGACGATAGCGAGCATGTGCATGGGTTTATAATCTTTCAAATATGTATACAATTATAAAAAAATTGGGCTTTCTTTGGTAGATACGATTCAATGGATTCTCTTCTCTATTTAATTATAATTTAATTTCACTTCCTCCATTATTATGCCTGCAATATCTAACACACCACAACACACGTTCTAGAATTGCCTCGTACCTACAAAATCATATTATTTTTTCATATCAATTTGTTCATATCTGTTGTTATAACCCCGAAACCTTGGTACCCAGTTATTTCAGTAATTCAAACCAATTAGTATATCTAGGTATTAAAAAACACTTTACACTTTCGATATACAGTTCATATTTTCTGATATCTACCAAAGAAACTTTATTCACTTACTTTATGTTTTGATCCACGCGATATTAAAATTGAAACCACTTTGAGAAAAAAAGGTTTTGTTTGTAAACATATTAAGATAAAACTTCGAATTCGTCGCATCTGTTTAATACTTTAGTGCTAAAAACGAAAGAACGGTGAGGTTTAGACTACCCTGATCCAAAGTTTTGTGTAAAAAACATTAATACTAGTCAAAACCAAACGAAGGTATCAATTATCATGTTCTGTTTCTTGTAAATCCCAAAATTAGGTTTTTTTCTGGGTATTTTATTGAAGTGAGAAACACCTGTAGATTCCATCTGGAAATAAAAGGAAACACCTGTAGATGAAGATATCTACAACTGACAAGAGCGTGTGACAAAATAAGAAACTACAAAATCTGGAAGTAAAAAAATGAGAAAAATGAATTAAAAGATAGAAAAATGGTAAAGAAAAATAAAATATTATTAAATCAGATGGATGAGTTTTGAGATATTTGTCAATATAAATACTACTGCTGCTGCTCTACCATTCCCCCACCCAATACCTTTTACTTTGCCCATTCATTGTTCATTTGCATGCACATTTTGCTCATATAGTATATTGTAATATATAGATACACATTAGCTAGTATTGACCTATATATATATATATATATATACACACATACACATTAGTATAGTAGTATATGACATTGATGCAGGAAATAACTTCTTTGAGGTTCATCTGGACACTTGATGTAACATGTTCTTATTCAGAAGTTTTTATTCTTAGACACAATAGACTACCGTTTAGGTGCCGATTAATTAGT
The DNA here is from genome assembly GCA_002933915.1 of Eutrema heterophyllum. Taxonomy (NCBI): domain Eukaryota; kingdom Viridiplantae; phylum Streptophyta; class Magnoliopsida; order Brassicales; family Brassicaceae; genus Eutrema; species Eutrema heterophyllum. The sequence continues at coordinate 1,137,696 of PKMM01010123.1, read as the reverse complement.
TGTTTTTTGTATATACACTACAAGAAAACTGTCCATTTCGGACGGCCGCATCCGTCGATATCCCGTCGGAAATAGCTATTCCATATGGAATTTGGCCGTCGGTTCTATCTCCTCGGAAATCAAAATCTATCGGAAATCTCTCGGAAAATTCTGACGGATTTCCGAGGGCCATTTTACCCGACGGATTTCCGAGGACACATCCGCCGGAGATAATTTCGACGGATTTCCGAGGACCTATCCGTCCGGGAAATTTTCGAGGAACTTCCGAGGACCGGTCCGTCGGGGATATTTCTGAGGGATTACCGACGATCTACTTTCTGAGGGATTTCCGACGGATTTTAAAAAATAATTTGTTTTTTTAAATAAGTTATGAATTTATTTATTAAATAATTTATAAAAACGAAAATGAAAAATTAATTAAATAATGAAAAATTAATTAAATAATGAAAATTTAATTAAATAATTAAAAATCTTATAAAATTTAATAATTATTGTTATCGAAAATGTTGGAAAATTACAAAAAAAAAATATACATCAAAGTAAATCAGGTGGGAAATCATCGAACTTCAATTTAAAGAAATCCGCCAATTTCCCGCTCCTTGTTTTCTAAGTCGAGAGCTCTTCCTCCAAAGCGTGGACCTTCTCCTTGAGCTCTTCGTTTTGCCGGATAATGTCTGGATCCGTCGAAAAACCACCCGAAGAAGTTGAGGGTTGGGACGCAATCTTACCCAACCCTGGCCGATGACTTTTTTTAACAGATATCTCCTACAAAAACAATATCAAACATTAGATCTTATTAACAAATAAATATCAAAATTGAAATGATAATCTATAATTATTACTTACCTTGAGCACTATGTCGTTGATCTCGGACCGAGTGAGCTGGTTGTAAGCGGTGATGCCGTCCTGCGATCTCTGGGTAAGGATCTCGTCCTGCACCTTCGTCACCTTCTCAACGAGCTCCCTAACGGCAGGATCTTGAATTTGGCCGGTCTTCTTGTTGGTGTACGTCCTCACCATCACTTTAAGGTGATCCGGAACTTCGCCGTATTCTTCCGTCTAGAAAATAACTAAACCGTTAGTTACTAATAAATAGAATAAAAACAATATTTAAAAATAACTAAAAACACTAAAAATACATACCATTTCGATTTCGGATTTTTTGAAACTCTTCGCCCCGTTGTTGTGGATAACGGGTCTCTTCCCTTCTCGGGGACTATTCCGGTTCTTGGAGTTAGTATGAGATAGAGCTACGGTCTTCGGCTGTTGCCAATACGAGATGTACTCCTTAAACACCTCCGCGTTCAAGCCTTTTGGCTTTTCTCCACACCTTCTCCAAACCTTCTTTCACTCGTTCATGTGGCGCGAGAATTGCGTTTAAGCCTCGGTTAAAAATTCCGTCTCCACCGTTTTCGTGATGGTCCACTTCCAATTAAATTCTTGCTACAAAAGAAATAGAATTAAAAATGTAAAAAAATCTCTAAATATATAACAAAAATTAAATAAATGATAAATTACCGCAAACGTCTGAAACCACATGTTTTGTTCGTCTGACGGAATATCTGAAAATTTCGTGTACGGTTTGTCGAGGATGGAGTACAACATATTCAGAATCGACTTGCTAATGCCATTCCCGGATATTCCAAACCTATAAAAAAAACAAATTAAAATCGGTAATAAAACAAAAAAAAAATATTAATTAGGAAAAAAAAAATATTACCAAGTAGATCTCGGAATGCGGAGGTCCGGATCGAGAACTGTGAGTAATTCTCGTCCCGGCTGTTGAACGAGCTCCTCGACAGTCATGATCGCCGGAGGAGCTACACTCTCATTGTCCGGAATAGCAGGAGCATAAGGCGAAAAAGTACTCGAGGTCGGAGTTGCGGAAGTACTCCTCCGCCCCGGTTGCCTCGATCGAACAGAACCGCCATCACGTGCGGATTGGAAATCACCATATGACCTACAAAAATAAAAACAGAAATAATCATAAATATTTTTTATAACTAATATTTATAAAAAAGGATTTGTGAAATGCAATAATTATAAAATACATTTTTAATTATAATAAAAAAAATTCAAAATATTAATATAAAAACATTTTTTTAATTATTAATATTAAAACATTTTTTAAAATCTAATAATTATAATACAAATTCCTCAAATTCATTACAGAAAATGTAAAATCTAATTACATTAATAAAAAACGTTTTTTTAAAATAATCAACAAATGTAATTCCACAAATATTCAACAAATCTAACCTAAAAACAATTCTAATTTCACAAAAAAATTAAATTCCACAAACTAATTCCACAACCTAACAACAAAATCTAACAAATTAAAAACAATTATTTAAAATTTAAATGATAAAAAAATATATATATACCCTGGATCCATAATCGCGTGGAGGGGAAGAAGGAAGAAGAGGCGGCGGTGGCGTGCGGCGGCGTCGGAGTCGGCACGGCGAGCAAGAGACACGGCGGTGGCGTGGAGAGCAAGAGAGACGGCGACGACATGGAGAGCAAGAGAAAAGAGGAAGAGGCGGCGGTTTGGAGAGGAGAGGAAGAGAGAAGGCCGCAGCGAGGAGAGGAAGCGAGCGGCGGCGTCGGCGAGGCAGAGGTCGGAAGAGAGAAGAGAAGAGAATCGGAGGAAAATGAAAGAGAAGAAGATCTATCGAATAGATATGATAAAAGCTTTCCAACGGATCCCTTCTCTCGGGAATCTGTCGGTAATAGAATTAATAAACCGCCTAAATTTCCCAAAATTTTAGTTACGCGGTATAAATTCCCGGGTTAATTTCATGATCCGTCGGAAATCCCTCGGAAATTTCCGAGGGATTTCCGACGGATCATGATATTTTGCATCACTTTCCACGAAAATGCTAAGTGTCAAACATGCAAAATATCGAAGACCGTCGGAAATCCCTCGGAAATTTCTGACGGTTTAGGATTTAGGGTTTAGATGTTGTAGATTTCATACAATTTAAGGATATATAATTATTAATGTTACATACTAATAAGGAAAACTTTTGAAAAGCAAACAAAACCAATTATTTTAGAGCTCGTAACAATCGATCGATGAACGAGATCAAGCTTTCATAAAAATACATAGAACATATAAATACACTTATGTGTCCGATGATGGTTTTAATTAAAAACTATAAAAAAATTTATTCTTAAAAACATTTCTGAGAAATGTGTTATAATTTGTTCCTTCTACATTTATCAAGAACAAACGTTTTCAAAATCCGTCAAATTTGAGGTTGTATACCCTAAACCGTCAGAAATCCCTCGGAAATTTCCGAGGGATTTCTGACGGCCTATGATATATTGATCAATTTTAGGCGGGGGAAATTCCATGAGTTTAGCCGAGGATCTGGTTTTAGCCGGGAATATCATAATCCGTCAGAAATTCCTCAGAAAGTTTCGAGGGATTTCTGACGGATATTAGAATCCCCGGCTAAACTCATGGAATTTCCCCCGGCTAAACTCATGGAATTTCCCCCGGCTAAATCAGAAATCCTCGGCTAAAACTGATATATCAGTTTTAGCCGGGGGAAATTCAATGAGTTTAGCCAAGGATCCGGTTTTAGCCGAGAATACTAATATCCGTCAGAAATCCCTCGAAAATTTCCGAGATATTTTCGACGGATTATGATATTTCTGGCTAAAACCGGATCCCCAGCTAAACTCATGGAATTTCTCTCTGCTAAATCAGAAATCCCCGGCTAAAACTGATATAAGTTTAGCCAGGGGTCCGGTTATAGCCCAGAATACTAATATCCGTCAGAAATCCCTCGGAAATGCCCGACGGATTATGATATATCAGTTTTAGCCGGGGATTTCTGAATTAGCCGGGGATCTGGTTTGAGCCGATAATTCTAATATCCGAGAGATTTCCGAGAGTTTAAAAGCAGATTTTTTTTTATTTATTAAAGTTTAATTATAAGATAGAACGGAAATAAATCAGGCTACGAGGTCTGAATATTAAGTATGAATCATAGTTCGAATACTTTGTGATCTATTTCGTGCTCCAGATACTCGAATGAATATCCGACGAAGGAAAACCACCTTGCTTGATAAACGTTTGTTCTTGATCATAAATGTAGAAGGAACAAATTATAACACACTCTGAAATATATGTTTTTAATCAAAGATTTTGTAGTTTTTAATTAAAACCATCATCGGACACATAAGTGTACTTATATGTTCTATGTGTTTTTATGAAAGCTTGAACTCGTTCATCGATCGATTGTTACGAACTCTAAAATAACTTGTTTTGTTTGCTTTTCAAAAGTTTTTCTAAAACCTACGAATTTTGATATATTTCTTGGGATTTCCATGCTAGCCGAGAAAAATCTAGATGGTATTAAGTTTATTAAATTGAAAAATATGATAAAATAATTATAAAAAAAAAAAAAAAATTAGGATTTTATTTCATCACATACAAAGCAAGGAACGTATATTATACAAGGGGAGAAGTATTTACAAAGCAATTATATATATCCGTCGGAAATCGGTCGGAAATTACCCACCGATTTCCGACTGCCGTTAACCGGTCGGAATAGACCGACCGATTTCCGACGGAATATAATATAGGTTCGTCGACATTCCTTCGGAAATCGGTCGGAATATTCCACGGATTTCCAAAGAAATTCAATCCGTCGGAATTTTCCGACCGATTTCCGAGAAATTTCAAACCGTCGATATTTCCTCGGTATTCCGTCGAAAACGCGGTCGGAAATGAGCGTGTTTTCTTGTAGTGATAGACAGACGTCTAGGTCAATTGATCGGTCATTTAAACCACCATTGCCTATTTAGACTAGTTAATCAAAAGAGTTCTCGTTAACTAATTTTTTTTAACGGATTTGGTTAAATATCCTTCATAGCAATAATTCAATATGTAGACGTCAGTTTTTAGATTCATATATATGAATTTATATTGTTTTTAACACTTTAGTCATGATCTTTAACAAAAAAAAAAAGAAACACTTTAGTCATAATCACAAATATAAGATTTGAATTATAATATAACAACAATGTTTTAAGTAAACCTTCGAGACTAAAATTTGGGGTTACATCACAACTCAGATTAATAATACATCACAACTCTGATTAATAATATTGTGAAACCTTATATATAACATAAAACAAAACAGATGTTAAATGGCAAAAACGTACGGAAATTTTGATTTAACTGAAAATTTACATAATTAAGGTTTCACAATCATATTTTTCATCAGTACCGTGGAATTGATCGCAAATTTGATTAATCAAAATCGTTATTTCATTAAGAAAAAGAAAAAAAAAAGAGAGGCTAGTATGAAGTTAAGAAGTGCGAAACCATTCTTTTTTTTTTTTTTTTGTTAAGGGATTTTCTTGAATTGATAATGATACGTCGGATACAAATGGAAACAAATAAAAAGCAGGAAAGTAAACTAATGCCCAGCACGAGCTACAATAAGTAAGAAAAAGAACTACTAAATGCAATCAAGCTTCAGTAGAGAGGGAAGAGGGAAGAGGGAAGAGGGAAGAGGGAAACCCTCTCTAACCCATTGATTCCACGTATATATGACCAATGAAATTAAATGTTAAGCATTCATCTAATCAGTGTGAACTCTTTTCATGTTAATTTCTTCTTGCTAGTAAAATAAATATAAATATATAATATATACAGTATTTTATTTTATTTTTTGTTATGTAAAGACGAATGTGGAAATGAGGAGGGTCTGCAAGAGTCTGCCTTGCGTACGAAAACCCATAACATTGTCACATTGCAATTGCATAGATCAGCCAGTATCATTGTCATATCATATTATTTATATTTATGATCTATTATTCCATTATTTTTTCAGATGACAAATACTAAATCACCAATTTCACTTTTTCATTTATTATGAATGAAAAGCTTTTGGTTCCCTCCCCCGGTTAAAGCGGGCGAGTTCTTGTATTTACCCTCCACATCACAAACCATTCTTTGCATGACTGACATCTCATTTTCTTTTCCATAACTTTTTCTTTTCGTATCTAATTTTATTATTTCTTGGAAAAGAAAAAATCTTTTATTCGTTCAGATTTTTATAATCGACCGAATGGTAAAATTGGCGTGCGCATACACACGGTCCCATGATTAAATTGCAAAATCATGATTAGGAGCGGGAAAAATAAAATATATACTTACTTTTTTTCAAATTGAACTCATCAACCCTCGGGCCTAGAACCATCGTGGTCAACAACAAAAAACAAAAAAAAACAAATTAAATTGAACTTTTCATGGTGAAACATATCAGTAAAGATTGACTTTTTACTTTAGGATTCTTTTATTGATCTAACAAAATCTGGTTTTTAGGGGAATTTTCACTTGGGGTAACTAATATAGTTCATGAGACACCGTAATTTCGTAAAATTTAACCTAATTTAAATTTCACTTATTTAATAACTTTTTATTAAAATAACGAATTCATTAAATACTTAATTAATGTCTGAAAATTTATTTATTAAATATCAAACAGGAATTTAAAATGTCTTAACAAATAAAACAACTTTTAAATCTTGATAGAATAACCGGAGAAATATCATTGAAAATCCTTATTAAATAGTAAATAAAAAGAAAAGAAGCGCTTATGGTTCTCATGAATTAACAGTATAACGATTGCCACAAGTCATAATCTTTGGTCTCACCTGAAAGGAAGAGGGGTGAATATTTTGGGAAATACTCAGCGAGGATGTGCTTTTGGAGCACACGTGATTCTTAGACACAATATTTGAAATAGCAAAACGAGTATACAAAATATAGACACTAGACACACGCAAGCATCCTACATAACATGTCTAGCATTACTATATAACATGGTTCAAATATCCTTAATTGCAATCATTCATTTCACAACATACAACCTAACAAGTCTACTTCACATCCAAGGAACCCCTTGTCCAAGGTACTCATTCTCTGCCTCGACCCATTATGGGCTTGACAAATAATCATGGTGCCACCGCCCACTTCAGGGTTTGACTATGGCTCGTCAGTCCTTTCTCGATCACTACAACTTCACAATATTCAGTCTCTCGTTGTAGGCCGTCAAACAATAATGTAAACAACGGTCGCAACCGTGTCTACAACGCTTCAAACAATGAGTACTAGCACACCTAACAATTGGATACTTCATAACCATAACATCAAGTTTCACAATTATTCATTTTCGCAACCAATATCAAACACTAATCATATCTAATCTCTATATCAAACACACATCTTAGGAATTCATTAACTAGTCCTCACTTGAATTCACGACGAAAATATGAATATGGAGAATAGCGGTTGAAGATCCACAACTTAGAATCGAAATCGGGAAGTTTATCTGGAAAGATGGATGTAAGATCTTCACAACGGTATGTAGATTGCAATCTAGTTCCTTCTAGTTCGACGGGAAAACGGTTCACAAAACGATTCTGGGAAACTGGGAAAAATCAGATATGAACATATTTTTTGGTTTAGGAGAAAACAGTGATTTTCGCTCAACTTGTAGATCGGATTGCGGATGGATTTTACTTCGGAATGAGGATCGGTCAACTGATATGGCTTCCTTGCAACAAGATCTTTCCAGGGGTATGTGGATCGTCACTTAACTCCTTCTGGTCATATTGCAAACGTTTCTGCACAACTTCTTATTCTTTGTCTACTCTTTCTCTTTTTCTTTTTTCTTATTTCCCTTCTTCTCTCTCCCTTCATCTTCTTTTATACATGAGAGTTAGTGTGCAGAGAATGGTGGGTCTTGGTAGTGGAGAGTATTGGAGGAGGTGAGTGGAGAAGGTGGGGATGTCACAGTTTCAATATTCACAATTGAAATTTAATTCATTTTTAGTCTAACTCAATCATGGCCTCTATTTAAGGATTGAACTTTAAATAACAACAATTTCAAACAATCAATTTTGAGAACCATATATATTTCGTCAATAAAGCACATAATATAAATGATATCTTTTAATATTATTGGACTACGGGGCTTCGACAATATATTTTAATATCTTAATAAACAAAACAAAAACTAAATACAATCTTAAATGGATGTTAAAGGGAAAAAAATTTCATATTATCTTCAATAACTTTAGAAAATATTTATATACTTTTTTATTTTAATATATTTTTTTATTTGTAATGATATTTCATGTAATAACTTATACAATATAAAGTTTATTTTCTTAAATAACTTTTTAAATAATAATATAGAGATTCCTAAAATGGTTACCAAAAAATATCTTTGACCGTATTTCCATAATTTGGCACCAACAAATATAGAATCATACCATACATGCAAATATATCAATTAATTTTAGAAAAGTTGAAATAACGATTAGCATATATATATATATATATATATATCATTTCAACTTTTCTAAAATTAATTTATGTATTCAAATTTTTTATTTAATTTGATTGACTGAATGATATTCATTGTAAGATTCTTTCTACTTAATGGGAGTAATTTTTAGTTGTTGAATTCATTAATGTTGACCCAAAAATTAATATTGTAGCATACATGTGGATCATAATCGAAGTGTTACTACTAAATTATGCAAGTGAAGCCAATTAAATTACGACACTTTGATGGTGAAGTGGCGGAAGGAGAAATGAGAGAATCTGACTTATTAATAGAATTCAAGTTTTGATAAATATCAATAGATTTTAGGTTTTGCTAAACTTAAATATTGTACTTACTATTTATGTGTTTTGTTTTATATATCTATAGATTAATCATCAATTCTCTTTACTATGCAAGTGAAGTGAAGCCAATTAAATAATGACACTTAGATGCTGAAGTGGTAGAAAGTGAGAAAATCTATCTTTATATATATGGATACCATACATGAAAATATACATATATATATATATATATCCTAATGTTGACCCAAAAGTCAACATATATATGCTAAAATTTTATCACCAAAAATAATGTTATTAACAAATATAGAAAATTTATTTATGGTAAAAAAAGAAATGATCGGGTTAAAAATTGAGAGACTTCTCTCGACAAATAGTCTCCCTATAAATAAAACTTTTCAGAATCGTTTCTAAGAAATTATAGACTTCTTCTTTTTCACAACAAAATTAACAGTAAGAAAGAAAAGAATGAATATCACAAAAGCCTTTGTGGTTTTTTTTCTTGTAGTGGTACTAGCAACGCCGTTGTCCAACACCAACGTTTTGGCCTCATCAGGTATGTTGTTATTGTTTTTTATTTTCGTAAACAGTATGTTGTTATTGTTCATCTATCTTTGATCATTTTAAGAGTAATTTTTGTATATTTTCTTTATAGAAAAAAGAAGATTAGTAAAAACCGATTTATATGTATATGTGTGCATATATATTTATTTATTTTTAACTTGGTTGTATTTATGCAGTAGTCAAGCCTGCCTTCCTAGGGGGATATAATCATTGCTTTGATCAATGTACATTAGCGAATCTTCCGAATTGCCCATATGAGTGTAGACAAAAGGGGTACAAGGATGGAAGTTGTCTTGGTCCTGCACAAGATTTAAAATGTTGTTGCAAAAAATGATAGAAATCAATCATCTTTCTAGTAAACTGGTGATCTGCGATTTGAGGGTTGAGTTATGTTTTTCAATGAAATAAAACTAATCTTACTATACTATCCATTTTCTCTCTCTCTATATATATATATATATATCTTGTTTTTATTCGATTTGATAAATTCTCATTATTAAATAAAAAGATTACACAAAACAGTAAATTCATCACACACAAAAAAAAGAGAAAATAATAGCCAATGAGCTAAAGCCCAACTAAACCTAAACCTTGTTCCAACGAAGAAGGAAAGGGGAACTACGTTCGAAGCATCATTGCATCAAAATCGCTAGCAAGATCTGATAGTAACATGCGTAAGGACGAGATCATGTTCTTGATCTGCCCTATGATGAAATGAGGAGGCTGATTGAAAGATTCAGTAGAATCTCGATCGTGACGATTGTCGAGAAAAGTGGAATCAAGCAGAAAATTGGTAATTCTATATGAAAAAGGACAAGTTACATGCGAAGAAACGATGATTCCAAAACTTTCATTATTTAAAACATAATATCTCATATCGGAAATTGAAAATAATTTTTAAAAATATATAAAAGATATAGACAAATCCAGTTATATCTTATTTGAGATCATTTTTATTACGAATTTGCCGTTCATTCGAGATTTTCGCTTACCCACGGTCCCATGATTAAATTGCATGCAAAATCATGATTAGGAGCAGAAAAAAAAATATATATACTTACATTTTTTCAAATAGAACTCTTCATGGTGGAACATAACAGTAAAGATTCACTTCTTACTTTATGATTCTTTTATTGATCTAACAAAATCTGGTTTTTAGGGGAATTTGCACTTGGGACAAACTAATATATATAGTTTCCATATTCACAATTGAAATTTAAACCATTAGTCTAACTCAATCTTGGCCTCTACTTAAGGATTGAACTTTAAATAACAACTAATCCAAAAGGAAACAATCAATTTTGAGCGTTGATAGACCACATATATATTTTAATTATTTTTTCTTATTTGTAATGACATTTAATGTAATAATTTACAAAATATAAAGTTTTTTTCTTAAATAATTTCTTAAATAATAATATAGAGATTACTAAAATGGTTACTAAAAAATATCTTTGACCGTATTTTCATAATTTGGCACCAACAAATATAGAATCATACCATACATGCAAATATATAAATTAATTTTAGAAAAGTTGAAATGACGATTAGCATATATATTATGTATTCAACTTTTTTATTTAATCTGATTGACTGAATTATATTAATTGTAAGATTCTTTCTGCTTAATGGGATTAATTTTTTGGGAAAATTGGAAATAAAGGATACTTTTTCTACACTCTTGTTCATCTACACCTTTAATTTTGTAGGCACAATTTTGACAAATACCCCTAAAATCATATATTTTAATATCTAATTTGTTTTTAAAAATTGTTTTTAATACCAATTTAATTATTAAAAAGGAAAATAAATATATTTTAAAAAATAGAAATTTTCGATAATTCCAAAAACGTAAGAAAAAATATTTAGAAAATCTTTTTTTATTTTTTTCTACGGATGGTAGAATACATATTCTATAGTCTCATTACGTTCTGCGAGTTTTAGAATACATATTTTGTCTAATCTAAATATTATGCGAATTGTAGAACGTGTATTCTATGGGTTCTATGTGTTCTACGACGGCGTAGAATACATTTTCTGCCTAATCTAATGTTCTGCGAGTTTTAGAACGTGTCTTCTGCGGGAAATAAGAGAATCACGATCTCCCCTTTTATCTCTGTTTCTCCACGCCGTCTTCTTCCCTTTCTTCTTTGTTTTCTGTTTTTTCACATCTCTGCGAAGTATTATACATTTCAAACGTGTTCTAGTGAGTTTATCGAATTTGTTCTTTGCTTTACCACAAATTGATCAGTGTGAATTCTTTTAAAAAAAAATATTTTATATATATTTTTTTTTGTATCACAGATAAATATGCTAGAGATTTACGTGACGTGTGGTGTTTGGAGATCCTCTGGCAACAACGAATGGAGATTTATTGTTAATCAATAAAAACGTGGTAGATTACTTACTTTGGAATCCACTAGTACTCTTGAAGAACTAAAGATGATAGTTTCCGAAGACTACATAGTAGAAACGAGTATGGTTGATGTAGAATTCAGTTATCTACCTAGTGCTTTGGTTAGTAACTTAGAATCTCCATAAGTTTTTATCTCGAACGATCGACAAGTGAAAAATTTGGTTGGGTATTTAAAAAAGAAGGCTATTATACGATTATGTGTGACATTTAAATCCAGAGTTGAAGAGCGAGGGAGCAGACTCAATATTGATTTAAATGAGGATCCACATGATTCAAGTGATGGAGCTGATGAGAGTAATTTCAAAGAAAATTTGGCAGAATGTGTGAATGAGTCTAAACAGAAGGGTGATTTGAAAATTCGTCACATGACTTGTCGGCCTGTTAATATAAAAACAAATCGCACCATAAACAGCAGAATCATGCATAACACAAAATCAGAATTACTGAACATTTTAAAAAGTACAAAGATTTCACCTCATAAAATTACGTTCACAATAAACATAGACAACATACATGTCACAAGCTTACACGTTCTTAATAACAAAGACAACATACATGTGACAAGCTTACACGTTCAGAATAATCAAAAAAAACATACACTTTTTTTTAATTATACAATTCAACGAGCAGAGCTTCTTGTTTTACTTACCCTAGGTTTCGGTGTTGTGGATGGCTCTGTGTTTCTTGTATTTCCAGCGACAAATATAGAATCCTTGAGTGCTGACAAATCGTTCTCTATTTTTTCTAGTCGCTCATCAAACTTCAATTTAAATAAAGACCTCAAAATAGACGGCGGCGATTTGCAGCACTCGACGGACTAACCAGAGGAGAGAAGAAGTAGAAGAAGAACGTCCTGAAGAATTATGATTCTTTCTATGGTTAAGATCTTTTAACAATCTTTGGAAATTTCTGGCAATTTGTAATCGATGTTCAACTTCGTCGCCGACGGAGAAAACAAGGTTTTGTTTCGTGGGATTAAAATTGAGTTTAGGGATTTGGGAATTATTTGTGACACAAATTATATTTTAAAAAAAGTTAGGAGGGTATACTTAGATTTTTATTAATATAAAGCTTAAGTCACCGAGAATGATTTGGAAAGGTGTAGATGGACAAAAGTATAGAAAAAGTATCATTTATTTCCAATTTTCCCTAATTTTTAGTTGTTGAATTCATTAATGTTGACCCAAAATTTAATGTTGTAGCATACATGTGGATCATAATCAAAGTGTTTCTACTAAATTAAATATTCACTTTTAAATTTTAAATTTAAGTAAAGTTCATAACCTTAAATTTTAAATTTTGCGACTTTTTCATCTAATTTTCGAATAAAAATNAAATAAACGATGATTCCAAAACTTTTCATTATTTAAAAAATAATATCTCATATCGGAAATTGAAAATAATTTAATATATAAAAGATATGGACAAATCCACTTATATCTTATTTGAGATCATTTTTATTACGAATTTTCTGTTCATTCGAGATTTTCGCTTTACCCACGGTCCCCTGATTAAATTAAATTGCAAAACCATGATTAGGAGCGGGAAAAATAAAATATATACTTACATTTTTTTTCAAATAGAACACTTCATGGTGGAACATAACAGTAAAGATTCACTTCTTACTTTATGATTCTTTTATTGATCTAACAAAATCTGGTTTTTAGGGGAATTTGCACTTGGGACAACTAATATATATAGTTTCAATATTCACAATTGAAATTTAATCCAAATTTAGTCTAACTCAATCTTGGCCTCTACTTAAGGATTGAACTTTAAATAACAACTAATCCAAAAGGAAACAATCAATTTTGAGCGTAGATAGACCACATATATTTCGTAGATCAAACACACATCTCGTCAATAAAGCACATAATATAAATGATTAGTAAAAAAAAAATCAAAAACCCAATCTCTCTGTCCACAGGGAGGCCTTTAACAACTCATCCCATCTCAGCCGCTAGCTGCAGCATTACCTCCGCTAGATCCTTGTGCTCAAGAGATGATCAGTGAGTAAATAAAGAAATCGTATAACTTCGTATAATGTATGCTATACGAAGTTATTACGTATATATATATATATATATATCTTTTGACGTATTATTATATTATATTTTTATTTAAAAATTAATTAAAAATAAAATAATGGTAAATATTGGTTTTAAAAGTATACAATTTACACTTTAATATAAACATAATTTTGGATATTATTTAACAAAATAAATTAGTTAGAAAATTATTTTAATTTTTTTTTGATATTTTATAGGTTAATGCTCTACCAAAAGTTTTATACGAAAGTATAGATGCTTTCATATGCAGCTTCTAAATGTTTTTCTAAATATTTTATCAACAAAAGTTGATTGACGGATAAAAGACTTAATGATTTTTTTAATGCTCTACCAATCAAAACCTTAGATGCTAAAGTGGTAAAAAGAGAAATGAGAAAATATAACTTTATATATATGGATAGTTAGATACCATACATGAAAATATATATATACGCTAATGTTGACCCAAAAGTCAACATATATATGCTAAAATTTTATTACCAAAAATAATGTGATTAACAAATATATAAAATTTATTTATGGTAAAAAAAGAAATGATCGGGTTAAAAATTGAGACTTCTCTCGACAAATAGTCTCCCTATAAATAAAGCTTTTCAGAAACGTTTCTAAGAAATTATAGACTTCTTCTTTTTCACAACAAAATTAACAGTAAGAAAGAAAAGAATGAATATCACAAAAGCCTTTGTGGTTTTTTTTCTTGTAGTGGTACTAGCAACGCCGCTGTCCAACACCAACGTTTTAGCCTCATCAGGTATGTTGTTATTTTTTTAGGTAAACAGTATGTTGTTATTGTTCATCTATCTTTGATCATTTTAAGAGTAATTTTTGAATATTTTCTTTATAGAAAAAAAGAAAATTAGTAAAAACCGATTTATATGTATATGTGTGCATATATATTTATCTTTCTTTAACTTGGTTGAATTTATGCAGTAGTCAAGCCTGCCTTCCTAGGGGGATATAATCATTGCTTTGCTCCATGTACATTAGCGAATCTTCCAATGTGCCCATATGAGTGTAGTAAAAAGGGGTACTCGGATGGAAGTTGTCTTGGTCCTGCACAAGATTTAAAATGTTGTTGCAAAAAATGATAGAAATCAATCATCTTTCTAGTAAACTGATGATCTGGCGATTTGAGGATTGAGTTATGTTTTTCAATGAAATAAAACTAATCTTACTATACTATCCATTATATATATATATATATATATATCTTGTTTTTATTCGATTCGATAGATTCTCATTATTAGAAAAAAAATTACACAAAACAAAGAAATTCATCACACAAAAAAGAGAGAATAATAGCCAATGAGCTAAAGCCCAACTAAACCTAAACCTTGTTCCAACGAAGAAGGAAAGGGGAACTACGTTCGAAGCATCACTGCATCAAAATCGCTAGCAAGATCTGATAGTAACATGCGTAAGGACGAGATCATGTTCTTGATCTGCCCTATGATGAAATGAGGAGGTCAATTGAAAGCTTCGGTAGAATCTCGAGAAAAGTGGAATCAAGCAGAAAATGGTAATTCCATATGAAAAAGGACAAGTTACATGCAAATAAACGATGATTCCAAAACTTTTCATTATTTAAAAAATAATATCTCATATCGGAAATTGAAAATAATTTAATATATAAAAGATATGGACAAATCCACTTATATCTTATTTGAGATCATTTTTATTACGAATTTTCTGTTCATTCGAGATTTTCGCTTTACCCACGGTCCCCTGATTAAATTAAATTGCAAAACCATGATTAGGAGCGGGAAAAATAAAATATATACTTACATTTTTTTTCAAATAGAACACTTCATGGTGGAACATAACAGTAAAGATTCACTTCTTACTTTATGATTCTTTTATTGATCTAACAAAATCTGGTTTTTAGGGGAATTTGCACTTGGGACAACTAATATATATAGTTTCAATATTCACAATTGAAATTTAATCCAAATTTAGTCTAACTCAATCTTGGCCTCTACTTAAGGATTGAACTTTAAATAACAACTAATCCAAAAGGAAACAATCAATTTTGAGCGTAGATAGACCACATATATTTCGTAGATCAAACACACATCTCGTCAATAAAGCACATAATATAAATGATTAGTAAAAAAAAAATCAAAAACCCAATCTCTCTGTCCACAGGGAGGCCTTTAACAACTCATCCCATCTCAGCCGCTAGCTGCAGCATTACCTCCGCTAGATCCTTGTGCTCAAGAGATGATCAGTGAGTAAATAAAGAAAGCGGAAGAGTTTGGTAAAGGGCTAAGCTCTAATTCGTAGCTCGTCCGTTATATGTGGTGATTTTGAATCGATACTTCTTTAAATGACCATTGCAGTGGTAGGTTCAATCAATATTGTGTCCTCTGTATTTTTTATTTATCTTTTTCTTATCATTTTTACATTCTAACTTTCGTCGCCAACATGGGAGTAGTGAGTTTCTCGTGGAGTAGTGATCTAAAAATATATATACTTGGCCTATTAATTGATCATTATGAATGTACAAAACTGAGCTTAGGAAATATTTGTGATTTTCAATGTTGGAAAAAGCCAGTAAGTTACCCACATAAAGAACGTCTAAACTTTTTTCAATATTGGAAACAGCCAATATATATGTATGTTGTTTTCACGCGAATAAGGAATGCATTGCTCAATATGTGTGGAAAGAAATTAGTAGAGACCTTTTGAAGGCTTCCATGACTGTATAGCGAAGAGGTATGATGGATTAGAACGTGTTCCAAAATCGGACGTTGTTATTGCACCATACAATAGGAATCGATCTTCTTCCTAGTAATTGGCGATTTGAGCAATGAATTATGTTTTTCTAGTAGCATGTTTTATAAAATATGACTTTCCTGTTGCTTCTTCAATTATAATGCGTAATGAATTTAATGAAATAAATCCTTTTTATTTTGCTATCAACTTAATTACTTAGCCCCGGCGTCCTTGTTATATAACCTAATTATTAATTAGTCAATTTTGAGACAGAAACAAAAAAACAGGATTAAATTTAAATGTGTTATACATATAAGATTTTTATCACAGACTTTACTATATCTAATTAAGGTCACGAATGCTTCCATGATTGTGTAATGAAGGGATACAGTGATGGAAACTGTGCTGGAAATCCTGCACTATGTTGTTGCAGCAAATGATAATAATCGATTATCCTCATAGTAATTGAGAAATTGAGCTTGCGTTATGCTTTTCTAGTATCGGATTTTGAAAGATAAAAACTTTTTTAATTGTTTCTCAAATCCAAGACCGATTCGTGTGGCTGTCGAATTATGAGTTTTTTTTTCCAACAAGGATCGATCTTTGGAATCAATCAATCTTCACAATATGTGCGTCTTCCACAATGTCTATCTCTCTGAATCGCTCCATCTTCGACGACTTTCCGTTACTCTCTGGAATCAATGTATCAAAAAGACAGTCTGAAAATTGGAACCCAAAAATCTCCAAATCGCTTCATCTCCGATCGACGACTTTCCTTCAAGCAACAGATCCGCCATTAACGTGAACTTTCTCCTACCTATGAACAATGGACTCGCCTGCGCAGTTTAGCAAACAAAAAAAAAACCCAATGAAAAAAAAAACCCAGATAAGAGAAATTGAAGAATTTTGCATATTATTAAGTGACTAGATTCTGTTTTAGACCCAAATGATGATTTATGGATTTCAATTATCGCTTTTGCTGGGGATTCAGATTCATGGATTCCATTAAGCTGATTAAAAAAAAAGAAAAGAAAATTCATATACTGGCGGAAAAAAATGATTGTTACTTTTTTTTTTTTTTTTTTTTTTTTTTTTTGAAAAAAATGATGTTATGATATTAGTATTGCTATGATGTGATGATGGTGAACGATGTCATGATGATGATTAGTTGATGATCATATGAAGTTAATGGATTCAACGAGTCACTCATTTGACGCATGATCCATGACAAATTGATCTATTTGATCCATGATCCATTTGATCCATCAATCCATTATGGTCAAATCTTTTGACCTATTAGAATTGATGGATCGAATCGGATTGGGTTGATCCATAAAAATTTGACCCATTTTGACACTTTTACCTATGCTCTTATATATTTTTAGTTATCAAGTATAAAACCACAAAACAAATATAATTTTACTTTATATTATATATTTTCTCACATATATCAATAGAATTCAAGTTTTGATAAATATCAATAGATTTTAGTTTTTGATAAATCTACATACTGTACTTATTATTTATGTTTTTTGTTTAATATTTGTATATATTAATCATTAATTCTTTTTAGTATGCAAGTGGAGCCAATTAAATAACGACACTTCGATGGTGAAGTGGCAGAAGAAAAAATGAGAGAATCTAACTTTATTAATAGAATTCAAGTTTTGATAAATATCAATAGATTTTAGGTTTTGCTAAACTTAAATATTGTACTTATTATTTATGTGTTTTGTTTTATATATGTACTAGATAAGTACATGCATATATGCGGGTTTGTAATTTAATATTTTATAACCTGTGAAAAAAAAATTAAAAACGAAAAATAGAAAACAAAATTAGATCACCCGTGAAAATATAGAATACATAAATTTAGAAACAAAGTTTCCGATGAAATAAATATATATCTTGAAGGAAAAATTTGTTGAATCATATGCAGTAAATAGTTTTGGATACGATTATTGGACTTTTAATTTTTTGGTGTGTAATTATCTAATTGACATACTACCAAATTGTGACTTATATAGAGATGAGAAATTAATTTTGTTTCCTTTTAGGATTAGTAATTAATTGTTTTCCTATTATAAATGGAAAAACTAACGATTTTTTTCCTTTTTTATATTAATTTTGTCTTGTAGAATAAATTTAATATATTTTATTTTTAATAACTTTACCTTTTAAGATTTTGAATTGGTTATTAAATTTTCTGAATTTTTAATTTTTTTTTTATTAATCGATTTTAAATTTTTCCATTTTCCATTATTAATTATTAAATTTTCTTTTTTAAATCAATTTTGACTTTTAGGATTAATTTACTTTTTTTTTTTCTCGTTTAGTAATTTTATTTTTTTGGATTATGAATCGATTATAAACCTATCATTCTATTGTTAATATTATGTGTCAAAAACTAATTGAATTTTTTTTTGGAAATTTCTTTTACACATGTCAAAATCTAATCGATTGACTTGACACGTGGCGCGATCATGCTTTTATCTTTACGTAACATGAAGTTTCTCTTTACGTAACAATGTCTTCTATTAGACAAAAGATTACATGAAGCTTATAAACGAAAAATGTTATGAAAAATTTGTTTGGTTGTGAAATTGAGAAGTTATCAATTTGGTTGTATAGAAATGGAGATTGAGAATTTCTTTTTTTTAGGATTGTATTCCATTTTTTATTTTCATTAATCTAAATAGAAATACTAATTATTTTTTTTTTTTTTTTAAACTTTAGCATTTTGGGATTATAAACTATTGTTTGATTTTTTTATTCTAAATTGAATATGATTTTCCTTCCTTTTCTGCGTTTATTCATTTACTAGCAACGCCGTTGTCCAACACCAACGTTTTGGCCTCATCGGGTATGTTGTTATTGTTTTTTTTTCGGTAAACAATATGTTTTTATTGTTCATCTATCTTTGATCATTTTAAGAGTAATTTTTGAATATTTTCTTTATATAAAAATAGAAAATTAGTAGAAACCGATTTATATGTATATGTGTGCATATATATTTATTTATTTTTAACTTGGTTGTATTTATGCAGTAGTCAAGCCTGCCTTCCTAGGGGGATATAATTTTTGCTTAGGCCCATGTACATTAGGGAATATTGAGATGTGCCCATTTGAGTGTAATAAAAAGGGGTACTCGGATGGAGGTTGTATGGGTCCTGGACAAGATTTACAACGTTGTTGCAAAAAATGATAGAAATCAATCATCTTTCTAGTAAACTGGCGAATTTGGCGATTTGAGGGTTGAGTTATGTTTTTCAATGAAATAAACTAATCTTACTATACTATCCCTTTTCTATATATATATCTTGTTTTTATTCGATTCGATAGATTCTCATTATTAAATAAAAAGATTACACAAAATAGTAAATTCATCACACAAAAAAGAGAATAATAGCCAATGAACTAAAGTCCAACTAAACCTAAACCTTGTACCAACGAAGAAGGACAGGAGAACTACATTCGAAGCATCACTGCATCAAAATCGCTAGCAAGATCTGATAGTAACATGTGTAAGGACGAGATCATGTTCTTGATCTGTCCTATGATGAAATGAGGCGGTCGATTGAAAGCTTCGGTAGAATCTCGATCGTGACGATTGTCGAGAAAAGTGGAATCAAGCAGAAAAATTGGTAAAATTCCAGATGAAAAAGGACAAGTTACATGCGAAGAAGTGATGATTCCAAAACTTTCATTATTAAAAAATAATATCTCACATTGGAAATTAAAAAAAAAAAAAAAGTAATATATAAAAGATACGGACAAATCCACTTATATCTGATTTGAGATCATTTTTTTTACGAATTTGTTTATAAATTACTTTCCAGAGTAATACCGGTTCGTGTAATACCTAGATCAAACAAACATTCTATGATATGTCAAGAGCCCAAGCCCGGAATTCGGATCCGTTCCAGTGGCTCTCGGGTCGGGTCGACGGATAAGACCCGGACAATGAAAGGAGGCGAAAACGAACGTTGTTGGGCTTCATTAGTGTAATTGACTACTGATGGCGTTTTTTTTTTTGTAAATATCGACTTATTTGTAAAGTTCTATTGTTTCGCACAAAACTCTGATACTTTTTAAATCGTGCCAAGAAGCCCTAATGTTAGTTGGGAAAAAAAACCTTGAAAATTATTTTAATTTTAGGGGGCCTATAATTGAGACAGAACCCTAATTACCAAAAAATCTTGTATACCAGAACAACAAATCAAAACCCAATCTCTCTGTCCGCAGGGAGGATCGATTCGTGATTCAGAGAATCAAAGTGGGAGAGAGAGAGAGAGAGAGATAACGAAGATGGACGCCATGAGGAAGCAGCTCGATGTGCTCATGGGAGCGAACCGAAACGGCGACGTGACGGAGGTGAATCGCAAATACTACGACCGCGATGTTTGTCGTCTCTACCTGTCTGGTCTCTGCCCTCACGAGCTTTTCCAATTGACGGTGCGTATAAATATCTTCGATGCCTATGTTTTCTTCTCCAGCTTATGGCTTATCAATTAGTATCTTCAAAAGCCCTAATCTCCTCATCCCTGGTGACAATAAGAGACACCCAAATTAATATTTTTTTTCCTGCCTAAGCTCTAGAGAGTTTATTATTGGTATATGTTAGTTGATACAGTGGTTTTGATGTTCTTAACAAAAAAAAAAACTTTAGCTTGATTTGGGGAAGGTTGTTGATTTAGGTAACAGTGTGCAATTTTTGTGTTTATCACAGTGGTGGTACGTTGCTACCTGAAATTGCTACTGCATAAGTCTTCGTTTTGCTCTTATATGCATATTGAATACTTCAGAATGCATTTCGGGTTCAAGATTTGTAAGTTGTTGTACATCTAAACCTGTGTTGGCTCACTGATATATTTTTCTTTTCTTTTCTGTGAGTCTGCTAATTTGGTCTTATGAGTAGTCTTTGACTTGTTTGTTTATTATCAGAAAATGGATATGGGTCCTTGCCCAAAGGTGCACTCTTTGCAGCTGAGGAAAGAGTATCCTTTTATATAAGATTTGAGAGTCTTCTTCTTCTTCTTCCGATGTGAAAGTCTGGAGCCTTCAATGGAACGTTATTTCTTTCCTCTACTCTTTTGCTTTAACTCCTCTTTAGATATAAAGAAGCAAAGGCAAAAGGTGTTGACAACTACGATAGGGAATTAGAAGATGCGATAGACAGGCTTATTGTTGAGTGTGATAGGAAGATTGGTAGGGCCCTTAAGCGTCTTCAGGAAGAGGATGCCAAAGCTGCCATTGCAATTTCAGTCACCGAAGTTACTCAGGTGATGATCTAAGTTTTAAATTATTGAAGGTTTTTTTCACTTTTTTTAACTTAGGCTTTTCCTCATCACTCTATTGTTTTATTGCAGTCACCTGAAATTCTCGAGCTATCGAATCAAATCAAAGAGAAGATGAAGGAAGCAGACCTGCATGGTAATTTTTATCTTTTTAAGCTGCTAAATTGACCACTAAATGTTCCTTTCTGCTTCCGTGCTATTCTGGAAGGCTATTGCTTAATTTTAGCATACTTTTGGCTTCTTTTCTGCAAATCGATATTTTATGGTGTGATGCTCTTGTAATTCCACAGAGATAGTTATAAGTGCCTGTCCATGTGATGGCAAGGTTTTCTTATGACTAGAAGTTCATTGCAGCTCATACGAATCTGGAACCTTTTGTGCTAGCCCTTTGTCGGCAGTATATTTGCCTTGGTGTTACTGTAGTGTGTAGACTTCTCTACAATAACTAGAGCAGGCTATCAACTTGGAAATGTCTCTGATATATGGTTGCTTCCACGAACAAAAGAGTTGAGTTGTTTTAATCAAGCTACAAGATGCATATTTACTCAATTTAAGAACTAAATCTGCCACTCCATGTTTGAATATTTTAGCTGCTCAAGTGGTATGATATGTTTAGATGTTTCATCTTCTGGATATTAAAGCTTCCCTGTGCTTTTGACTGAAGCTGAATCTTTGGTGTTGCTTGCGATGGGTTTTCACCTATTAAAATTGTTCTAAATGTGAAAGATAGCATGTTTTTTTTCTAATCTGCACTAAATGGCTTGTATGTCTAGCTTCTGCTAATGATTGTTGTGGTGGTATAAAACTTTGGATGCTGCTATAATCTTTAGAAATAATGATGTCATATCGCAGATCTTGAAGGAAAAACGGATCTGAAGATTAGAGCTCTTGAGTTAATTGAAGAGATGAGGACTAAGAGAGCTGACTTACAGGTCTGTGATTACGTGCTTTGTTATTTGTTGCATCTGGTAATTTATTAACAGTCAAGTCCTTTGTCTTGTTTCCCTACAGGCTGTGCTGCTGTTGGAGGCCTTCAACAAAGATAGGGCATCCTTGCCACAGCCCATCCCAGCTCAGCCGCCAGCTGCAGCATTACCTCCGCCAGATCCTCGTACTCAAGAGATGATCAATGAGAAATTAAAGAAAGCTGAAGAGTTTGGTAAGGGGCTGACCTCTAATTTGTATTTATTTCGTTATATGTGGTGATTTTGAATCTATACTTCTTTAAGTGACCATTGTTCAATATTGCAGCCTCTGTATATTTTTTTAATTTTTTCTTCTTATCATTTTACTTTCTAACTTTCTTTGCGAACATGGGAATATCTGGTGGCTGATCTAAAAATTTACTTGGCCATTATGAAATTACAAAGCTGAGCTTAGGAAACATTTGTGATTTACAATGTTGGAAGAAGCTAGTATGTGGTTTTATATACCTACATAAAGAACGTTTGAACTTTTTCAATGTTGGAAACAGCCACTGTACAGTTACGATATCTATATGTTATTTCAGGCGAACAAGGAATGGTTGATGAGGCGCAGAAAGCACTAGAAGAGGCTGAAGCTCTTAAGAAGGTTTGTTTTCTATCGTACATTAGTTTTCTGTTTGGCACTTATCTCCGAGTTACTTCATACTTCATAAGATGTGGAGATGTTTATGAAGTCTGTTGAAATAGGGATCTCTCTTTTGTCTTGTTTTGGGTAAATTGCTTGAATAGTTCGGCATGCTTTTTGTCTCTCCTTGCTTCACTTATCGTATAATATGTTTCTCTGTTTTTATAAGTTCCTAAGAGTGTTGTGTCGTTACATGTTTCAGCTTACTGCTAGACAAGAACCTGTAGTGGATTCAACCAAGTACACTGCTGCTGATGTGCGCATTGTAAGTCAAGATCACCATTTTTATCACCATATTAAAATTCAGTCCTCATAGAGCCTCATAGGGGTCCTCAAGATTCATGATTCTTAAGTATTCATTTCATATATTTTGTTTAGTCTGATGTTTGTTAGAATGTTTAAGGGAGATAGTCCTGCTTCTAGTATCCAGAAAGAAATAGTGATGGATTTGAAGTTTGAATGGAGAATTAAAAAAAAAAATTGTTCACAATTGCTTTTGAGCGGAAGTATACCATGTTCTCATGCCTGCTTGATGTACCGTGTCTATTTCTTTTGTCAGTTTGTTAGTTGGTAGCCCTCACTCTCTATTCCTTTGTTGTCTCAGACAGACCAGAAGCTGCGTCTATGTGACATATGCGGAGCATTTTTGAGCGTCTATGACAGGTTAAGTTTGGTTACTTAAAAAAATTTGTGCTTAATAGTTCCTTGGTGTTTTAAAAGAAAGCTAGTAATAGATTCTTGGGTTGCAAGTGGTTCATTATTTGACCCCGGCTATTGTACCTCCTTTTCACCAGCAGGCTATTTGGGCCCAGTTTTACGAGGATTACTTTTGCAGCTAATAAATGTGCGTTCTTTCTTGATTTATTGTGCCTGTTAGAGATAAATAATGGAACTCTAAACTATATCTATGTCACCAATCTGTGATTTGCATTTGGCAATGTCAAAAATCTTTTGTACTGCCTTTAGTGATCGTCGGTTAGCTGATCATTTTGGAGGGAAGCTTCATTTGGGTTACATGCTGATCCGCGACAAATTAGCAGAGCTGCAGGTAATAAATAATAGAATTCTCTATAGTGATTTTCGTGTTCTTTCTCAATGTAGACTGTATAATTATATTCTCTCTGTTTTCTTCAGGAGGAAAAGAACAAAGTTCACAAGGAACGGGTCGAAGAAAGGAGGTTTACTTTCTTAAGCTTTTCAACCCATTCTTGGTTTTGCTTCCTGAAATCCTCAACATTTTTGCTGAAAAACTACCAATCTCAGATCAAAGGAGAGGAGTAGAGAGCGAGAATCAAGTAAAGACAGAGACGGAGGAGATAGCCGTGACCGTGGAAGAGATATTGACCGTAGGAGTAGGGATCGTGACAGGCACCATGACCACCGTGAACATGACAGAAACTATAATCAGTCACGTGGGTATGACTCTAGAAGCCGGCGCAGTTCACGGTCTCGGTCTAGGGAAAGACCGAGGGATTATGATCGCCGCAGGTAATTTTGATTAAGACAACAGACACTGCAAATCTTTTGGTTGAATTTAAACTATATGTTTTAACTATGTTACAGACGCCATGACCGCTACTAAGACGCGCGCTGCCAGAGACGGTTGCAGCAAGCTTAAGATGTTTTTACAGATGCGTTTAGGATCAATCTGGAGTTGCAAACACTCATTTGTTTTTCTTACGTGTTTTAAGATTTTTGAGATTGTAAGTTGCTAAGTTTGTAAGAGGAGCTTCTTCGGATGTTTTTTTAATTTATCTTCTTATAAGTTGTTGACATCAAAGACTTGTGAGTAGAAGATTGTGGTGATTACATGGCTCTTTCACTTGTGAGATGTGTATGGCTCATCATCAAATTTGTTATAAAATCAAGAAATAATAACTAGAATAATTTTAAAAAATGGTCGTTTTACTAGAATAATTCTGTTTCAAGTCTAAACTAACTTTTAAAAATTGGTAAATTGGTAAAAAGACATTCAATGATATGTTTTCGTTTTAATAACCAAAATATTATTTTGATTTTTTTTTTATAAAAAGCAATTATTAAAATAAAATTTAAAAAAAAATTTAATTTTTTTTTCTCTCTCTTTTTTCTCTCTATTCTCACGATATATTTTCTTTCTTCTTCCTCTTCTCTCTCTCTCTCATTCGCGCGCTCTCTCTCTTTCTCTTCTTCTTCTTCTTATTCCTCTTCTCTCTCTCTCATTCACGGTAGATTTGCTCCGCCGCCTTCCACCACCTTCAAGAAGATTTGCTCTGCCGACTTCCACTAGTGCTGCTCCACCGCCATTCTACCGGCTCGTTTTTTGGTTGATATGGTGTTTCATAAGGTATGCCCACCACTTGTTCGACGAAATTTCGCACGTTATGGTAGACTTGTTTAAAACGTTGTGGTAGACTTGTTAAAACGTTGGTTGTGGTAGACTTGTTTAAAACGTTGGTTGTGGTAGACTTATTTAAAACGTTGTGGTATACTTGTTTAAAACGTTGTGGTAGACTTGTTTAATCCGTTATGGCATGACGAATGAGTTATTTTCAATTGATGGTATCTCCGACATGTTCTTGGGCTTCGCGACGGCGGCCGAGTCTCCGACGACATTTCCGTCTTCGATTCAACGTATTCTTCTACGAGTATAATTAGTGGGAGATTTGGATTTGGTAGATTTGTTTTTGAAATGATGTTAGATTTGTTTTTGAATTTGTACAAATGATAATTGAATTCTAAATGATAGTAGATTTGTTTTTGAATTTGTGATTGTAAGACAGTCCACGATGATTTCAAAGGTGCTTGACGAAATCAGTCACTTTATTTAATTAGTTTAATATTTGCTTAGTATGTAAAACCAAAATTAGTGAGATTTAAAACAAAAACACATGAACTACATATAATTAGAACATACAAATTCTATGTGGTGTTTATTATCACAATACTTGAAATTATACCAAACACATAATCATGAAGTATACATCACCAAACAAAGAAACATAATCAAAATTGATCACTTCTTAATGTCTAGTTAGACGTTATTCCATATTATATATAGGGAAAATCTCTTAAAAATACTCCAACTTTATTCCGATAAGATTTTTAATACCAGAACTATTTTTGTATCCAGTAAAGTACCCAAACTTTTTTTTGCCCATTTTAAATCTCCAACTATGAACCGTGTGTTCATTTTACAACATCTCGTTCACATATGTATACAGAATTATACACGGTTTGAAACAGTGTTTATATTTAATAATAAAATATAAATAAATAGATAAAGTATAATTAAATTTCCAAAAATTTCAAAACAAATCCCCAAAAAATTACAAAAATTTGAAAAAAAATCCGAAAAAATCTTAAGTAAAAACAATAATTTTAAATCCTAAGTACAATTTTGAATTTTTGAATAAAAATTTTCTAAAAACTCAAAAATACAAAAATCGAAACAAATTTTCAAAAATTTCTAAAAACTCAAAAAATAAAACAAATCCATGAATTCATGAACACAAATTAAAAATCCATGAACACAAATTTCTTAAGTGTTTTACCTACGCTATAAAGAACTGTTTTATAATATTATTTAAACATGTCTTTTGTCTTATTTTAATTATCTTTATGGTTTTGATACAATTATTTTGGTGTTATGTGATATTGTTTTTTAACCGTGATGTGTTATTCGTTGATTTTTGAAATTTTATAAAATTTTGAGAATTTGTTTGGATTTTTGTATTGTTTTAGTTTTTAAAAATTTTTAGTTCAAAAATTCATAAGCTAAAATATAATATTTAAAATTTAAAATTATGTTTTCTTTACTTTAGATTTTTTGGAAATTATTTCGATTTTTTCGGAATTTGTTTTCATTTTTTGGGGATTTTTTTATTTTTTTAAAAAATTTAATGTAATTTTAATTTATTTATTAATATTTTAATAAGTTATTTTTTTTTACATCTATTTTAATAAGTCTACCGTCGATAAAAATGATCAATGTTAGATAAATCTACCAAATTCAGATAAATCTACCAACTTATGATAAATTTACCAATTAATAAGTCTATCGCTTTTTAATAAATCTGCCGCCATTACAAATAAATCTACCGTTTTAAGAATAAATCTACCACGACAATATATGTCTACCGTCATTACAATAAATCTATCGTCACTAAAAAACGAACCATCCGATAATAAATATGCCGCCATTACAAATAAGTCTACCGCGGAGTAGATAAATCTACCATCAAAGGAAATAAATCTATCAATTTGGTCAAATGTCTACAAAAAAAGTCAACTGATCATTAACAAATCTACCAATCCTTAACAAATCTACCGTCATTAAAAATAAATCTACCAAAAAAAAATAACTTTACCGCCCAAAAACATATCTACCATGTCGTAAAAATAAGTTTATCGAAATAAGTCTACCGGTCCAAAACAAATCTACCGGCCAAAAATAAGTCTACCGTCCAAAAAATAAGTATACCAGCCAAAAAATAAATCTACCAACAATAATTAAGTCTACCGTCAAAGAACGATAAACTTGTTTATTTGAAATAGTAATGGCAATATCGTAATTAACGTTTTTGTTAACAAAAATCAAAATGATCAAATTGGTATTTTTTATTTTTAAGTTATTTTAATTATTAAAAAAATTAGTATTGTTCTAGTAATTAAGATATTTTTGAAAGTTATTTTAGTAATACTCTCTGCGATCAAAATAAAAGTAAAAATACATTGATTGAGAGACTAGTTGGGCAACTGGTTTAGTCCACTTCAGAATGCTAATAGAGACTACAGAGTCGATATTTGTAAAAATAAGGCAAGAAAAATAAATGTTCAGTCTAAATAAAAAAACATGTTTTTATTTGTGAACTCCGATTTTTACTAGGATTAAATTTCCTGGGTAAAGCTAAATGAAAGGAAGATGTTCACCAATTTTATTTTTTTATTATTACCCGAACCAAAAAAATAACAACAAAATATAGTCAAATTCGTATAAGTTGACTGTTTGGACTTTACTTTAAAAAACTTAATATGACTTCATTAACTTGTGGCAATTATTCTAAAAACAAAACAAAAAACTCATGGCAATTCTTTTGGATATTAGTAATAATAGCTAATGACAAAACTAATGGTTGATTTAAAACTATAAAGACCACAAAATCAAATCGTGAACCGTCCAACACAAGTCGCTTAGAATCTACGAGCGATTTAATTAAAAATGCTCTGATATGTTTCAGTATAAAGTTAGAATATAAAACTCTTATAAATTATACCAAAAAATAGCATGGGCCGTTCAACGTCAAGTCAGCTTATTCTCTCCATGTACTTCTCTCGGTTTTCTGCGTAGAACTTACTAATATATTTAAATTCCAATTAAAGGAATTATTTTTTATAAATTGGAGAATTATTGACATATTTAAATAATCCAAGTTACAGTATTAGAAAAGAGACAGGGGAAAACTCAAATTAATCATAGAATTTATTTCATATTTTACCATCTTCAAATGTCTCAGATTAGTATATTGAAATAATCAATATAGTATTTGTACATTTTATATGATGTAAATTCGTAGATATTTATAGTTTTAACCAGCAGAACAACCTTAAAACACGCAAAAAATCACAAACTATATATCTATATAATTAATTATTCGTTTATCTTTTTTTACGGCTATTAATTTATCTATTTATGTATAGAAAGTATGGACTAAAATTCTGAATTCTATATATATATATTCATTTATAGAAAAAGGGAAGGTCAAAGATCATTGGTAACTCAACATCACAGTACTGTATCACAAAGCATCTAAAGTTTTAGCATTGTTCAATGATTTTATTCAAACAATAAACAACCGATCATCATTCATTTTAGTTTTGATAAAAGCATCTTATAATAGTATTTATATATAGTTTAATGATTTCTGAGTTGAGGGTATCATATTAGGCAATTATTGGATAATAAATGGGTGACATATCCATAATCTTTGAATCGAAACCAAAGCAAAGGCCAATTAAAAAAAGGAACTTTGTTTAATATGGCCAATAAAAGAGCTTTTTAGGACATCATTAATTTCTCACTAAAATAGTATGAAAAAAGTAAGACTTAAAATTTAGATCAAACATACTAACATAGCTATTTTAGTCTAGTTAGTTTCAGTTTTATTAAATTCGAGGTCGAATTGAAGAGACTACGTTTCAGAAAAAGATTCATTTATCGTAAAAGTTTTCATCATTTTTTTCCTTCTCACTTTCTGTTCCTAATACACCTTTTCGTCTACAACATTCTCGTGAAAAATAGTTACATTTTTTTTCTTTTTAAAAGACCACTAAAAAGCCTATATATAAACATGGAATCTTGAATGCATGTCACGTAACTCTCTTCTCCTTCTCTATTAAGAAAGCCTCTTTTCTTTCTTCCTCTCTCCCTATATATATACACACACTCATACACACATATATATAAATATACATGCACATAAAATACATATTTATACACATTTGATCATATATTAATACGTAGTTTGTTTTTTGGCGAAGAAAGGAGAATGGGTGCATTTGATTATATCTCTAGCTTTTGTTCATGTACATACTCTAATGCCAAAACCAAGCGTAAGCCATTGCAGGTTTGTTCTTCCCTTAATATCTTTACAATTCTGCTTTTTCATCCTTTATATCAAAGAATACTCCATTATCTATATACAAATATATTCGAATTGATTTGGCTAAATTCAAGACTACATGCTAATACTTCATACGTGTATGCATAAAATTCAGATGTTAAGTTTCAGAACGTAAACATGTTTTTTTTTTTTTATCCGTTGCTTATTTCTTAAACATGTTTCTTCAAAACTTCATCAACTTTTTCGTTGTGTATATGTATATCGGTACATCATAGATGATACATGATGAATTAACGTACTAAATAATATCAAACTAAAAACTATCATGAAAGTAAGTGAATGGCTAAAACATTATAACATTTTATATTATAACATCTTTTAGTAATATTAAAATAATGGTAATTTAGTTATCACGTAGAAGCTAGAAAGTAGAAACCGACTACTACTGAATTACATGACAGCAACAAGCTTAAAAAAAAAAATAGTTTGGATTTCTATAAGAGATTTTTGGGTTACATTTTATTTATATAATATGGTTGGATGTTTTTTTTTTTTTTTTTTTGAATGAATGAATGTAAAATTATATTCAAACTCAAAAAAAATCCTTTTTACAACTAATGTGTGTCCTTGTTTGGTTGGATGTTTTTTATAATAATGATAATGAATTAATGGTTTGTGTAGACGGTGGATATCAAGGTGAAAATGGACTGTGATGGTTGTGAAAGAAGAGTTAGAAACGTGGTTCGTCGCATGAAAGGTTCTCTTTCTCATCTCTCTCTCGGACTTTGAATCAAAACTTTCGCCAATCTCTCTTTTTTTCCCTTTTTGTTTCCATTTTCTTTATTCTCTCTGCTTTAATTTCTCTTTTAAAAGATTCTTATTCCTCTCTTACAATTACAATTTCATAGCTGGCCCAAATATATATCAATTTCAAGATACTAATCATTTGATCAACCTCTTGCTTGGGAAAGACTATAAAGAACTTTTGGTCTTAAAAGATTATGGTTAAATGTCCAGGATATATTTTATTTATGTAAATTAAGGACTTACAGAGAAAAACCTGTTCCAATTATTATTATTTTTTCTCATATCATTATGTTAAAAGCTTTTACTAATTTTTGTAAGTTATTTTTAATAATTCTAATAACTTCAAAATTTGTAAAAGTAAATTTCATCAAACTCTAGTAAATAATTTCCTAAGTAAAAAATTTACTAAATTTGAGTAAAGTATTCAACTAAAATGTTATAAATATATGTTTTATTATTATATTATTAAACTCCTGATACAGTCGGATGATGTATCTAGTTACTTAATTAGTAACAAAGTTGTAAGAGAATAATTTAAAAAATATATATATATATATATGTATTTATACATTAACTTTTCAAAACCTTAATATTTGGTTTTGTCTATTGCACACCACTTCATACAAATTATAATGACGAATTTTCGTCTATAACACAGATTTAACAATTCCCCAAAAGACGATCTATCTAGAGTATAGAAGACACTGTCATATCAGAAATCCTATTCTTGAAAAGTTTGCTTTGTAATCATATTTTCTTTAACAACTTTAACTTTCAAAAGGCATATTATGTACTAAGATTTAGGCAACTTAGCTAAATGTATTTCCGAAGAGTTAGATTAAAAAAGGTTTATTCATCTTTGCTTTTGTTAAAAATACAAAACATTTAGATAAACGTCAACTTATTTTTTAATATTTTTTTTGGAACCGACCGGTACAGGCGTGAAATCGGTAGAGGTGAACCGGAAACAGAGCCGGATAACGGTGAACGGACACGTGGACCCAAACAAGGTGTTGAAGAGAGTGAAGAGCACAGGGAAAAAGGCAGAGTTTTGGCCGTACATACCTCAGCATATGGTCTATTACCCCTTTGCCCCTGGCATGTACGACAAACGCGCCCCCGCAGGCCACATCCGCAATCCCACACAAGCGTTTCCAGCCGCAAACGCACCTGGCGAAAACTACGTTTCCCTCTTCAGCGACGACAACGTCCACGCCGCTTGTTCCATCATGTGAATTGTGAGAAGAAGAAATCTCTATTTTTCTTCTTTGTGTTTTGTATACATAATCTACTTTTGCTACTATTCTCATAATACAAAAAAAAAAGGTAATGTAGAAACTATGTAATAAATTATAGAGACACTTTTCTAACGGAATCAAACAAAGACGATACAAAAAATAAACTCTGGTTTTTTTTTTCCCCCTTTGGAATGTAGATGTTGTTTTTACTATATTTTGCTCGTTTTGTAGATGAATATATCAGGACTAAGATGTACGTTTACATTTGTGTTTTAGAACGTTATGACATGGAAACGCAAACGTAAACTAAAAAAAAAACAATTGTGGCCTTGGTGTTAAGATATTATCCATTATGACCTTTAAATCTAAAGTTTGATACTTTGCACTTCTACCATAAAAACAAAAATCTTTTGAGATATTTAAGTCGATTAAGAAATACTGTTTAAACTTTATGAAATGTATTGACTTTTATCCTTAGCAAAAAAAAATTGCGTTGGTCCTCGAGACATGTACAAATTGAAAGCTCAGAATTATTCCAAGAAGTCAAATCAGTAACCATCAGCTAAGTGGAATCTTAATTGTGAAAATAGGTATAATGGACCAATTAAGCAGCCAATGCTGCTGAATTTGTCTAATTTCTATAGGACATGAATGACTGACGATAATATCAATTAATAAATACACAGAATAATATTACGAAGAGACCCAAAAATCAGCATCTTGTGATTTGTTAAGCAAATTGCTTCCTTTTAAATATTTTGTTTAGAATAAGCTTCAACGGGCAAGAGAGTGTCAACATTACAAGTTCCAACTTTTAGCACGAAAATAAAAAAAGGAAACTTTTAAAGATCAAAGTTGCAAAAAGATGTATTCTTCCCCCAAAAAATATCCAAGAGGGACCAAAGCATCTTTAGCTTTTCGTTCAAAGCTTCTTCCTTTGGAAGAAGGAATATAAAGTCCAGAATCACTCCAAAGGAGAGCTGTTTAATCACGGAACCGATTATCTACAGGATTGGCATCAGGATGAAACAGTCATAAGATTCTTAAGTTATTATTGTGGAAGCTGCCTGGTGTTGTTGGTTTAAGCATTTTTTTAAAACCTACATAGATCCATTTTGAATCAACACAGCAGCAAGAAATTACAGAAAATGGATTTGATATTTGAATCACTAAGAGTCAATCTTTGAAAGAATGAATTGAGTGGATTTACCTGTTAAATCAATCAAAATCCTTGAACAAGAGGGGAGCTTTTACCGCTTCTGCGCTTTCCTTCTTCTGGACTGTGTCTTCTGCCATTTCTTCCTAGGCACTAGTTTACTCTTAGGCTTCAACTTTATTTCAGGTGTGAATTTGAAGTTTGGATCTCTCATGCGAGTTTGTATATCCTTGAAGAACTGCATGTTCAATCTCTTGGGTCCACCTTTTCTTAGCTCTTCATATTCAGGTCCTGAGATAATGTTTTCGAACGCTCCAATCAGAATGTCGACATCACTCATTACTTCCCACACGTTTGTGTAACGCCCGTCAGGCCCTTTGTTCAGTTTCTTCAGCGCGTTCTCAACAGCAAGCTTCCTCGCCTCTTTACTGGGTGAAAGCTCCTCAGGTTCATTTTCAGATTTCAACAGCTCTGAGATTGTCCTGTACTTTGGTTTCTCTTCAAACTCAAACAACTTATCCAAGTATTTATCAGATGCCTCGTTCGGGCGTGGATCTGTTGGAATATCATCGTCATCATCACCTTCATCGCCAGTCCACAACGTTTTCTCCTCATCACTTCCAGACCAAACACTGTATAATTCATCACTATCATCAGCATCAATTAGATCGGAGCTGTCTTTAGCTTGTTGTCTAGCTTTCTTAACCTCTTTTTCAAGGCGGTTTCTTCCACTTTCTTGTTTTGTATTATCACCACACTCGTCTTCACTTGCTGACCATAGAGTGTCATCATCCTCCACTTCTTTCTCCCAGGCTTTTCTAAAGTCATCGTCACCTGGTTTCACATTACCAAATAGATTGTAGTCTTTACGTCTTCCATTTGCATATGATCGAGTTGCTGCAAGACATTGAAACAACTGGAGTGTAACTAAAGCGACATATATATAGAGCCATGAACATCACAAATAACCGAAGAACACAATCGAATGTTGAGACTCTCTATAAACAATCCGTTAATATTAACATCAATGATGAAAACTAATGCCAAATCGTGACGGCAGAGTTTTAACTAGTGTGTGTGTGTGTATCTAAAATTAATCATAAAAGAATATTGTTTGTAGTTCGAAAATAAACAACTGGGATTAGAAAAAGTATTGTTTTTTTTATCATTCTCCAACCAAAAATATATAACTTTAAAAGAGTCGTGAACAAATTATTTCTCTGCGGCATTTCCACAAACACCTCGTCTGCTACTAGATCCGAAGGCCCGAGATACGAACAGGCACGTGGAGAGCATAGAAACTAAAGGTCAAAACATGTTTGGGGAAAAATTATACCTTGCACGTTCTGGCGTAATCCAGCAAATACCCAGTTTTGAGCAGAAGTTGCCGGACCCGGAATCAAGCGACTTTGTGATCTACACAAGTAAACAGACGAAAACTACGTCAGCTTCGAATTTTATTGTGGGTTTTTTAATTTACCGAATTTGTTGTTGCTACTCTATGGAATTACAGGTAAACTGATGCATCGCAGAACCAACCTTTTGGCTACGATGGAGAACAGACAAGAGAGTCTTCGCTGGAACATCATTTTCTCTCGTTAACAGTTTTTTTTCTTTTTCTTTTTTCTTCGTCCGCTCGTAGACTTTTTGATCGATGGTTACACCATATCCAATGGTAGAACAAGTAGGTAAGAATGTGTAAAACTGAAAAATAAAGAGTCTTGTTAACAATCTCTATAATATTCTAAATTTTAGAATGATAAAAATTAACTCGTAAGTTATTACCTGAAAATGCAATTACGAATAAAAAAAATAATTAAAATAAAAAAGATATAATTATTTNTGTTATTTACTATTTATTTTCTTAGTTATTAAAATAATCAATTCATACATATTCAAAGAAAAAATATATTTGAAATCTTGCAATATTTTTCACTATAATTATTATAAAATATTTTACTAATTTTATAAAGAGTTAGACACGAAAAATTGATTTCTTAAAGTTTGTGGACTGACTACAAAAACCATAGTCATTAAACGGTGCATATTAGAATTATATTTTCAATATTATAGGTTTTTACGGGTTAACCCGAATAATATTTTAGTTTATGGTAAAACGGGTTAAGTAGACAAATTAGTTCAAATTGACAGTTCTATTTATAATCATTAGTTAAACATATTTTAAAATTTAGATAAAAACAAATTTTCTTAAATTTCAAATAATTTTTAAACAAAAATTATCTTACGTTATATAGTTAGCGCGGATTGAATCCTAATTCCTATCATTCATATAGTTTTTTTATCCTAAGAAATATGAATTAATGTGGTTGTTCATTTAAATAATCAAAATCATTCCCTTCCTTTTTTCCCCCAATATGGTTCAATTATTCTCGCCCGTTTACATTTTGAGGGCAATATTCGTTACGAGCTTCTGAATTTTTAGAACCTTCGAATAGTTGATAATTCTTCACAAAACGACAAACACCTCTCTGTTCTTAGATGCTTTTTATCAATTAAAAACAAACAAAATAAAAAGAGTGTTTGTATGGTTTATAAAGATTATTAAGCGTGCAAACTATGATAAAAATATCACGAATTTAATATGAATATCATAGCCTTTAATAGACATAATACTCTTTTTGACATTCTGCAAAAAAATCATTTGAAAAGGGAAAATCCATCTTTTCTCATATAATTCAAGTATATATGCTTATTAAAATAAATAAATCTAGACCGTCAATTTTGGTGGCTTTGTTAAAATTTAAAGTTATGATAGACGGGTCTTTTTGTGTCATTATTAACACCCGAAATTGAGTGGATATTTGAAATGGGATTATAACAAATAAAGAAGCATCATCCATAATTTGACCGATGCATAGTACATATAAAAAAAGAAGAGGAAAATAAATAGAAAAAGAACAAAATAAAGACATGAAAAGCAACATGTCTGGTTGCTTTGTTGGCCGTAGAGCCGGGAAGGTGACAGAAAAAGGATCAGACAATCCTTCTATCATTCATCCAACTTAGTCCCTCCTTGACTTTACAAAATTATTTGTCCAAGTTATATATATATATATGCATAATCATTTTTTTCCTTTACTTTAAAA
>PKMM01010123.1:1024536-1101340 GCA_002933915.1 Eutrema heterophyllum | reverse complement strand
AATATTTTTTACTATAATTATTATAAAATATTTTACTAATTTTATAAAGAGTTAGATATGATAAAATTAATTTTTTAAAGAATTTGTGGACTGACCACAAAAATCATAATCATTAAGCGGGGCATATTAAAGTTATGTTTTCAAAATTATATGTTTTTACGGGTTAACCCGAATAATATTTTAGTTTATTGCAAAACATACTAAGTAGATAAATTAGTCCGGATTGATAATTTTATCTATAATTATTAGTTAAACATATTTTAAAATTTAAATAAATACAATTTTTCTTAAATTTTAAAACAATTTTTAAACAAAAATTACTCTGCGATGTATAGCTAGTGCGCGGTTGAATCTTAGTTAATAATAAAATAGAGATAAAATATATTTAAAATATTCTTTTTGAATACAAAAATGAAGCGAGAGATGGAGAAGATCCTTTTTCATTTTTTTCTTCATTTAAAAAAATCCTCATTTTGCTCTTATGGGTAAACTATTCTTCTTACTAATCAATAATTTTTGTTTTGTAAAATAAAAAAGGATTCATAATTTGATATATCGAATCCAATGAAATTATATGAATTAGTTACATTCAAAATTACCAGGAAAAAAAAAGGGTAGAAAACTGATTTTCCCGTTAATGATCTGGACTTAATTTTTTGTTTTTATAAAAGTAAATCTTCAATTTAAAGATTTAAGAAATAGAGTTTAGTGATGTAGCCACACATCTCCCGATCATAAATTCATAACAGTGACTTATTTTGGCTCCTATATAAATTTTTTTTTTTTTTGGATTCAAATGGTTCCAAATATAATATTTATTAGCTTTCACGAGTAGTATACATTACCAACAAAAAAAAAACAATATCAAACGAGTCTATCAACTCGTATCGATTTTCACACAACATAATTTTTATTTGGTAATTACATATCAGAAGAAACTAATCAGGACGTAGATTCGGGATTTATATATTGAAAAAAGAAAGTAAAAACATACTTTTTTTAAGGATTTGCAGTAAAAACATACTTGTCCACCAAACACAGTTGCATAATAACGAAGAGAAAGTCAAATGGGAATAGATCTAGAGACTTTGGGATAAACGACGGTGGACGGATGACGCATTATACGACGACCCTTTGTGTGTTTAAAGATATAAACCACCGCACCAACTGGCCACTCGATGATTCCGGTCACCACAAAAGCCACGAACCCTAACGTCGGTCCCACAAATTTGCACCGACACGGGTTTTGTCTCGTCCCGCACTGAACACACGCCGGAAACGCCATCGTTTTTTTTTAGTATGCACGATCGATCGACGATAAGCACAGAGCGATTAACTGTTTTTTTTTTTTTTTTTTAATGGAGAAATCAGATTCGAAGAGAGAGTAATGGAGATTGTGATCTGTTGAAAGAGTAACGAGAGGAGGATCTTTTTATAGACACGAATGCTTATTACAATCTTTCTCTTTCGTTCTTCTTTCCACGTAGGCACGTAGGGTCGGGTGGTTACTATTTTGAATTATTTTAGATATTTTTGGGTTTTTAGGTCGGCTGGCTTGTTATTTTATTATAGTTTCTTGAGTTTTGAGTTTTAAAGCTAGAGGTGTCGAGAAGTTAAACACTACCAGCATTAATGTGACTACATATGTGGCTTAAAATCATTGGCACTGAGAAACTTTCTTATGTTCGTTAACTTTTTTTTCATTTTATTTGTTCCCCGAGTTATGACCAAGCCGGCCCAAAATGATTCGTCACCTAAAACAAATTTATTTTCTTGACATTAACAAACACATTTCTTTGAAAACAAAATACTCATTTCTTCAATAAAAATAAAAATGATTACAATTGCAAATTAAGAGTTCGAATATGGCACCTTATAAACATTGAAATCGGATTAAACCATTACATCATCAAAATTGATGAACTTTTTAACATATTTTGGTGCTTAAAGTATTTATTTGTTGGATTTTAGCTCGGAACCGAATTTGGACTATGTAAACTATCAACGTGACACGACTATTATTGAGGTATCTTAACTTTTAAACTTATGTAGAATCTCTATGTAAGTAAAAAAGATCAATCGATTGAGATTAATTAAGATGGAAAGTATGAAGAGATAATTATTTTTGTATTAGAATCCACAACACAAGTAACATTTAAATTTACCAGGGAAAAAAAGGAAGGAAATTGTCAACCAAACACAGTTGACAATAAAACTTCAATTGAAAGATTTAAGAATTTAGGGTTTAGTGATGCAGTCGCACTTATTTTGGCTCCAATTAATATTTTTTATTTTATTTTTTGGGTTCAAACGGTTCCAATATACTCCTACTGTTTTAAAAAGAAGATTTTTTAAGTTTTTATTTGTTGTTTCATAAAAATAGATTTTTTAAGTTTTTTGTGTTGTAAACTTTAAAAATAATAATTGAGTTTATTGAATTACTATTGATTTATAGTTGTGAGAAATTGTTTAATAATAAAAGATGATGTTTTTTTAATATGTATGAAGATTCTAAAAAATCCGAAAGAGATAGTAAATATTTATTAGCTTTCACTAGTATACATTACCAACAACAAAAAGGAAAGAAAAAAAAACCATATACATATACATATAGTAAATCAAACGAGTCTTTCAACTCATATCGATTTTCACACAACATAATATTTATTTGGTAATTACATATCAGAAGAAACTAATCCGGACTTAGATTCGGGATTTATATATTGAACAAAACATACTTGTCAACCAAACACAGTTGCATAATAACGACGACAAAGTCAAATGGGAATAGATCTAGAGACTTTGGGATACACGACGCTGGACGGATGACGCATTATGCGGCGACCCTTTGTGTGTTTAAAGATATAAACCACCGCACCAACCGGCCACTCGATGATTCCGGTCACCACAAAAGCCACGAACCCTAACGTCGGTCCCACAAATTTGCAATGACACGGGTTTTGTCTCGTCCCGCACTGAACACACGCCGGAAACACCATCGTTTTTTTCTTTTTTTGATGAGTATGCACCATCGTTCGACAATAAGCACAGAGCGACTAACTGTTTTATTTATTATTTTTTGGAGAAATCAGATTCAAAGAGAGATTAATAGAGAGACTGTGATCTGTTGAAAGAGTTACGAGAGGCGGGTTTTATAGAGACGAATACTTAGTTTTATTATAATCTTTTTATTTCATTCTTCTTTCCACGTAGGGTCGATTTGTTACTATCTTAAGTTTGGCTTGGATATTTTTGGCTTTTTAGGTCGGCTGGGTTGTTATTTATATTTTCTTGAGTTTGTGTCTTTGTGATATATAAAGAGTATCGAGAAGATAGACACTACCAGCACACGGGTGACTAAACATGTGGCTTAACATCATTGGCATTGGCACTGACTTCACTACAAAAAAGAAGGCGTTTAACGTCGGTTGTTATTTACATTAACGTCATTTTTAAACTGACTTTAAGAGCTTGGCGTCAATTATAAAACAGACGTAAGGCCGACGTTAAGTATTTTTGCTTCACTTAAAAAACCGACGCTATATTTAACGTCAAACACTAGCGTCACTTATCTATATTTTAACGTCAGTTTTTTTCATGACTTCA
The DNA here is from genome assembly GCA_002933915.1 of Eutrema heterophyllum. Taxonomy (NCBI): domain Eukaryota; kingdom Viridiplantae; phylum Streptophyta; class Magnoliopsida; order Brassicales; family Brassicaceae; genus Eutrema; species Eutrema heterophyllum. Next base: position 1,097,734 of record PKMM01010123.1, on the reverse strand, counting down.
AAGCAGAATATTTCGACGCAAGTATACACGATCATTAATTCTATTTTTTAATTAAATTAAATTATAATTAGAATAAACTGAAAAACAACAATCATAACAAAAATTAAATTAATCAAACTTGACAAAAAAAATAATAGTATAACAATCATCTATACAGATAAAACACAAAACATAAGATCTAAATCGTGACCTTCAAACTCAAACAAAACATAAAGATTCATTAAATCTACCATTGAACATTCTTGCTAGCTTCTAATTCTGCATCACTCTTATCTTTAAGTTGGAGATTGACTGTTTGATGAAAGTTGGTGTTAAACTTTGTGTCCCCATGATCCCATCCATGATGGTCACCTATAAAAATGGTAATTTGTGTTACCTATAGAAATTACTTTTTGAGCACAAATAAATTGTGCAATTACCTGGAATTGGTTGTTTGATCCAGTATGAGTTTAAAGAGCAGTAGTCACGATATGAAGATTATCTTCAGGTCCTTTCACTGAGTTCTGAGTTCTGAAGCAAGAAAACCATCACCATACCAATAAAAAGAAACTAAAGACAACCTAACAAACTTATTATCATTGGATTATACAGCATATCATACTTCTATACACAATAAGATGTAGTATACTTCAATCGAATAAATAAGGATCAAACACTATAAACCACAATTACTACTTCAATTAAGAAAATTCCAAGTTGTGATTCTTATATATACCTTCATTGGATTCACTTGGGTATCCATATCATATGGTCTTCTCTTGTCTGAGTCCATGAGCAGCTCGTATGCAGCCTGAATCTTGATGAATCTTGATGAATCTTGCTTCTTCCTTCTCTCCTTGCAAGTGTCCCCTTTCCATCATAAACTACAGGACGAAACACAATAAATCTAATAAGGAGAAACCAAAACAGAGTTACAACTTTGTAATAAACAAAGTGACTCCCTGTACTAAGAAACAGAAGCGTCGCCTACAAATACTTTGGCCAGTTCTTATGTGTTACCATGAAATCCCTAATTCAGAAACGCAGTTCAAAAAAGAGTTGTTGACAATCACGAATCTGAATTTAATATCTTGTAGTGCTTGTGGAAGATAATTTTAATAAGCGACGCCAAGCTCCTTCCCTTTTTTTTAGTTTCACGTCGGTTAATAGACCGTCGTTAGAAAAATGACGTGTGCTGATTAATATCTTGTAGTGCTTGTGGAACTCTCTTACGTTAACATTAGCTTCTTTTTTTCTTTTCCGAAGTGGTTCTTCACCTAAAACAAATTTACTTTCTTGGCTCAATAACAACACATTCCTTCGGAAAGAAAAAAAATTCCGTCTCTTCAATAAAACTGACTACAATTGCAAATTAAGAGTTCGAATTTGGCACCTTAAGACATTGAAATCGGATTAAACCATTACATCACCCTTAATTTCTCAAAATTGATACATTCAACTTTTTACTATATTTTGGTGCTTAAAATATTTATTTGTTGGGTTTTAACTCGAAGCTCGGAAGCAGATATGGTTATAACTATGTAAGCTGTCGATGTGACACCATTATAATTGAAACTAGGTAGTCTCCGCGCATGTTCTGCGCAGAGTGAGATGTAAGCAATATATATTTTTGTATGTATTTTTTTTTTAAACTATATATGAGGTGGAAATAATTTAACAGGATTTAGATGTAAGCAATATATATTATTTTTTTGACAATAAGTGTAAGCTACATATAATTTAACTGGATTATGTGAAAATAATTTTACCAATAACGCAAATCACTTTTGCCTTGAAAATATCTCTTTCCATGAAAATCTTGTTTTGATTTGGAAGTTTGATTTAAATATATAATTCTATAATATATAATTTGATTTTATGGCTTTTTGATTTAAATATACAATTTATTATGATTACATTTGAAAAACTTAATTTAATTTGATTTGAATTTGAATATGCAATTTAATATGATTAGATCTGAATATGAAAATTAATATATTTGAATTTGAATATGCAAAGTAAATAGGTAATCTCAAAAAAAATTAATCCATTTTGAAATCTAATTTGAATATCCATGAGACTATTAGTATCAAACTATATTAATATTAAACTATATCAAATTAAAATATTAAAATATAGTTTGATGAGACCATTACTATCAAACTATATTATAGGCTTTATATAATGTATGTGTGTGTGAACTATATATTATACGCTTTATATATCAATAATCATAACAATAATATGAAAGCTATATTTTATATTATAATTTGAATTTGAATATACAAAAATTTGTATGAAATGAAATATAACTAAGAGATTTTGCAAACTTGTAAGAATAATATTTTCATAATAAAAAAAAATCATAAAATATTTTTTATAACCCTATGAATCGAAGCAATATAATTTATAAATAAAAAACTCAAAAATAATATTTCTATTTTATAAATGAAATAAATTAGAAAGTAATATTGATTTAATAGTGTATATAAATCTATCATTAGGATTTTAATCTCATAATGAAATTTATATGATTATGCATAAGTTTAATGTAAATGACATAAATGTAAATATTCTAATAACTTAAATAGTTTTCATAAATGCTTTGAGAAACTCTATGGTGATGACACCTCATCATGACACATTTGTAAATAACATGTAAGGCCAAAATAATTTTTATCAGTTCTTCTCAATTAATATATAAAAGATATCTTAACCTTTAATTATACTTATGTATAATCTATGTACGTCAAAAATATCATTCAATTGAGATTAATTAAGATGAAGTATGAAAAAGTGATTTATTAATCTCTTATTATTTTCTTGTATATTTCGTAATTTTCTTTAGATAAAACTATGATATTATTTTGATTCATTTAAGACTTACATTTTTTAAGATTTATTTTGAATCTATTTGTATCATGTAGATTAAAAAAAAAATCTGAATAGACTGAACATATGATCTGATCAGTTAATCCGAGTAGGGTAAAATCCCTTAGCTACTTGAATCTAAATTTTGTGAAAGACCAAGTCACATCCTAATTTTGCTAAATTTAGTTTTAAGTCGGACCATTTGCGTTCAATTGTTGTTTTAGTTATTCCTCCAAAAGTTCCTATTTAAAAGCACATCCTCAACTTGCTTTTGTCACTCAAATATTTATATCATTTGATAACTCTATCTTTCCTCGACCAAAAGGAAGTTCAAAGAAGAAATCTGAACATCTTAAAGACACACACATTCATTAACACAACATGGCTGATGCAACGGAGAAAGCCGAGCACGATCGTATTTTCAAGAAATTTGATGCTAACGGCGATGGCAAAATCTCAGCAGCCGAACTCGAAGAAGCTCTTAAGAGACTTGGCTCGGTGACGCACGATGATGTCAATCGTATGATGGCTGAAATTGATACTGATGGTGATGGAAACATATCGTATCAAGAATTCACCGATTTTGCAGGTGCCAATCGTGGACTTTTGAAGGATGTTGCCAAGATCTTCTAAAATGTAACTGACTAACTGTCATCATCGTCTTATTTTTGAAAATGTCTTATATTTTTAATATGAAAGATTTGGTTCTAAGCATCGTTAATATTTTTTGTTGGTTACTATTACTTATTTTTCTGCAATGAGAAAGCATCGGTGAATTTTATTTTATATCATTAATTCAATGTGATGGGAGATTTTGGATCATTTTTTGATATTTTTTATTTGTTCGTTTCATTAAAAATATTATTTTCCAATTTTTTTTCCCTTTATCAAAGTCCTTCAACCCCTATATATTTCTTTAATTAATTAATCCACACTTAAATCGATTTTCACAATTTAGTTGAGGCTTTTAGCGAATTGCAAATGTAGAAACATCGATTTATTATTTGTCTATTTCTCTCTTCTAACGTAAAACGTCTCGACAAGTCGAAACAGAGTTTTTATTTTTCCTCTCTGCCTCTCACTCGGTCGCTCCTCCTCAAGTCAAGCTTCTGCTAAAATGAACCTCGCCGGAGAAACCAACACCTACGCCTTGCCGTCAAACTCTGTTCTTTTTTTTTTTTTTTCCGATTAGGAGTGTTATTTCTTCGCTTGAATTTAGTCTGAAATAGTCAATTATGTTTATCGAATGCAATACAATTTTTTAACAACTTCATTACAGTTACGTCTTCTAATATATCAATCTGTGGCAGAATTGTTGAAATTTCGATGAGTTTTTTCATTAATCTTTGGGTGTCAATTCGTATCTTTCTGGTGGTTTTTTTTTTGGTAACTGCATCAGACGATAAGCACTGAAGGTGGAGAGGTAGAATGAAGAGAATCTTGTAAGCGCAAGAACTATTAAGACATGAACTGGAACACAATCCGACACAAGAGTTTTCTTTACAAGAATATAACTAGCCTCACACGTTCAAGGATCTGTACACGATCCAAGAACCCCACAAACAAAACCCTTTAGCACTTTACTTTGATCTCTTACAAGACAACAAAAAACCCTATTGCTAATAATTCTCTCTCATATTGTGTTAACCACGTACAATAGGCACGTGGCTAACCTAGCCAAAATTCTCCCTTGGAGTTAAAAGACAAATCTCCAAGAATATTCACATTCCTTTTTCTTCTCGTAAAAATAAGGAATATTCACATAGTTGCAATATTCTCAACTACCCCTCTTAGCACGTCCATGATAGCTTCTAAGCCCAATCTAGAAGTCCAATCCAGCCCACGACTTCACTCCTCTTCTGCATTGGCCATTGCTTTTTGTTTGCTTGGACTATACTCTATCTCTATTTCATCGACTTTGGTCTAAACTCTGAGATCATCTCTTTTCATTAATGGAATCCATCTGGAGGATGAGAGGAGCAATCAAAGCAGAGAGAGTAAACCTTTCTTTGTTTTCACTTCCCCCTCCTATATTTTAATTGTAATTCATCAATCCTACTTTGAACTTTTATTCCCTTCAAAATTTAATTAGTTTCAAATCCATAGCTTTAGGTCATTGGAGGTTAAGAAGTCAACACCTTTTTTTTTTTTTTTTTTGCTTTGGAACAAGGTCTATTGATTTTTTTCAGGAATAAGGTCAGCATGTATTGAAGCTGGTGCTTTAGAGCCAATCATCCACTTCTTACAGTCAGATAGCACAACACTACAACTGCTGCATCTTTGCTCACTCTTTCCGCATCTCCAACCAACAAGCCGATCATCGGTTCTTATGGCGCAATCCCTCTCCTTGTCAAAGTCATTAAACACGGAAGTCCACAATCCAAGGCTGATGTAGTGATGGCACTCTCCAACCTCTCAACATTAACCAATAACCTAATTATGATATCAGAGGCAAAACCGATCCATTCGATACTGACCCTTTTGAGATCCAGTAAGAAATCTTCTCAAACAGCTGAGAAATGTTGTTCTCTGATTGAATCCTTAGTGGGTTGGGATGAGAGTAGAGAGGCGTTGACTTCCAAAGACGGTGCAATTTTTTCGGTCGTGGAAGTTCTTGAGAACGGGACTCTACAAGGTCGGGAACACGCATTAGGTGCGTTACTGACATTGTGTCAAAGCGACAGGAGTAAATACAGAGAACCGATTCTTAGAGAAGGCGTAATACCGAGTTTACTAGAGCTTACGGTTCAAGGATCACCGAAATCTCGAACGAAAGCTAAAAGACTTCTCTGTTTGCTAAGAGACTCAGAGAGTCCAAGATGATCAGAATTTCAGCCTGACACGTTAGAAAACTTAGTGTCGAACATAATCTCTCATATAGATGGAGACGATCAATCCGGTAAAGCCAAGAAGATGCTCGCTGAAATGGTGAAAGTGAGCATGGAGAAAAGCTTGAGGCACTTGCAAGAACGCGCGTGTCTAGTCCGCGAAAAACCGAGCTTGTCTCACCGTGCTTTCTATAGCTTCTTCCAAGTAAAAAATCTCTGGCTCCTCTGCTTTTACTTCTTGTTACATATACAAACGAAATGATTCTCTCGAATGTTCACTGTGAGTCTTAAGAGATTGATCTATACACAAAGGAAAGATACATGATTGCCAGTCCAGTGCCGGTGCGGTATGGTTCGGGTGTCTGGTCCATACGCATGTTCCTCTTTGTAAAGAAGTCTCGTCTGTGTGTGTATATATGTTATCAGGTTATAATGGGTTTTATGCCTAAGAGATTGTTCGGATTATTAACCAGACTGTTCATATATTGAAATGTTGTATGGCTAAAAACAAGAAACGGCAAGTCTGGCGATGTTATTGGTAACTTAGTCGAAATTTGAGTTTTAAACGATACTAAAAAGAGCAAGGTCATCATATATCACTGCCCGATGAGAGGTTAGCAAATGTTGTACATCACAAAAAAGGAAGAAACGTTATGTATCCCATCCCGAAAAATATTAAGGGAAAAAAAACCTGGAACTTCTTGATTACCCTTTTTAAGAAAATGTTTTAAAAACGTAAACAAATGATGGAGACCTAAGATGATGACTAATGACTAACAAATTCTAGTAATATGTAAGAATATGTGATTTGTATGTAATTCTTGTCTCATACAAATTCTAGTAAAAATGAGTTATCAAATATAGATCTAAAAGACTTCGAAAAACTATAAATCGGAAATTTTGTTTAGTTTTTCTTTTTGTTTAGTTTTACACATTCCTAAGCAAAACGGTTTCATCCATTTGATCAAAAGCTGATAATCTAGACCTCAAAACCGAAGAGTAGAGTTTGGACTCCGGCTTTTCAGTAAAGACTCAAGAGTGGTTGCCTTCTTTACTTCTATCTATCATCATCTCCCTAACGTTAGCCTCTATTTAATAATCGAGTCGGTCCAAAATCCTTACATGCGTCATTTATTTTTACATCTTTTAGGTGCAATTTAATAACGTCAATTCTTACATTTTATTGAAAACTATGACAAACACGCTCGTGCTTACATACACACATTTTCCTCGTTCTCGAATCTCGACGACAATGGAGTCCCAAAGGTAAAAAGTATGGTAAAATTTGGGCGAAATTGTCATAAAACGAAACTAGTGGGGTAAGTTACAGTAAAACAAAAACAAAAAGGTTACGGTTTTGCAATTTTATTGTTTTTTATATATATTAAAACAAAAAAAGTTCCCTAATTTTTTCTCCTCCTTCTGACGACGTATGACGTGATCCTCTACCGCCGCCACTCCGCCGCGACGGCGCTAAGTTTCCACGCCGATGCAGCGATGAGCGTTTTTGTCTGCCACGCAAGCATTAGGCTTCCGTCGTTCTCCTCCACTCTGTATCCATCCCCGCCGGCGAATAGCGCCAAGAGCAAACTCGCTTGCTTAAACGCGTCTGATCCGAGATTAACCGGGTCAAACCCGGCGGATCCCATCCGTTTTCGCCACTGAGCTAGCGTCTCGTGCCGCTCGACCCGATCGATTCCTTCTGCAGCCACCACGTTGAGGATCTGTCTCCCTAAGTAAACCTCCGACATGACTCGGTCTTGACTCGGTAGTATAAGCCCGTCCTCGAGCGAGTCGAACAGGCTCGAGTAAAAGTGAAGCGCCTCGTTAAACCGTTCTAAGAAAACGACGCCGTTGTGGTTCGCTTCTTGTTCCACCACCGTTACGATGCTCGGTTTAACCGCCTTAACCGTAGCTAACAGCTTTTCGATCGAACCGGGTCGGGCCAAAACCGGGTGGAGCTCGAAAACCGAATTAACCACTAGAGTCTCCGACTCGGGTCGGGTCTCGAACATTTCCGGTTCGAGATCGGATAATCTCTCGGCGGTTAGACCATTGAATTCGAATTCGACGCCGATGGCTTGAGCAAGCTGAGCTAGCTTCCTACCTAATTGTTGAATCCCGTCTCGATTCGACGGACTTCCAACGCCGGTGAGACGGAACGACGGAGGCCCGCCGGGTCGGAGGGCTAGGGCTTGCATTAACGCCGGCCACTGCATCCCTTGATTGAGCCCTATATCGATGACATGAATGCCACGCGCCGTCGCGACGGCTTCCAGAATGGCCTGATTCGCCGTGAAATGTGCGAATTTCAGGTAAGGGCAAGACTCGTAGAAGTGCATCTGCAGGATATCTTCGAAGGAGGGATCAATGGCGGCGGAGGAAGGGTGAATCCGGTAGATCTTTCGAGCCAGGGCTTCGGCGAAGTAGGTGGCGACTTTCCCCATTGCTCCCGCCTGAGAAGCCGCAAGTGAGCCCACGCGCTTCACGAGAGCATCCGCGAGGCTCAGATTCTCCTGCTGGACGGCCTCGGCGCACGCCAGAAGCGCCTGGACGAGTCTGACTCCGGTCTCCTGCGAGTCAACGGCAAGGACCACGACGGGTCGAGTCGACTCGCTGCTCGTTGAGTCACACCAAGAACCGAGTCGAATCCTCTTGCTGGTGCTTGTGCTGCTGCAGGATTCGTCGTCGTCTGGGATTGGTGCCAGATTGCAAAACCGGGTCGGATCGAGATCCGGAGAAGGCGGGTAGTAGTTAAGCTCGGAGAGCATGGTCTCGGCCCAGCCGGAGAGATCAGAGGGATTGTAATGAACGGTGTCGTGGAAGGCATTAGAGCCAAGAAAATCATCGTTGGACAAGACCATTTCAAGCTGCTCAAGCTTCTGTGCAACATCCGCCATGTCGGAAGATCGAACCTTGTAGCCCAAAACAGCAAGAAGCTCGTCCATGTTGTCGTCTTCTAGCTTGTTGCCCATTGAAGGAGCTTCTACAGAGGTTTCTCGATGGCTTCTCTTCGTCATCAAAGATAAAAGGGGTGTTTTTGTGTGGTTATGGTATGGGATTGTAATTATTGGTGTTGGAATTTGTAGACAAAATTGTGGAAACAAAGGAGAATCAGAGGAGAAGAATTTAAACACGAGAAGAGGAAGAAAGAGAGAGAGAGAGGTCCAATGAGGGAAGTGAGGGACCTGGAGAGTGTAAGTAAAGAAGATAAGTAACAGAGGCAGGCCATTATACTTATTAGCCATGTGTTTTCTCTTCTTATTTTTTTCATAATTCCAAGATTTTTTCTATCATTTTTTATGAAGTCTTCGATAAGAACTACATTATTATCTCTGTATACCTTTTTTGAATTTCTGATCCAAGTTACAAAATATTCGTCGCTCGATGCTCTCATCTCATGATATCTTTTTGTTTAATGGTCCAATGGACTGTCACAGTCTATTAAACTATTTTTTTTTTTAATTCCCCACATTAAATGTTGAAAAAAAAAAATTTCCAAGATTGTGTAACATTTGTGCTCAACGAGATATTTATTTATACCCAAACACGGTTCTTCAAATTGATTAATAACTAATCAACATGACCCGAATAATTCTTTCAAAAAAAAAAAAAAAATGACCCCAATAAGTTATTTCTAATTAATCGGAAGTCTTTCTTATCCCATATTAATAACTAATCAACATGACACAAATAAGTAATTTTTACTGAGTTAACTTATTGATATATAATTTAAAAAAAATAATATACTCCTAAATTTAAAAGAATATCTTTAATATTTTCAATAAAATCGAGGATAAATAACAGCTCCCAAAGGAAATACAGCTCAGAGTATTTGAGTTTGTGAGACAACGTGACCAACCTCACGGTCGACATGTGGCGGCAGACATAGCCTACGGGACGTCCACAACATTACGTTACTTTCTTGATTTTATTTATTAAGAATTGCTTCTTCTTCTTTTTTTGCAATATATTATTATATTAATACATACATCAACTACAATATGCAAATCACAAATATACACGCACAATTTCTTGAACCCCCAAAAAAAAGACTTCCTCCAATAATTGTTGAAAAAATATTGATTTAAACGCACAAAATGTTATGAATACCATAAGTTTTATTAAAATATGTAGATTCCTCAAATTTGAATACTTTTAATCAATTCCGTAAGACAGTGAAAACTATTTATAGTTGTTAAATTTGATATATATTCAATAAAATGATATGAGGAGAAATATAGCATGCAATCAATTTGAGATGAACTTTAATTAAACCACATTTTCTACTAACATTTTCTTAATCTATAGATTGGATCGGAGAGATATATAAAACTTAGAAAATACAAGCTAAGCCTATAATGAAGTGAAGAAAACAAAAAATTTCTTCTTTACTTTTATCTGTGTTCTTGTTTTTTTTTTTTCACGCAAGTTTTTCATTGTTTTTATATATTTCTCTTCGTTCGTTGATATATAGACAATCTAGGGGGGAAACAAATAAACAACGAGATTATCTAACGACCGGAAACATTTTGAAGTTTCCCAAGTTACTTTCTCGACATTTCAGGACATGATCCACTGATTTATCCTCTTACTTCGAACAATTAAAAAAAAACTGTAGATAATCCGCATGTTTTAACAGACATAATTATCCAAAATGTGTGGCAAGAAGATATTTTTTATCCACAATGTTCCGTAAAAATCTCCAAAAAAAACTATACCCTGAGATATTTAGTTAATTATCTCTAAAAATACTCAAGAAATCCCCTGATATTATGACAAAAACCTTTGATTCTACTGTATATATAAACTTAAATTTAATGGTCTTCCTCAAACACAATTAATCATTAAGAAATTAACATGGCAAATGCAATCTTTCCTTTAACTCTCTTTTTGTTCTTACTCTTGTCATCAATTTCTCTAACATTAGCAACAGATTATCCACTCTCCACAAAATCACGATGGATCGTCAACGAGAGTGGCCACCGCGTGAAGCTAGCGTGCGCGAACTGGCCTTCACACCTTCAGCCAGTGGTGGCCGAGGGGCTAAGCAGCCAGCCAATGGATTCGATATCAAAGAAAATAAGAGAAATGGGCTTCAATTGTGTTAGGCTCACATGGCCACTCGAGCTAATGATTAATGACACTTTAGCCTTTAATGTTACCGTTAAACAATCCTTTGAGAGATATGGATTGGATCATGAGCTTCAAGGGATTCACAATCACAATCCATCCATTGTCAAAATTCCTCTAATCAATGCCTTTCAGGCAAGTATACATAATTAATCATGATTCATTTTGGCAGTGATTCGTCTTTCATTTATTTTCAGAAAGCTTATTGTTGTGAAAAAAAAAAATATATATATTTTTCGCTAAATGCAAACATTTAGCGACTCTGGCCTGATTCTTGTTTTAACTATATGTTAACTTCTAACGCAAGTAATACTTTTCTTAGGCCGTGGTTCATAGTCTTGGGAGAAACGATGTAATGGTGATACTTGACAACCACAAGACCGTACCGGGCTGGTGTTGCAGCAACGATGACCAGGACGCTTTCTTTGGCGACCCGAAATTCGACCCGGATCTATGGATGTTAGGTCTTAAGAAGATTGCCACAATCTTTATGAACGTGAATAACGTTGTTGGTATGAGCCTGAGGAATGAACTTAGAGGCTACAATCATACTGCAAAAGATTGGTACACGTACGTATATAAATTCCCTTTCTTTCTTTTACCATAATGCCCATGTGAAGCTTGAAGGCCAAGGAAATTAATGCACGTTAATTATCTATAATTATCTGTCTATTTTAGATCTTAACAGATTATATTCCCTTGTGCTATAAATAATTAAATCCACAAGAATAATTAAAGTACAAGTACATTATAAAAAAAATGATCATATTGTCATAGATATATATATATATATATTATATTCATCGGTTGATGTATAGGAATCCAATGTTCATAAACGTAACAACAAGAATCAACGCAGAGAAATAAATTAGTATTAATTTACATGATTTCGTTGATTCTTAACTTTTTAAAAAACATAACTGACTAAATGATTCATATTGGAAATGATACCTTTTCACATGTAGGTACATGCAAAAAGGAGCAGAAGCAGTGCATGCATCAAACCCTAACGTTCTGGTCATACTCTCCGGGCTTGACTTCGACGCTGACCTAACTTTTTTGAAAGATCGTCCAGTGAATCTTAGCTTCAAGGAAAAACTTGTCTTGGAGCTTCATTGGTATGCTTTCACCGACGGTACTGGTCAATGGAAATCGCACAATGTCAACGATTTTTGCAGCCAAATCTTCGCTAAGGAGCGTCGTACCGGAGGTTTCCTTCTCGAACAAGGCTTTCCTTTGTTCTTGAGCGAGTTCGGGACCGATCAAAGAGGCGGCGATTTCGAAGGAAACAGGTATATATATTACATTTAGATCTTTGGTTGAATACACATTTGCGAGAATTTAGAAGCGTTAAACATTATAATTTTTTTTTTGTGTGCGTTTCGTGTTTGCAGTTTACAAAATATATTGTATAAACTTAAACTACATTTCAAAAGTGTGAGTCTTCTTATGTTTTATGTAAATGCAAACGTATGAAATTGTGTTTGAAACAATAGAGGCTCGAATTATTGTAATCAACCATGTTACATTATAGGTACATGAGTTGTATGCTGGCATGGGCGGCCGAGAAAGATATCGATTGGGCGGTTTGGGCGCTCCCGGGAGTTTATTATTTCCGTGAAGGAAAACGCGGTGTAGTTGAAGCTTACGGTATGTTAGATGCGAATTGGCACGATGTTTATAACTATACTTATCTCCAGAGGCTCTCCGTCATTCAACCACCGCATAAAGGTAAATCGATCGATATCTTGCTTTGCTTTGCTTCATGTAGTCTACCTAATTTATTATCATGTATAGTTAATGATGATACATGCAAGTTTGATAGTATATTGATGGGAAGTAATCAAAATTGTAACAGGACCCGGTATAAAGCACAATCATCACAAGAAGATATTCCATCCGTTAACCGGACTCTGCTTAGTGAGAAAATCACCGTGTCATGAGTCAGAGCTCACGCTAGGTCCGTGCAAAAAAGACGAACCGTGGAGCTATTCTCACGGAGGCACACTTGCGATCAAAGGAGGTCCTCAAAGATCTTGCTTAGAAGGGGAAACAATGGTCGGAAAGAGCGTGAAACTTGGCACGAAATGCACAAAGGTTAAACGAATATCAGCCACAAAGATGCATTTGTCGTTCAAGAGTAACGATGGTTCGTTGGTATGCTTAGACGTGGATTCGGATAACAATGTTTTTGCTAATCGCTGCAAGTGTTTGACGGGAGATATTAGTTGTGAACCTGCAAGCCAATGGTTCAAAATCTTCTGAGGTATATTTACTGATCTATATATACATGAGAATAAAATGCTTAGAATAAGTGTCTAATTAGCTATGATTAGTGAATTGTTTAGGTGTTTTTGGTTCGGGATTCGGGAATACGATCCGAGGCTTTCTTTTATTTTAAGTTTGGAGTTCGGTTGAGATTAATATATAATTTCCTCGAAAGATAACCAATTACCTCTAATCGATCGTTATATTGTTGGGAAAACGGCTAATTCATACAACACACACAATTTGTTGCGGTTCAGATCCATACCTGAACTTTGTATTTGCGCTAAAACATACCATACATAAAAATAATTAAAAATTACATACATGAACTTATCACAACGGGCCCGATTCAGACATTTTGACTTGTCATTTTTTTCTTTCCAAAAAACAGTCAGCAACATAGTCCTCTGCGTTAAGCTTCCTATCCAAGAAAATGAAATTTATGTCACATCCCACCTCCTACAACTAAATGTCTTATGACCAATGTTCACTGTGTATGAAGTACCTTTCTCAAAACCTTAAGAGAAGCCATTAGGTCATGAACTCTATAATCCTACCCGAGATCAACAACATATATATCCAGAATCGATTGTGTATACTCAATTTCGTTAAAAACGAAGTCGTTTTGGATTTTTCAAAAAAATAAAAAATTCCGATTAATGGTAACTTAACTGACACATAAGGGCATCCTCATCGGACAGACTCATGCGGGTGTCTTCCGAAAAAAAAATTAATTTTTTTTTTTTGGACAAATGAGGAAGCGACACATGGAGAAACCGGGGTTCTGCGTGTCTCTGCGGAGACACCCGCGCGCCGGGTCTACACACGTGTCGACACCTGATTCGCTGCAAAATTAAAATATTAATTAAATTAATATTTTTTTTAAAAAAAAATCGGAAAGACCCCGTGTGTAAGGGTCTCCGATGAGGATGCCCTAATATCCAGAAAACAGTAGTTTAACGGTGTTAGTCGAAATGTATGAATTGTCTCTATTGTCATAATTAAGTGCAAATATGTAATTCAAATTATTTTGATGTGTGGGTATATTTAACACATACAAAATGCATGTATGGAAATGTGCGGGTATGAATTAGCCATTTTCCCTTATATTGTTGTTTAATTAGAAAACATTAGGAGTGTTTTAGATCATGAGCTTTAATGATTGTGATATATTTGGGTATTACAGTACATGTGCATTTAGTGTTCTTGTTTATAAACAGGAATCCTTAACTGATGAAATTCAAACAAATCTTCGAAACTTGTGGAAAAAACCATACCAAGATAGAAATTTGCTTAATCATATAAGATCTAGTTATTAACTCAATATAATATATACTGTATATAGTTTGAATCGAGTAAATTTAACTTTTAGTAAGAAAAATAAGATATTTCTGCATCTCAAAATAAGATATGTTAGTACTAAAATAGCTAAAGATTATTTTAATAAGTGAATCTTATGGCGGAGGATGAATGTTTTAAATTTAGAAAGAGAGATTACTAATACAATTACATGCGCGTGCTTACCGAAACTGAAATTTCCACCATGCTTACGTGGGCCTTCCAAAATTTACGGCAGCGAAGGGGCCCACTGTAATGCGTTCTGCTGACACAATCCAATTACATAAGAATAGATACTAGTATGCACAAATCATATCGTTTTGAATCTTTATTTTTTTTACTTAAATAAAAGATAACCAACAACAGTTTTATTATGTAGTGCTTTCACATAAATTTATTAAAAAATGAATTAGGTACATATACACGGTTGATCTGAAAATAAGGAATATAACAATAATAAATGTTTATTTAGTTCTTTCATGAAACCCGAAATATTATGACCATTTTGCACCTATGTAAACTCACGACAAAATAGAAAGAAGAAGAGAAGCATTTAATGCTTTGTCGGATCATTTATGTAAACATACATATATATTTTGGGGGAAGTAAAAGAGATATTGTAATTATTTGATAACTGTGTCACCCGATAAGTTTGAACTCAAAATATTTTAAAACCCGAGAACATTAAATAGATAACACATTTGTTAAAACCCGATAACACTAAATAGATAACACAATTGTCCGATACCACCCATGCAATTACATGTTAAACGTAGACAATAATATATAAATGTAATGTTACTTTCTTACTTTCTGATATAGTTTTTGTAATTTTCTGATAACTATGTTACCCGATAAGTTTGATGTGAGTGTATTCTAAAACTCGATAACATAATATTTATATGTTATTTTCTGATATATTTATTGTAATATTCTGATAACTACATTACCAGATAAGTTTTATGTGGAATTATTATAAAACGTTATAACATTAAATAGATGACAAGATTATCCGATAAGAGTCTTAACAATAAATATATTATCCTATGGGAATGATACATATAATTTGATAAGGTTTATGAAGAAGTGGGCAAAATGGGAAATGTTATCGGCTAATGAGTTAATTATGATACAATACATTGTTATATGATAATTGATGTAATAATGGTTTAATATCAAACCTTCTCCTAAACCCTAAATCCTAAACCCTAAACCCTAGACCCTAAACCCTATACCCTAAACCCCATAAACCCTAAACACTAAACCCAAAATCCTAAACACTAAATCCATGCAATTACATGTTAAACGTAGACAATAACATAAATGTAATGTTACTTTCTGATATAGTTTTTGTAATTTTCTGATAACTATGTTACCCGATAAGTTTGATGTGAGTATATTCTAAAACCCGATAACATAATATTTATATGTTATTTTTTGATATATTTATTGTAATTTTCTGATAACTACATTATCCGATAAGTTTTATCTGAAACTCGATAACATTAAATAGATAACAAGATTGTCTGATAACAGCCTTAACAATAAATATACTATCCTATAGGGAATGACAACCCTAAAACCGAAATGTTAAGAATAAAGTCTTTTAGTTCAATATCTGGAAAGATTTTCTCTCTCTCTCAGCAATTTGAATTTGTTACGTAAAATCCAACCCCCAAATTGTCGAACACACCTCTTGCAAGACAGTATTTAATTTTTGTCATCATGTCTTCTTAGGAAAGTAATCGTAGAGATGTTTTGGTCTTTCTACAATTAACAGTTCCTAGTGAATAGTGACAAAGTGTGTCACTTAATTTTCATTTTATCCATTACCCTGCACTACAATTAGTTTTTATTAAACGTAGGGTTTATGGTTCAAACAGGAAAAACGATTTAGTAGAATTAGATTTTATTGATCATAATAAGCAAGAGATGAGTTGTCAAAACAAATAAATCAAGAGATCAAAGTCACGACGAATATTCATAATTTTTTAGTTGATTCCATGAATGAGACTGCAAAGGAAAACACTCTCAGTCGATCTTCCTTATGTTTATGTACTTAAAAATTACTCATTTATCACCTGAACCCTAAATCTCAAGTCCAACCATTACAATATTTTCACATAATAAAAAACAACCAATCCATACATGCCCAATACGAAACCAGTAGTGCATACATAACCAAACAAAATCTACACTAGTAAGTAGTAACTTATACATAATCTTAGCTACTAAGCTTTATAACCTCAAATCTCTTACACCTTTAACAAGCCACTCCATCTCCATGTATATAATGATGAACTCTATTCCTCTCAAGACATTAATCAATTAAAATTAAACCCACATCTAACTTAAGCTACAGAAACATTAAAACCGATAAGTTTCCAAGCAATGCTTACTTGGCTTAACATCTAGTGGTTCAGCTAGCGGCAGAGCCAGCATCAGCTTTGAACCTGACCATCTGATCCATACCCGTATACTTTGACCAGAATTCAGAACCTGACATGAATGGCAGCTTGAATCTAGTTATTTCAGTAATATCAAGAGCAGCTATAACTTCCTTTCCATTTTCAAACTCATGAGACTCCAGATAGTCTCCACATTGGTCATTTACCGGCTATTCAAATCGAATTCTCCTGCTCCACGCCAGTTTTCTTGTTCACCTGTCTCTCCATTCTCATTCTCCTCATCATTCAAGAAATCTTCTGAGGGTTCCTTCTCCTCTCTCTGACTGTTGTTTCCCCATCCATTCATCATCTCATCAGGGTTCATGTTACGCCCTTGTTCTCCCATCTCGTGGCTTAGCTGAATATTGCTGCCCTGATTCCCAACCGCATTAGCCCTCAATGGGTTACGAGCCATTATCTCGGCATGGGATTGTGACTGTCCAGCCTGAGCCAAAGCCGCCATTCTCAACTTAGCCTCCTGAGCCTCCCTGCTAGCTTTCTCCCTATCCATTTCTGCTTTCAGTTCAAACAACGCCTTCCTTTCTTCTTGTAGCAAAGCTTGTTCTACCATCAACCTTTCCTCGGATCTGAACTCTCCCATCGCTCGCTTTCGAGTAATTATGTTGAAAGCTAGGGCTTGTTTCTCAAACGTTGCTGTGAATTCAGAAACTTTAGCAGCAATGTTGTTATCCCATTGTTGAGAGCGGGATAGGGCCTGGCCTGTTGGGTCTGAATCAAGGATTCTATCATCCTCTTCTGCTTCGTAATCTGCTACGACATGATAAGGTAATAATCTGCATAGGTTGTAGGAGAAACACGTATGAGATATGATCAGAACAAACCATATACGGGATGTTCAATCAAGGCAATGAATCAATCTTACAACTATAAAGTCAATGAAACGCCAATGGAAAGTTGTAGCATAGATACAAGAAAACGGGAAACTTGTACAGGTAATAAATGTCAAGGAATAAATTACACCCCAGGGACTCAAAAAGGAATTTGACGTAAATTTGGGGAGAAAAGAATTCCAAATTAACCTCAAAACAATGATAACCGTCCAGAGATACCACATTAAAGATATTGAAGTTCACATAGCACCCAAAAAAAAGGGATCTCTGATAGACGGGGACATTTTTGAGGCTAATGGATCTAACATAAACAAAAATGTCAAAAATTAACGAGAAGTATCATTAAACAGGACAACAAAAAGCCTCGGCCTTTTCCTGAAAAGAGAAGAATTCAAACCAAAATGTGACGTATTCCTTTATAGGGTCAGTAAAGCCAATCGTTAATAAAGAGATCACACAGACCAATGTTTCATATAAAAGAGCACAAACCTCTCGCAAGCGTCCTCGAGAGAAGAGAAAGGTCGCTTGAAATCCGGATGGCAGACACGCCAAGCGTCCTGATAAGCGAATTGTAGCTCGATGTGATTTAACGGACGCATCAATTTCTGCTGCTGCTGCTGCTGTTGTTGTTGCTGCAGCATCTGCTGGCTCGATGCAATCTGCTGCTGCTGCTGAAAATTCGGTGTATGCTGTCCCAAATTAGGGCCAGAACTAGGGTTAGGATTCGGGTTCTGCTGAGGCGGAAGTATTGGTCGGTTCTGAATTGACCCTGGGGGTCGGAGATGCACGTCGATGTTCGACGGGAACCTAGACATCGCCGCTTGTTGCTGCTGTTTCTGCAGCTGCTGCATTAGAAGCAACTGTTGTTGTCGCTGTTGCTGTTGTAATTGGTGTTGATAGAGGAGTTGTTGTTGTTGTTGTTGCTGCTGCTGGGGATGATTCCCTCCCAATGGCTTCGTCTCCTCCATTTTTGCTTTCTTTCTCCTCGATTTGGTATTCTAGGGCTTTTTGGGAAATGCTCTTCGCCGTGAAAAATGCTGGTTTAGGCAAGGAGCAGAAAGACACGTGCGCCTAATCTAATTGGCCCTTTTGTAACGAAAGGCCCAATATCACTAGGCCAACTACTCAGACGGAACCGGGAAGTCTAACCAAACGATAACCAAGCTGAACCGGGAATGTTTCAAGTTTGATTTGACATTTCTTCAAAGTTTTTTTTTTTCTTTGCTTCTTTTTCAGTTGAGCGTCTTTCTTTTTATCCTTCCTTCATCGTTATTTGAGATATGGACCTTAAACTATTGTAGAAATTAACTAGTTGATAGATAATGATTCAGTATTATGATTCAGCGAAAATAATACAATACATTGAGTTGCACTAAAAGAATAACATAAAATACACATTAACTAAGGACTTGGTCCTTGACACCGAATATTTTGCAAACAAGTAAACCCTATGGACTTGCTTGAAGCAAACGGCGTTTGTGGCGTTTAGAGTTATGGTCCAAAAACCAGTTCCTTCAAAGATCTAAACGGCGAGTTGTGACTATAAGCCACTGCATCTCTCCACAAAGCCAGTCCTGTTTCACACACAATTAGAACAAAGAAGTGGTTTTATGAACATTTCTCACTTGAAAATAACCAAGGACGATTATGTAAAAGAGTATCTTCGAGGTTATGAACCTATCCATGAGATCAAACCAATCGTGGCGGCCACAAAGAATGACTTGCTGGTGCAGTTAAACCTGCATTTGGAGAATCCCGGGTTATCTATCGATAAACTGATGCTCTCGCGAGAAAGACCATTGAAACCTCAAGAGAGGTGTGCAAGGATTCTTACACGTATAAGCATATAATGTTTCCATATCCATAAAAGAGAGTTGCCCATATCGAGCCAGTGAACCTACGTCACAGTTTGATGAATATCAAGTACTATGGGTGAATATTTAAGCTGAAAGGCTTCGAATTGAGAAAGCTTACCACATCAAATCGCGGATAAATAGTGCTCGTGGGATCATAAGCCCGTTTCCCATCATCGCAAGTACCATTGTGATTGGCGATAAGCCTTTTATGTTTTCTGGGTTTAGGAAATTTGTCCACTGAAATGTCGAAGTAGAACATCAGATATCCAATAGGCAAGGAGCATTTAGGAGAACATTCAAAGAACAGAGAGAAAAAACAAGCCGTTTACCATTTGGGAAACTGGCATCCACATGAACATAAGTGTCGCTGTCCATCCAGATAAAGACCCGACAAACCTAACACCTTCCTCTGGGAGTTTCCCAGTTCGAGCCTGCATTTTTACCAGAGGAAAGTTAAGAGGAAGGAAGAAGTATCCAGATAAACAACGTAACAGCTGTTCTGAAGAATCTATGAACCCGGTTACCCGGGAATTAGATGTCAGAGAAACCAAACACAGACCTATAGAAAAAGCAGCTGGAAAATCATTTACAGCGCCATCATTTCTCCCTTTCTATAACTGAAAACTCCTATGTCCTGACAATGCGTTTTTGTTCATAAAATCCAAAATACAACACAGACTGAAAATGAAGTTGCAACGGAAAGGGTTTGGCGTTCTGCAGTTAGCTCAATGTTACATTGCGGTCTATAGAGTTTAAAAATTCAGTCAGCGTCTGTAGAACAATTCAGTTCCTGCAACCACAATTCTGTCAATATCTTAGTTTCTAGTCAAGTATGGGTTGCATTTCAATTCTTGTGGATATTATGCAAGCTAATATGACAATTTGTTAAAAAGGCTTCGAAAATAATATCCAAGAGGCTAGGACAACCGATATGACTGAGGAATACAAATTATGGAGAGAAACTAAAGTATAAGTACTTGATAGCTTACCATAATTACAGCCGCTACAGCGATAACAAAAGCAGTAGTCCCAGGCAAGATACTGTTTGGTACAAGAGGGACAAAAGTTGACCACATGATCTGCAATTTCATATTCAGAATGTCAGTGTAGAACTAACTATATATGCGACTGCTCTGATGCCTTTGGGTTACATGTCAATGGAAACTATTGTACAAAGCCAAAACTTGAGGTGAATGGTAAAGAGATTACTTGAGGAAGAACGGAGAGTCCACCAACAGTGGTAAAGTCTTCCCACAGTCGCCACAGAGTTGTGCTAAGCTTACCGAAATAGTACAAACAGTTCAATATGAGACCAATCGTGACAACAACAGAAGTAGCAACAAAATACTGCAGAGGCATTGCTTCAGCCATTGTGAGCTGCGCAAGCACGATGTAGGTGGAGATCACTCCCAGTGTTTGCACCACAGCTGCTTCTTTTTCTCTCTTCTTTGCGAAATATGAAAGCAACGAAAGGTTTCCTAACAGACCAGTCAACATCCCCTGTATTCAAAATGGGCAGTCTCAGATTCTATCTTTCACAACCTCAAAGAAGAGAATGATCGGTGCATTCTAGCATATGAATCAGCTCAGTAAATACGAAATGTGTAAACAGATAATTAGAGTGGGGGTTTTGCATCACCATCCATGGGACAGCCGAAAGGGCGGTGTTGTTTCCCGCCAAAAGATTCTGGGAATTGAGGATAATTTGTGGCAGTTGAAGAATCAGAAATGGAACGTTTGCTGCACCGGAGAACTTCGCCGTCCACGAATCCCATTCTTCGTATTCCTTAATTTTCACTAAACCTGAAGATCCCTATGAGAAAATCCCCGAAATCAAAAAATTGTGAGAGCAGTTCCACGAACCTAAGCGAAAACCCCCAACAATTCAACGAAATTATAACATTTTTTTCTCGGTACTAAAACAGGAAGAAACCTTCACTCGTCAAATACAATCATATGCTCAAATTTCAAACCTCACCTGCTGAATGGGATGAGGAAGGTCTGACTCAATTGCACGAACGGGGACGAGTCGGCGGCGAGTCGAAACAATCGGATTCCACCGAGTCAGAGCCGAGCCACGGTAGCCATCGACGCCGGAACCAGAGGCAACACCACCGATACACGCACGCTTCAGCGGCAGGCGGGAGAACCGGGCTGGAAAAACGAAGGAAGCGCGAGGAGAAGTCGGGAAAATCAACAAGCGATCACCACTGAGAGACATTGCGATGGTTTTAGCTTCCATGGGAGTGGGAGAATTATTGTACTTGCCTTGGAACAGAGACGACGAAGAAAGGGTCCTTCGAGTGAAATCATGGAGTGTTCTTGGGAAAGGAAAAGATGCCACGTGGATGGTATCGTCGTAAATTGTAGCTACGATCATGTGCTATCTAGTGATCCTAGATTTTATTTTCTTTAAGCTTCGATTTCCGCTTTAAAATTGAAACTTTTCTTTTGGTATGAAAAAAAACAAATCGAATATCTTTGAATGACTAAAACCCATAACCCTTCGCGGAAAAAGCCCATAAAAAGCCCAATTTTGTCAAAACAATGTATTTCTCAAAAACATTTTGCTCTCAAGTGTCAGCCTTGAGCTCCTTTTCCAATCTCCAAAGAAAAAACTCATATCGCTACTGTCGTCGCCTGATTTGGGGAGCTTTTAGCGTCTCCAATGGAAGGTAGAATCTCTTAAGTGATTTGCTTTTATAATTTTCAATCTTCATAAGTCGATATTGTGTTACCTCCTACTCTTATCGCCTTCTCCCTTGCCGGTTTTGGAGTCACGCTCCCAAAGTTGGATCCTCTAAATTTCCTAGTGTTTTTGCTGTTGTCAGAGTTTGATTAGGTTCGAATGATTAAAACTCAAAATCAGAATGATTTTAGAATGGTGGGAAATTATCTATTAAAAGGTTGACTTTGTTCTGCAGTAATCATTTTGATGAGTTTAGTTTTCCTTTTTGCGTCACAACGATGATCAAACCTGGTAGCTTCTTACTGAATTTTCAAACTTTTTATCCATCAACTCTGCATTTGTTGAATTGAAAAAATTCCGGCAAGTTTTATGTTTCAAATTGAGAAACAGAAAAAGACAAGAAAAAAAGGCTAATAGAAGTATGAATTTCTTATGCTGCGGTTTTTTTCAGGCAAGGTTTTCCAAAAGTTTAATGTAGAACAGTGCTGCTACCTACAAAATAAGCAGTTTAAGACACGATACCAAAGAGAACCGAACCCATACATGTCTGCTCTACTTCCCTGTCCAAGAGGGAAGCTGGCATGGGACCTCAACTCTTCCTTGCGTCCCCACACTTTATCAAAATACCAGACTACTGCTATTTCCAAGCAAACAACTTTTTACTGCAATGGTCCGTTCTAGACTCTTGATATTAAGGTTTAGGTGAAGGAACAATGCTTCAGCTTTGCCACTTATTTGTGCTTTTGCTTTGCTGCTTTTTTTTTTTTTTACGGCATCAACACTTTTATGGCCCTTGCATTTTTGTATTGTTTTTCCCTATGTTGCTTGGCAAAGAGATGTGGTGTTTCCCAAATAATATGGGTGCCTTACTTTGGATCTCCATTTGCAGCTGCTTTGTCAAGTGCTACTGTGCCATCTCTTGACAAAACTGATTTTCTGAAGCTTCAGAACGGCAGGTGAACTGTACATCACTTACCAGCTAAATCATCATTACTAATATATCTCTGTTCAATGACATTCAGAAAGTACTATAGCCATTCACATTTTGGAATGGTTCCATGTCGTCTTTTCTTCTTCAACAAATTAAATCATGTAATTCTTCTTCTTTACCCTACTTGACTCACATTACGTTTAATTGTTCTCTCACCAGCGATATTCGGGGTGTAGCGGTCTCTGGGGTTGAGGGGGAACCTGTAAGCCTTCATGAACCAGTGACTGAAGCCATAGCTGCTGCTTTTGGGCAATGGCTGTTACACAAGAAGAAGGCTGAATCCCGGCGGTTGAGAGTATCTGTTGGCCATGACTCTCGCATATCTGCACAAACCTTACTGGTATGTATCTAATTCCTTGGACTTTAATTATTTTTACCTCTAAGTGATTGTTGTACATATCTCTCTACTCCCAATTTTAGCCCAAGACGTTATTTCACTTCTGGAAACACTATCTCTTTATGCAATGTGATAATTAATTTGTTCACTGGCAATTCCATTGTTTATTTTGTAGGAGGCGGTTTCTCGAGGTCTTGGTGTTTCTGGATTAGACGTTGTTCAGTTCGGGTGAGAGATGCCTAGCCTTTGTTGTTCTGAAATATTCAATTTATGCTCATTCCTCAATAGACGTAGATGAGAAATTCATTGTATTCTAACAGCCACATGTTACAAAATTATATTGGCACTTGTAACTGGAAGCACTGTGACAATCAATAATTTTGATAACTTTCTTGAGTGTAGTGCTGCTGGGTCATATGGTTGTTTGAATCACATTTCCCATATAATTCATTAAAGCACATCTCTTGAGTATCGGTTTATGTTTGTTTTGCAGATTAGCATCAACCCCAGCAATGTTTAATAGCACACTGACTGAAGATGAATCATTCTTGTGCCCAGCTGATGGGGCTGTCATGATAACAGGTATTTTATTGATCTCGATTTTCATAACAAGTAATTTTTCTCTTAATAGCAGTCATCTCTTAGTGATACTTTTCCATTTTGTACTTCATATGGTATTATGCTTTTATTTTGAGCAGCAAGCCATCTTCCTTACAACAGGAACGGATTCAAGTTCTTTACCAGTGATGGAGGGCTTGGGAAGGTTGATATCAAAAACATTTTGGAGCGAGCTGCAGATATTTACAAGAACGTTTCTGATGAAAATCTCAGGAAATCACAAATAGAAGATTCTTCTACTAAAAAGGTTGACTACATGGCAGTATACACCTCTGGTCTTGTAAAGGCAGTTCGGAGAGCAGCAGGAGATTTAGGTATTACTCCTTTGAGATATTTGTTTCTTTCAGGAATTCTTGTAGCATAATCAATAATTTATGAACTTCCATTTATCTGCTTCTAATATATCAAGCTTAATTTATGGCGTTTCTGACTCTTAGAGAAGCCTCTAGAGGGATTCCATATAGTCGTTGATGCTGGAAATGGAGCTGGAGGATTTTTTGCTGTAAGTCCAGTGCTCGCTTTTTTTACTTTCAGCTGTTAATAATAGGATTCGAAAATGAGTTTTCCGTTCAGGCATTTTGTTGTTTTGTCCCAAGTACGTTATAGACCTGTCCGCAGCTGATTTTTTCTTCATCTGAAACCTGACAGGCCAAGGTGCTTGAGTCATTAGGAGCAATTACTTCTGGCAGTCAATTTCTGGAACCAGATGGTAATATCTATGCGTATGAGTATATCTTGCCCGATTTTAACTTATAGTTGACCAAACCTTCTGGATATCAGGTATGTTTCCAAATCATATCCCTAATCCGGAAGATAAGACAGCAATGGAAGCTATAACCAAGGCTGTTCTTTATAATAAGGCTGATTTGGGTATCATCTTTGATACCGATGTTGATAGGTAGTAACTGCAGCTATCTCTGTTACGTAGGAGAAATTGTTAGATTGCCTCTTACAGACAATTTTATGAAGGTCTGCTGCTGTGGATTCAACTGGCCGTGAGTTCAACCGTAATCGTCTTATTGCCTTGCTTTCAGCCATTGTTCTAGAGGAAGTGAGATATGCTCTAACCATTTCCACCACTACCGTGATTGGGTATCACATATATTGTATATTAACAGATTTTTGTGTCCTGATGTTCTTTCCTGTCCATCCAGCACCCTGGCACAACTATTGTCACGGACAGCGTCACTTCGGACGGTTTAACCTCATTCATTGAGAAAAAGCTCGGTATGCCAGCAATTTACCACCATGTTGTTTTATTTTTCTGTGAATTTTCCACTGAACCAAACTTGTTTCAGGCGGAAAGCATCACAGGTTCAAAAGAGGCTACAAGAATGTCATCGATGAAGCTATTCGCTTGGTAATAAATCTAAATGATCATATCTTATGAGAGCTCATGCTTTGGTGCCAATTGTTGTTAGAGAAGATTTACGACTTGATACAGTGTCTAAGAGTGTTGAATATAGAAAAGGGTATATTATTAAGTTGCACTTGAGTTAGAGAAACTATACACTGGCAGAAAAAGCTTACTCCTCCTTATGGACAGTTGATATTTCTTATCTGAAATACAAGTTGTGATGTGATGGCAGAACTCCAGTGGAGAAGAAACACATCTGGCTATAGAAACCAGTGGTCATGGAGCTCTAAAAGAAAACCATTGGCTCGATGATGGGGCCTATCTCATGGTTAGCCTTATTTTATCAGCTACATGATTGCCGTTGGTTTAAAAGAAAAAAGAAACTGAAGTTTGCCATTTGCAGGTAAAAATCTTGAATAAACTAGCTTCGGCCAGAGCTGCTGGTAGAGGAAGTGGCAGCAAAGTTTTAACAGATCTTGTTGAGGGTCTGGAGGAGCCCAGAGTGGCTTTAGAACTGAGGCTTAAAATCGACAAGAATCATCCCGACCTTGAAGGAAAGTACGATTGATGACTTTGCTTCAGTTGTTGACTAGTTTTTTTTGTTTGTTGCATTTCACTAACCACTGATAATTGTAGAGATTTCCGGGAGTATGGAGAGACAGTCCTGCAACACGTATCGAACTCAATAGAAACAAATCCAAATCTCAAAAGAGCTCCGGTTAACTATGAAGGGGTGAGTGTTAGATTGCTCTCTCCTTGAAATCGCCTTCCACTGCATAATAGTATTAATCTTTCCATCTCTTTTTGGAAAACAAACCAAAGATCCGCGTTTCGGGCTTCAGTGGATGGTTTCTATTAAGACTTTCTCTCCACGATCCTGTTCTTCCCCTTAACATCGAGGTAAACATATATGTATATAAAGCTTGAACTTAGTTCCGATAACCAAACTCTAACTCGAATTCTCCAATTGGAACGCACAGGCGCAGAGTGAGGATGATGCTGTGAAGTTAGGCCTTGTGGTTGCTACGGCAGTGAAGGAGTTCAATGCTCTGGACACCTCTGCCTTGTCCAAACTCAGTCGCTCCTCTTAAGATTGGCGTGGTGTGTTGCTTTTTATCTCTCTTTGTGAAAGTACCATTGGCCACCAAGACACTTTGTGAGACAGATTCTATTCTAGCTTATTTTACAGAGAAGACATGATCAATTTATTAAGGCTTTTGCTTCTTCCATTTGATACTAATTGGCCGTCGAGCTCTTCCACGAACCTCTGTATCGCCTTCTCCGGAAAACAAACCGGTACAACGATCCCTCTCTCACCTTTTATCTCCTCAACCGATACGTAGAAGCTAGACCCCGGAAAATCGACAACTCCGGCCGTACCGATTCCTCCGTAAACCGGTTTGCCCCAAATTCCGAAATCGATGTCTGCGAAATTTCTCACACCCGATATCAAGTAGGCTCCGTCCGTCGAGAACCTTGGTCTTTCCTTTTTTAGACATTTTTTCCAACATTAATTAAAAAATATATATATATACATTTACTTGTGTCATAGTTTGATTTCTCGAAACGAATGAAAACCAAACCAAACGAACTAATTTCGGTTTCAATATAGTAACATTATTTCCAAACTGAGCAAACGAAAAGAACCTAAACCGAACCCAATAGAGAATTACCTTTAGACTTTTAGTACTAAAGTAAAAAAAAAAAAACTAACAGAAGCTTTGCATTTTACAATGCACAAGGGAAAATTAAAACATGGTCTCCAATGGCTGGACCAGGCCAAAGACTTCTAAAAACCTCTGTTTCTTCCCTCACATCACACAACAATTTGGTGAAGACTCAAGCATATCCGGAGACCTGTGAACATATATATATATACACAAAACTCAGTTCCATTGGTCACTTAAGATCACAGAAATTCCAATGAGGAAGAACACTTACATTTGTCCTAGACTTGCAAAATCAAAGCCAGGTTCCATCTCTTGCACTATATCACTCGGTGGTTGTCCACACTCTTGCATCTTCTGCATAATCTCCATTATCTTTGTCGAATTGTTTGGTTCGTTCTCGTACACCAAGTTGAGTTCTTTGATTAGTTCATATTGGTGTGAATAACGTTCGTATTCTTCTTTCTTTAGACTGCTTTCATGCTCTTCTAGCCATTTCGGATATCTTGCGCCAATCTCTTTCATGGGTTCGTGAAGAATATCCTTTGATAATAGCTGTTGCATCATCGTGTCCACTATCGACTCCAAGTCCTAAACATGGAAAATATGGGATTCAAAATCGTTAACAAAAACTTCTCTTGATCAAGACCTCTCTTTAAGTGGTTCTGCAAACTAATTTTCATCTTCAGGTGCGGCTTTCTGATATTATTATCACAATCCGTCCTATGAACATAAAGCTACTCAGCAAAATGTGTTACAACTCTGCCATAATCTTAAACTGGATGAAGCTTTAGCAGTGAAAAACCAAACTTAACATCTCAGCTCAGCTCAATGGTTTGGGATGATAATTAGAAGCATCCCAAACGATCTAAACACATCTCAGCTCACAGAATGCATTAGTTTCAACAATAAAAAGGATAATACCAAACTTCAAATAGGATGAAGAACCAAATTATATACCAAACAATAACTACTTGATGATAAAACATAATAAATCTCAAATCAAACTGCCAATGGGTAATGGCAAACGGATCCAATCCTAAAGCCGAAATGAAGAATAAAAGAACAGAAGCAGGAACCTAATAAACCTTGAAACACACAAGAAAAAGATAACCAGAAATCGGATTGCTCACTGAGAAAACCACATCCACCACAGACTGCATAGCAGAGATCAAACTAATCTTTATTCCAAGAGAAAATATCAACCAAAATCTAATATAATCAGAGCATGTCAAAGAGAAGATTAAACTAGATAAGTATAACAAGATAGAGAGAAGAACGAGTAACAACTCAGTATGTGTATATTTTACCTGAGATCCAGTAAGATCCTCGAATTGCTTGATCCAATCTTCGACCATAGCATCATCAGGACCCGGCGGCTGATGCTGCTTCGATGACAAGGACTCAAGCCCCTTGACAGTTTCTCTGGTTTGTTCCCTGAGTTTATCAAGAGCCTCTGCAACATGGTCCTCTTTTGCAACCTTCTGCTTGCCTTTCTTCTTACTCCTCATATCTGGTAAACCCATTCCAAGACCTTGAACCCCACTCGGCAATGACTCGGTCTCTTTTTTCTTTTCTTCTTCATTTTTCACACCTCCATTTCTACAACACCCCCAATTCCCACCAGAAACATAATAAAAAGCCTAGAATCTCTAACATAAGTATCGATGTTTCATGTTAGGTGCAGAGCTCTAAACTCAAAATTAACAATAGCTAACCCCAATCTTAAACAAATTTAGAGAGCTAATGACATGGCATATATACAATTTGAGAGAGAGAGGGAGAGAGAGGGAGTAAGAAAAGGAGTAACCTTTGAGTAAGATTGAGATCCTTGAAATCATCCAAGGCGCCTGAGAAAGCAACACAGAAAACCCAGAATTCTCAATTCTAGAAACGAACCCACAAGGAATTTCAGAAGACAAAACGTTTCACCAATCACTATATATACAACACAAAGAAATTCGTGAACATGCGAGGGGTAGAATTAGAAATCAATTACTATCGAGAAGCTCGTCTAAGTCATCGGTGTGAGTGTCGTTGGCCATTTCCTGGAGCCACTATTCCTCTCAACTGTTGAAGAAGAAACGCAGATTGTAAGGGGCGAGCAATAGAGAAAGAGATTTGGAAGGGCGGTGTTCAATTGATCATTTAGATACGTCGATGAGTAAGAGCTCAATCCAACGGCTCACATCCTTTCATTTTTTTTTTTTTTTTCATTTTTTTTATCGTCAACTCGATTGTATTAGACTATTAGAACGGGGCTTTCTACTTCTATTTTTTTTTTTTTCTACTTCTATTTTTTTTTTTGATAAAAAAAAATAGACATAATTGCAAATATCGTTAGTTTCAACTTGTTTTTTTTGTTTTTTTTTTCTTTTACCATGTAAATGACGAAAATATCCCTCCCTCTGTATATCCGTGTACCGTCCACATGTGTACATGTCGTACTGTACATGGGTGAAATTGTCATAAATAGTGAAATAAATGTTACTTTCCTAAATAAATTCAAAAAATACTGAAATTTTTTAGAAATTTCAAATAAGTGATTTTACATGCAAAAACTCCAAAAAAGAACGAAGGCTTTCTATTTGCTTTGCAATGCCGGCTATTCGCGTTTAGTTAAAAATAAAAGTAGAAGGCCCCCACATAACGACCGACGGACTCATGGTCATAGCACCGACGGACTCATGGTCATAGCACCGTCCTGTCAAGGCGCAAGTTGCCGGTTCGAATGAATCTCGGCGAATTCAATAAAAAAAAATATTGAATTTTTGTATTTTTAACTAAGAAATTCTACCAAAACACAAAACACCTTGATGTCACTAAAAATCTCTTTAAAATCTATTGTTACGAAGATACGCACCATTGATTTCCAAAGAATTGTTTTTAGGGTTTCTGAATTTTAGGGTTGTGGATTGTGTAATAATGTTATATACTAATGTCAAGAAAAAAGACACAAAATAAATAAATAAATCGTTTAGACATTCATAGTAAAATCTTTACATCGTTTGATCATCAGCTACAACAATGCTGATGCAAATTAGAATCTTTGTAAACACACAAACATAGATCAAACACACACACACTTCACACTGAAAGATAAATAAAAACACATTTATATATTTGATTTGGTGTATTGTTAAGGGCAAACATCAAATTTAGTGTAATTTTTGCACCAAACCTCTACAATGGGACTTTAAAAATAACACCAAATATAGTGTTGTAAATAGTATCACAACACCAAACTTTATTCACTTATTTTATTAATAAAATGATCAATTAAATAAATATAAAATCAAATAATAAAGATAAATTTTAAATTAATAGTATAATAGTATATAATATTTTTTTTGGTGTGATATTTGATGTTGTGTTGGAGAAGAAAAATAATTTGGTGCTAAAATTACATCAAATATAGTGTAATTTATGGTGTTATGGTTGGAGATGTTGTAAGGACAAACAAGGTCCGTAGCAGTGACAGTGAACCCCGAGAGCTTCGAGTTCACATTTTCCAATGTAGTTTGGATCGGTTTGCTTGCAACTGTTGTCAGACAGTAGATCCACCCCAGGAAAAACACATGCATCCTCTGCACCTTCACCCACAAGACATAACTGACCATTTGCCTTCGATAATCCTGTTTAACCATTCATTAATCGTTTGTTAGGAGTTCTACATTGCAATTGATTTTGAGATCAAATCACAGAAAACGACTACATTGATCACCAAAATCGATATAGAAAAAAGAAGATAACGTTGATTAAAAGTACCGTTTGAAACCAACAAGAAGACCATCAAGAGAGTAGAAACGCAGATGGAGTTGATGAGGTTCTTTGCCATTTTTGCTTTTTATGCCTTTGTTTTTGCTTTCTCTTGCACGGCTTATAAGTTATAACTGATGATGCACAAGAAGATAGGTTTTATTATTATTTTTTTCCTTCTCTTACAGTATATGTATATAAATATCAATATGTTCATTAATTCTATGAAATCATAACGTCGCCATAATTTGGATTAAAATTATGATTTAATTGGTGCCATCGTTGACATGGCTAATGAGCTCTAAGTTTATGGTATTTGACTTTTGAATTTGTCCGAATAATTATAAAAAACCCATTCATAACTTTCGTGGAAAAAAGCCCATAACTTAATTGTGTCGTAGCCCGTTTTCTCAAGAATCTATTCCCAAAACCTTTTTGCTCTCAAAGTCTCAGCAAATGGCAAATACCTTAATGGCGACAACTCGTCCATACGTTCTTCTCTCCTCCACGAGAGCGAGCCTTCATCATCTCCTTTTCCAATCTCCAAAGAAACCATTCGCTTCATTTTTATCAACTCTATCATCTTCCGCCGTGAGAAGCAGCAACTCAAGATGTCTAAGCGCCGTTTTGTCTCGTGGAGAGACTGCTGCGCCGTCGTCGATTTACGGCAACGAAGTTTCTAGGGTTTCTGGGTTTGGCGTTGTGGGCATTCGCAGCTGTAATTTCAGTACTAGATCCTCTCAAATCAACGATGCTGGGTCTATTGATCAAACCCTTATGCAATCCATGGAGCAAAAGGTTAGATTTTTATTTATTTTCTTCTTCTCATAAACTAATTTCAATTTTCAGTGGAATCTAATCTTTGTGTTTGCGGTTTCATTTCTTAGTGATTGTGCCGAGGTTATAGGTTAAATTAGAAAATCTGAAGGAATTGATTGGATACTTTGGCATAAATTCCTTTGTTCATTGGCAACATATCTCGTTCATGATTACTCTCACTCTCTCAGTAGCTCAAATGATCAAAAGATTAGGTTATACCACTAAAGCTAAGATCATTAAAGAGGAATCATGTCTCAGAAGGCATCTGACTTTTTTTTTGTAAATGTGATTAAAGCTCGATTCTTTTTCGGTTTCATCAACAAATATGTGGTTTTTTGCTGTGCAGATCAAAGAACAATTGAATGCAGAGTCAGTTTCTGTGATGGATATGTCTGGAGATGGACGCCATGTTTGGTAAGTACTCTGCATAACTCATTTTATCTTCCGAAATCATCAACGTTTGTGTTTAAGTTAGAACTTGATCCATTTTCTGCTCCTCATGTAAGCTTGAATTGTTGTATTACCAAAAACAGATAAAAACAGATATATTAGATGAATCTACTACTTAACACCAGAATTGCCTAATGTATGTCTGGTTTTTGTAGCATCAATGTGGTATCATCGGCCTTCGAGGGACAATCTGCAGTGAACAGGCAAAGAATGGTCTACAAAGCCATTTGGGAGGAGCTTCAGAACGTAGTTCATGCCGTTGATCAAATGACAACAAAGACTCCTTCAGAAGTTTGAAGCTTCAAGTTTATCTAAACACTAAAAGCATCAATATCTATGATTTGTTTAGCGAACAAAGCTATTTGTTTTATTAAAGCAGATTTGAAATAAAGTTTTTGGATGTTTTATTGTTCTTTGTTGATGTTCTAAGGATTTGGTTTGTTCTCTTGCAACCGTTCGTAAACGTTATTTGTGATGGTGGTTACATTAACATGCGTTTGACGATCTAAATCGCCCGAAATATAAAGTTTCTTCTTTCTAGCGTTTGTTGTGGTAGACGGTAGCGGGTGGTTATCTTTCTCCTTAACAAAACTTTATTATCTTTAATAATTAAAATATTATCGTATCAAAAAATTTTATACTCATAATTAATAATTAAACTAATGTATATTTGGTACTATACAATATACAATATTTATGCTTTAATAAATTTTCTTAATTTTTTTCTAAATATTTTGTAATTATACATGTGATAATATTTTTAATCGTCTACAATTCACATAAGTACATTACGAAAGCTGCTATAGAGAAGGAAGAGAGAGAGATTGGCGATTCAACTGGCGATTCTCTTCTCGACGGTTCCTTCTTCTTCTATGGAAGGATTTTGCCGGTGGCTTTCTCTATCCAATTACGGATGAGATTCTTCTGGTATATGTTATTTAATCATCTTCTCCTTCTCGAGAAGATTCCATTGGCCGATGTGGGATGTGGTATATTTTTACTTTCTTCCCGTGATCGAGTGTTTATCTCCGGCATAGGCGATTAGGCCTTGCACGATGAAACAAATTTTGAAGATCAGATTAGAGTTTGTCTACAAATGCGATTTGGGGCAAAATCCAAAATCTGCATCTCAAAATTTCTTGTGTATCATGGGCAAGACTTTCAATCCATGGAGACAGAAACTACTTGCGATCTTCAACCACTTTCCTTTGTTGGATTTGGTTTCCAATGAGTTATATGTTCTCATCCTCGTAGCTTTGCTTTGGAAATAGCCATCATGGAAACCAACACGGAAGAGACGAATGTTGATTGACGAAATTGGGATTTGAGTTCAATTTTTGTCGATGATTTTGCTTTGCTGGGTATAGTATTATTATGGGAACAACCACCATGGAAACCACCATGGAAGGGACGAGGTTTTGGAGCGGAAGATGCAACTTCGTTATTGTATGGCGACATTTGTACAGTCGTTGAAAATTGGCAATTTCCAGTTTTTTTTTCTTTCGGAAGAATCAATAAATTGAGTTTTTTTCCGAAGAATATCTTTAATTCTTACTTGGAAACGTGTTAATGACATACAACAGGAGAAATGATGGATCATAGCCAAAGAAAATCGTATCAGATCAAATGCGATTATGAAGAAAAGAATGATGAACATTTCTTAGCGAAGAAAACTAGGAAAAAAAAATTGTCAAAATTCAATTTCATTATTTTATTGCTTTGTATGATTATTTTTTTGTATTATTGTTTTATATTTCCCCAATTTGGGTTGTGGATCATTTGCATTCCCATTTTACAGTATAAGATAATATAATCAGTTGACAAAAAAAAAAAAAAAAAGTACAGTACGAAATTTAAACTTGGTCTACGCCGTCAAACAAAAGAAGAAAAAACTTGGACTATGATACAACGACAACACTGGTCTACATGTTATATTTTAATTAATTTGTAACAAGGATTTTGACATTTTATTATGATGATATGGTTTTTGTCGTTTTCGAAAAATTATCTTCATATATTATGTTTATTTTGGTAATTTTTATGATTAACAATCAAGAATATTCCGCTAATATGATCGTTATATCAGTTTTATAAACCGTTCAATAACATTTAACGGTATCACTCATCATCCAGAAAAATTAGTCGGTGGTAAAAGTTCGAATTATCTTTATTATAAAAATTTTAATAATAATAACATTTAAATGTAACTGTTTAGTTACTCAAATTCGCGCACCCGAAGTTACATCCACAACGTTTAAACCAATCAAGTCTTACATAATGTTTTTGAAGAAATTATTTTCTTAACAATTTGGGACAACATAAGCTCATAACTCCTATTACAAGGAGACTATTTTGGGAAACAATGTTGTTAAAGAATTCATCAAAAACAAAAGTTGTTAAAGATACCACAAACACATCACATTTTGCATTACATTTATAAAAGGAAAAAGATAATACACAATAATTGGAAGTTTACAAGGTCTTTTTGACTCTTGAAGTGAAGGGAGAAAATGAAAGAATGAACAGTGTGTGAACACAAACTATGTTCATGCCTTCATTTTCTCTCCGAATTTTATATATTCGTGTAGAAAATCACTACATGAATATTCTAAAAACACAACAGCACTGTGTCATCTCGGGATTAACTCCGGCGGCAACGGCGCCGGCGGTGATAATGTCCCGGCGGGTTTTCAGAGGAAAGTTGAGCTCTCTTTGGCAAGTTATGTCTTCTTGATGGACCTGAAGGAGGAATCAGAAATACTCGAAGACTCTGGTCAGATTTCTCTCCGGCAGTGTTTGCATTACTCGGAAAACAGTTCAGTAAACGGAATGTTGCTCCGGCGGTTTTCACCGCCAGAAGGAGAAGGAGAAGGAGAAGAAGTAATAGTTGTGAAAGAGACATTAGAGAGACTTCTGTGAAGAATCTTTGTCTCGTGTTGCACCGGAACAGTATATATTTATATATATATGACTACGATATCTTTGTGAATTTTATTTAAAAATTTTTTGTAACGCTTATTACTTTGGGCAGAGTTTTGGTGTTTTTTTTGGGGTTACAAGTGTTTGTGTAACAAGAAAAGCAACCTCTAATTAATGAGTGACTTAATTTGCTTCACTTTTTCATTCTCGAATCGAACCTTTTTTGACTTCTTGTTCATCAATTATATAATTAAGATTATTACAATCATTACGATGTTTTTCTTCTCTTTTTGTTGTGAACATTTTGTAATTTTTTCTTGCAAAATACAAGTAACATTCCTAGAATACTATTTTACATTTTTTTTTAATCAAAACCGTATTCGGACATATTTGTCAATACTGTAAACCAACTTCTTTGTTTTAATGATTACAAGGTTTTACACCAAGGCCATACATCCCCAAATCCAAATTCAAAACGTGTATTATTATCTCGTCCCAAATGCCACTCCGTCATGTAACTTCTAAACTTCATCTTTATACTTTTCCAATCGAGTTAACAACACTTGGTAACCTAGTTCTATTATAAATTGTCGAAACGTCTATTATGGGCATATCTTCTTACCTCCTCCTCTTATTCCCTTAAACTGATCCCGTCTTCTCCTCCTCATCTTCTTCCTTTCTCCTCTTCCTCCCCATCTCCTCAACTCGAGGCCTTATAAGAATTTGCGAAGTTTGGATATGCAATTCCAGATGAAGTCTATTCATATCCAAAATATGACTTTGCATATCCATATCCAAACGAAAAAATAGTCACCCAAGAAATTAGGGTTAGTTAGGTAGATGGGAAGTTTATTTTATCAACCATACATTAAATTAGAAAAATGTACTCTGTTTGGTTGCTCAAACAGCGATGACAAATTGTAAATAACCGGTGTTGTTTTAATACGTTTTAATACAATAATTAAATTCTAAATCTGCGCGCTCGCGCGAAATAATTTTTTTTAAAAAATTATATTTTGTAATATATAAAATGTGAAATGAGGCATAAAAACTAATTTAAGTGTTATTGATTAAAATATGTTTAATTTATAGATTTAATAAATGTTTGCCAACATGTTTAATATTTGTTTGGCAATCAGTTCAATTTATTTTAAAAAATAAGGGGTGTTTGGAAATAGATTCCAAAAATTTATTTTTCTGTTTTAATAGTATAGATTTAATATCATTTAAAATATTAGCGTATCATTAAAAAAATAACATACCATTTATTCCTTATACAAAAAATATACCATTTATTTAAAACATACTAGAAAGTCATGTGATTTAGAAAAATGACGCGCGAAATCAACATCAACTTCTTCAATACATTAAGCTATCTATTGCATATATATTGTAGAAAAACAAATCTAGTGTGGATCAAAAGGTCAACTAGTACTAGTTAAATACGGTTTTGAGTTCGATTTGAATTGAATACACTTTTATCTTAAAAAAAGTTCCGGTTTTGGTTTTGAGATATA
The DNA here is from genome assembly GCA_002933915.1 of Eutrema heterophyllum. NCBI lineage: Eukaryota > Viridiplantae > Streptophyta > Magnoliopsida > Brassicales > Brassicaceae > Eutrema > Eutrema heterophyllum. The sequence goes on along the minus strand of PKMM01010123.1, from coordinate 1,061,040 downwards.
AATAAAAATAAATTTATTTTACCGTATCTACTATATAAAGAGAGAAGAGGCTCTCCAGCATCGATACGTCAGCTCCCCCTTATTGGTCCATTTTTTTTTTTAAGTCAACGTCCAAATAAAAAAACTTTTAATTATTCAGACCAAGTTGCGCGTTCCTTCAGAACCTCAGATAATCTTACCTTACCACAAATCCCTTCCTTCAACCTCCGATTCATCACACATACAAATTTCATCAACCTTATCATGCCCACAATCCGAAACACACACGAAACCATAACCCTAAAATCGCTACAACCTCTCTAAAAACCTAATCATCGATTCTTCGAGTAGTGTCGTCGAAGAAGAGGTATTGGTAATTGATCTGCTATGGCGACAACCAGTCCAGAAAGAGGTCATGATCGCCCCCGCCGTAGATGCAACCTCCTCCATCTCTGTCTCCGAGGATAACACTAGCTGATAGTATGGTGATTCATCAACCTAACGAAGACGAGAACTCCAGCTCTTCCAGCGATGATTCGTTTTGGAATAGTAATGATCGCTGATTCAATCTCTTGAATTACAAGGGGCAAGGCTAAAGGTTTCAGACGAGGAAAGGAGCAAGAGAGGCGCTTAAGGAGCCAAAGAAGAGGATTATAACAGAACGGCGACATGCCAGCTTGCTTCAATGGGGGCTGCGGCGTCGGGAAAGGGGCATAACCTGGCGGGTCCGGTGAAGATGAGTTTAGGTTCGATGGCTAATCAGGGTCAGCTCCAGCAACAGCAAGCGCAAGGGCAACATGTATTTACCGGAAATGGAATGGCCGCATCGCCGTTTATGCTAGGGAACCAATACCATTCGGTTTATGTAACCAGAATGTTGGGGAATCCAGCTTTAGCAGCAGCAGTCGGAGGAGGTTACATGTATCCGATGTTGGCGAGTGCTCTAACCCATGGTGGGTTGAGCCATGATTTGTTGCAGTCGAGCCAGATGGGTGGTATTGGTGAGCCAGGCGTTGGTGCTGGTCTATCAGTTCTGGGATCTTACTTTAGAGGTCAGAGCCTGCCTAATGCTTATCCTGATTTGGATACCGGGAAAAGAGGGAATGGTAAAGATTCGGATGCTAGCGGCTCGTTTCATGGCTACTCAAACTATTCATGGTACGCTATCGCTGTAACCTCTTGTGTTTTATAGCAACGCATGTGCTCATATTGTGATTTAAATGTCTTTGGATAAACATATGTTGCATGATTCATAGTAGGAGCGTATGTATTTGGCTTAATGGATAGATATAATGGGTTACGACTTTGTGGTAGTAATCGGAATATCAGCTGGCATGATGACTTTCTAGATTTGTTACGAAGAATTTAAAATACTGAGAAATAAGGGGAGCTAACATCTTCTGGATTTCATATATTGATTTACTTCATCCGTTTGGGCTTTAATTTAGATTTTACTGTTTTTTCTTAATCTAAATGATATTTCGTGCTCTTAGATGTTCAAAAACTCTTAATGCGACTGAGTCTTTCATATTTTTTATTATGACATGAGACTGATAACCCAAAGTATACTTACCACTTAATTAAATATTATACAGTAATTTTCCCAACAACTAAACAAAATTAGGGGAAACAAATAATATATGATAAATAAGCTAAAAAATACATGTTTGAAAAAGAAACACCAAAAAATTTCTAAATAAAAATATTCGCGCCTTAGCGCGGGACTCACTTAGTATTCAATAAAACTCCATTATGTTTCAGGGTTCTCTGGTTTGATTCGAATCGGATCCATCAATTTAGTTTATTCAAATTGATCACCCCAGCTCATTTTCAATTTTCTTATTTAATAATTAAATGTTTGATGGGTATCTTTGTTAAATATATAGTGTCGTTAAAAAAAAGAAGAAGAGCTCAGAAGATTCTGAAGAAGATACAATACGAAGCGGTTCGAGGAAGATGAAACTGTTCGACGCGCACTGTCACCTTCAAGACCCGAGGATTATCAGCAAAGCTCCTCAGCTCATCTCCTCTGCCATAGCTTCCGGAGTCTCTGCCTTCGCCGTCAATGGAGTCTCCGAGGTTTGATTTTGTCAGAGAATGCAAATTTGATAGCTTTTACAGTTTACGCTAATTGAATCTGGGTTTCGTTTTATTTGGTCTAGAAAGATTGGAATTTGGTCAAAGAGATGGGAGCGAAATACCCTTCTGTTGTTCCCTGCTATGGGATCCATCCATGGTACCAATTGTATATATTACCTTCAGTTACTGCTAAATTTTACAAAATTTAAGGTCTTTTTGGGTGTTTGTGGTTGAGTTCAGGTACGTAGCAGAGAGGAGTCCTCAATGGTTTGAGACATTGAAGAGTTTGTTTGAGACCACTCCTACTGCTGCCGTTGGAGAAGTCTGTCTCTTGAAACTGTTGTTGAATTTCGTCATACTGATTTGAAAAAACTCTCTTCAAAGAATCCATAATTTTTGTTGGTTGAAACTGCTTTTGTTTGTACAGATTGGTTTGGACAAAGGCTCTAAGGGAAGGGAGATTGATTTCTCAGACCAGGTTTCAGGATTGAAAAAAACAACAAAAACCTTGTGCTTAAATGGTTTGTGTTCCTTTAAGTGTGATGGCTTTTGATGCTGAAGACTGCATGTTTCTCATTTCAGGTTAGAGTGTTTCGTCAACAGCTTGAACTTGCAAAGGAATTGAATAAACCTGCGTCAATTCACTGTGTCCGTGCATTCGGAGATCTGCTCGAGATAACAAAGTATGCTCTTTTCCTTCCTATCATGTGTACCGAAGCAAGAGTGAAAATTGCTAGCTTTCTATTCTTACCTGGGGCTAAAAATTCTGTCAGTGTCTCTTTATAAAATGTAGTGTGAAGTAATACCGTAATATGCAGATCTGTGGGGCCTTTTCCTGCTGGGGTCATCCTTCACTCGTATTTAGGTTCTGCTGAGATGGTTCCTGAATTTGCTAAGCTCGGCGCATATTTCTCCTTCTCTGGCTTTCTTATGTCCATGAGTGAGAAAAAAGCCAAAAAGATGTTGAAAGCGGTAAGATTTCCATATTTCTCTACACCAAAAATCCAGTTTTAGGTGGAATGGAATCTTGATCTCAGTTCTTGGTAGGTTCCTTCTGATAGAATCTTATTGGAAACTGATTCACCTGATGCACTACCAAAGGCAGAGTCAGACTGCCTCTACTTTGTAGAAGGAGATCCTTCTCTAACCAAAGAAGGAAATCCAGCTCAGGATCTGGATTCTGCTCGAAATGATAAGTCTAATGCGTCTAGTGACTCGATGAAGTTGCCAAAGGAAACACTTAATCACCCGGCTAATATTCTTACCGTATGTTCTTGCTTCGTGACTGCTTAATCAATCTTCTTTCCCGTGGGTCCATAGAAATTTAAGACCATGATCAATTACGGGTTCCAGGTACTTGGGTATGTAGCGCGGTTGTTGGACATGAAGAAGGAAGAACTCGCGGAGCTAAGCTATGAGAATGCTGTTCGGTTATTCTCTTACGCAGGCTCAAAGTTGCTTCTTGAGACAGGTAACTGATGGTCATTCGTCATCATTTTCGACTCTGAAGCGAGTTTTTGATATTACCTAGAATGGGTTTGTGTGTTTAGGTGGTGGTGATGGTTCTGGTCACACTCGAAACCATTCAACAACACATGCATCATGAGTTTATAAGACATTATAGTTGTGTTGTCATCACTATGTTACGAGTCTTCGAAGTTGGATTTATTAAGATTGTACCAGTGTTATAGTCTCAATACTTTCTTTGTATAAAGGTTATTAACAAACTTCTGATTTTGTGTGATTTGGAAGAAGACGAGGCCTATTATAAGTATGTGAAAAAATGACTATAAATAGATGAATATGTGACTCTTAACAAAATTTTAAAATGATTTAGTATAAAAATCAGAACATCTGATGAATTAACGAAAATTGAATTACAAATATTTACAAAGTGATAATGAAGATTATAGACGTATATAACCTGTAATTTTTTTTTTGAATTGGACCTATGTAAATTCAGTTTTTTTTTTTTAATCGTTTACATGGAGAATTACATGAAAACTAGCATCAAAACCTAACAATAAGGATTCAAAGATGTTAAGATTCTACCCAAAGTCGTCTATGTTCTAAGCAAGGAACTTCAAGCCCCCTTCGTAAATCATGTTGTACTCTCTCAAGAAGAGATGCTGATGCTAAGTCTACGAAATTTGTCCGTCAGCCATCAAATGCCACACGGGAAATGAAACCCCCATAAACATAGCCGGGATAAGAAACCCCGAAAACTGAGCCAAAAACTAAAAACGACCACTACACAAACCAATGACCTAACAACAAAGATCTGAAGTCCAGCGTAACCTCAACCCACGAGGAAGACAAGATCAATTTTTTTTTTTTTGTTCCGATCGTAACTTTACTTGCAAAAGTAAGAAAAGCCAAACCCAGATCTGGGACCACCAGAACGCGGAGAGCCTTCGACGCTTGTCTCATACCACCGTAAATCGAGAACTAGCCACCAAATCATCGTTGGATTATTTCAGAGCCAAAAGTCCCCTCCATCGCGAAGAAACGCCGTAGACCACCACACGGATGCACGATTGGATCTAAGACAAAAACAAAATCCCACGCCGGAAAAAAAGCTAAACCGGAGGGTGAACTGTAAACGAAGCAAAAAAAGTTAAAAAAAAAAACTATAAAACAGAAGCCGACGCCGTGGCTATGGAAGCCCACCGACATTAGCCGGAAAACTGATCAGCTCGGAGAAGGGGAAGAAGAAGAGAGAAGGGAGAAAAAAGTGTCGCCTAGGGTTTAGTTTCGTTTGTCCAATCCAAAAAAGACGTGTAAATTCAGTTTTAATGATGTGATCTGAGTCATTTCCGTACAATTTCTCTAGCATTCTTCAAGAGAATACGAATAATTTTAAGTGGTAATAATAAAAATTTGCTTAGTTACCATGTTATTCTCACTGTAATCTACATAAACTAATTAATCCTGGTTACATTTTCTCGGAGAATCCCATTATATCTTAACTTCTTCCTATATCTCGGGAAGAGCCATACTTTCCTTGATAAGCTTTCTGTCTTCTTCTTGTTTTGAAATTATCGACTTGATTTTTCAGGTAGATTTTGTCTCTGAAAATTTTGTTTTTTTGCCTTTGGTTCTCTGTTTTCTTCCATTGTTGCAGAACACGTGAAACTGAGTACTCTGTTTCTTGGAGCCTAATATTCAGACCAACTCACAAATCTACTATCCTGCTACAAAACAAAAATGTCAGATTTAGAGTGGAAGAACAACAACGAGAACCGGTAAGATTTCTTAATCTCTTTTTTTAATTCAAATTATTGTCATCATTCCGATTTAAGCCCATAAAATCCTTAATTATGTTCATTGCTTGAAGAAATTGGAAGTCGGTGACGGCATCTTCCTCTCCCGATCTTCATATCCACGTAAAGGGTGTTCCATTTCATCTTCACAAAGTAAGTTTGTTTCGATTCTCCATAAATTCATCGCAAAAATCCGAGACTTTTATTTCTTAATTTTTTTTTTTGGGGGGGGGGGGGGGGTTGGGGGGGGGGGGGGNGGGGGGGGGGGGGGGGGTTTGTGTGTGTGTGTGATTTCTAAAGGAAGTGTTAGCAAAGAGATCGGCGAAAGTGAGCTTATTACTGGAGCGAAACGAGATCGATGAGCTGCGTTGGATTCTACGAGATTTAGAAGCTGAACCAGAAACCTTCGAGCTCGTTGCTGGATTCTGTTATGGCGACGAAGTCAAGTTTTCGTCTGATAACATCGTCTCTGTTCTCTGCGTCGCGTATTACCTTGGGATGAACGAAGAACACAGCTCTAATAACTTGGTGGGTGAGGCATCTGAGTTCTTAGAAACACGAGTTCTGCCCTGCTGGAACGAGACAGTAAATGCTCTTCGTTCAGGGGACAAGAGTCTCGACAAGCTAGCCGATGTTGGACTCGTGGATCTCTTCTTCGATTCTCTTATCGGAAAAGCTTCCTACGATCCAAGAGTCCTCGGTGAACCAATCAAGAACAGAGAGGAAACCAATGATTATAGACCTAACCCTAGGAGACGATTGTTCACTATCGATTGGAAATCGGAAGATTTGATCACAATCCCTCTTCGGCTATACGAACCTTTGATGATCCGAGCAATGAAATCGCGCAGCATTCCCGTGGAATTCATCGTTTCATCAGGCTGCAAATACGCGAAGAAATGGGTTTTCGACGCAGAAGAAAGCATTTCAGGGCAGAAGAGAAAAGCAATTGAAGCGGTTGAGCGGCTTTTGGCTCATCAGAGAGGGCTAGTCTCTTGCGAATTCTTATTCGAATCGCTAAAACATTCAATCTGGTTAGAAGCTAGCTCCCAATGTCGAAATGGATTCGAGATCAGAATCATCAAACAGCTCGACATGGCTACATCAACAGATCTCAAGATTCTATCCCGAGGATACAGAGAAAAAGCTGAGAGTTTCGAAGATACCGAGCTCGTTAAAACCGTCATCAGGAGCTTTTACACTTACTACACCAGTGAAGACTCTGAAGATGTTTCCCATTTCGTGAAAGTAGCGAATCTGTTAGAAGAGTTTCTGTTCTTGGCTGCGTGTGAGGTTTCTCTGAAGCTCGAGGCATTTGTGGCGATAGCAGAGATCACAGTGGCTACTTCGCAAGGTCTTTTGAGATATTCAGATGGGATTTATAGAGCCATTGATGTTTTCTTGGAGAGCCATAGATACTTGACTGAATCTGAGAAGATGGAAGCTTGTAAATTTCTTGATTGTAAGAAACTCTCTCAAGAAGGATGCGAGCAAGCCGCAAAAAACCAGAGGCTTCCTCTTAGAATTGTTGTTCAGGTTTTGTTTGTTTCTCAGCTTCAGATACGCGATACAGTGGCTAAAGAGATTAAGGGTATAGAAGAAAAAGAAGAACACGAAGAAGAGATTGGGGGTTCCAGCGATGAGGATGAGATGGAAAAGATGAGTAATAAGCTGATAGGGCTTGAGATTGAGAATCATGAATGTGTTGTTCATCGTCGGAAGAAGACAAAGAAGAAGTTAAGTGTGTGGAGAGAAGTGAAGAGGAAATTTGGTTGCTTGACTTCTTCTTCTTCAGTTGATGCTTGCACCTGTGATGTCAAGAAGAAGAAGAAGATTCATCATCAATACAAATAAATAAGTTAAACCATATAAATTCACTCTGTTTTTTTGTTTATTGCATTCGGTCGAGGCTCTCTACTTGTTGTTGCTCTGTTTCTGACATTGGAGAAGATTTCTTGCAGGTTCTTTTTTTTTTCTTGTTTTAATTCATCCAAACCATAAGAACAACAAAAATAAAGCTACAACAAAACAAATTCTTCTATGGGGTCTTTCACATGGTATTTAGTTCTTACTCTAAGAACAACATTCCTTCTCTCACACGTCAATGAGAGTTGGCTTTTTCAAAGCCTCTCTCTCTGCTCAATCTTAGGTTTACAACCCGAAAAACGACGCGCTATAAACTGATCAGTCAGTATCGAATCATTTGTTCCCGACGGATAATCTCAATGGAGTTCTATCGCAATCCTCATCAACGCTACTCTCATCATCATCGCTTCTTGAATTCAGTCTACCAATTTCTTGATTTTCTTGTTCTTTGTCTTCGTCTTGGTCTTCTATTCGCGTATGGTTCTGAATCAGATTATTAGAACTGCCCTCGTTTCGACCTTCCTCATCTACTTCTTTTCCTCCTTCATCCCCAAGAACCACCACATTCCCGAATTGCACGTGCTTCTCACCTTCCCTCGGCAAAGCCCTCGGCTCAACCGCAGCCACGGGATCTGAAGCTGACATGGTGTTTTCGGTGATATTCTTGTTGATCTTTTCCTCGCCTTTCTCCGGATCGAAATTGGCAACGCTCTTGCTCACGGAAACCGTACAAGGCTTGAGGACGCAAGAGTAAACGTAAGCCAAGAACCAGAAGAGCCAAGGGACACCAACGAAGGACATACCCGCTTGTAGAAACAGAGGATTCGGATCAGGGAGGAGGAGGTAAAGTCCGAGAAGGACTCCTCCTGAGACGATACATGAAAGAAACAGAAGAGTGACGATGTATATTCTTGGATCACCTTTTCTCTGATCCATTCGATTTCGAACCAGAGAAATCGTGTTTTTTCTTCTTTTGTTTTTGTGTGTGTTCTTTGAATCAGACTTTGATTTTTTTCTTTTTCTTTCTTTCTCGGGACAATTGTGAGAACGAAAAAGTGGGTGTAACAGAAAACTGAAAAGACCGCTAAATGCGGACTTGGTTGTTTTTAAAATTTTTTTTTTATTATTTTTGCATTTTTCGCTAAATTACTGTAAAGAGTTATTTGTAGTGTCGTTGTGAAGTTGTTCGAGCCTTTTCCGCTCTAAGAGTGAAAATAGGAAATGTAAAACTTATTTTAATGGTGCGATACTAACAAAAAAATTCGGGAAATTTTTTGAAACTAGTATGGTAGTTGCGGTTAGATTAATTATCCTCAGTCATTCTTTCTCAAAAAAAAATTATCCTCAGTCATTTTGCTTTTCATGTTGAACAACTTTACTGCTGGTTATAATATATCAGAAGACCACGTAATACATATATATATATATATATATATAATATGGTTATCGTGCTATCAACCAAGATGCGACGAACGTTCACGATCTCTAATACATGAGCTCCACTTTTAAAGACTTATCTACTAATTTTTTTTGTGTGTGTACGTAACCATGATATTTTGCATATTTCCACATGATCACATCTATAGCCAGTTAGCCACAATCGTTCTTTTCCCTTTTCACATTGAAACGAATCCAAAAAAATATGTTCTTTAAAATGCTCAGACATATCAATCCAAATGGACATACAAATACCAGGCTGTAAAATTAATTTAGTTTAGAATTTTTAGTATAGAATTTATCGCTAATTCAACCAAGTATCGATACAAGGGAGTGAAACGCGTGATTGCATTTCGGCAACAATCGCAATCTCTCGTTCAAATACCAGGCTGTAAATTAACGTAAAGTAAAGTAAATAAATAATAATAACAACGTAATATTATTAGTAGAACGGAAATGCTATACAACACCAGGTATAAAGGCTAGATCGATCGTTTCTTGAGGATGATATGTGCTTCTCTCATCACGTTGAGTTATGATCAGGTTCACGCTAATAAATTGTCCATTTTAAGATCGTAGTTTATATATATTTTTTTTTTATATATAATTTTTCTCATAGGTCTGAAAGGATCTCGTAGATGTCTGTCACCCCTCCATACGTTCGTAGCGGAGTTAGTGGATTTCAAGAATCGATCAAGGTTATATTTCCATTGTAACAATGGTCGTGTTGATTGCCTCGTTAAGAAGGCAAGAGCATGCGGGCACCTTATTCTCTCATGTAAGTTTGTCGGTCTTCGATTGGCTCTCCTTATAAGAAAGTCTCTTTCCGAGAATTTAATGAAATGGTGCTTTTGATGTAAGAAAAAAAAAAGATATTTGCGCGTATGATCACTTTTTAAGAATTTCATTACGATTTAGTCACTTTTTAAAAACTGATTTGCTAGTTAATACTTTGTCTTCCAAAAAGACTGTTCTACCCATTTCTCTCTTTGAAACGTGTACTGTATACTATCATCTCCGCCAGACAACCTGCAATGCTTTTCTTCTACCCTATGCATGTTGCAGATGTGACTATTTTATTATTATTTTTTTTTAATTTCAAATTTACGGCAATTGAATTATGTGATTTCTTTTTTTCTTTTTCATTAATATTTTCCTTTCCTCCTTTCCTTTCTCTCATTTCTTCGACAATCTTCTTCGTTTCTCTTCTCCGGTCAATAACCACCACAACTACACACTTTATAATCGAAAACTTCATTCCGATCAATCACTTTCTTATTTCCTATTGTCGCCATTATTCCACTTTCTTCGATCGGCTACTATGTCATCCTCATAAGACGCCAACGGTTAGCCAAGAACCCTAACCTTTGATTTTGTATGTTCATTTAAGAAAGTTATTGATCGGAATGACAACAGCTTCCATATTTTGTGTTGGTTCTGTTACAGATGCATACGTTGCTTAATTGCGGGATTTGAGGAAGTTCCAATTCGATGATTTCTTAAGTGATATCGATTGATTTTGGAAGAATCGTTGGGATCTATCAGCTATGGATCAAAAACGTATATATTGATTTTACCCAATTTGCGGAGCGACGTTTGAAGGAGGCTGGAGTTGAAGGTAAGATCGTTGAGGGGTAGAGTTGAATTGCAGGAATCTCTAGCTTGCTGAGCATTAACTATGGTGGGGAGAGGTAGAAATTGGAGAGTGATTAAGCCGAAGACGAAGGAGACGGAATAAAGCTTCATCATCCTTCTTTCTCTATTATGGATTTGAAAGAGGAAAGAGAGAGTATCATGATGATGATGACGAAAAATGAATTATATATCTAATTTATGAGATAGTGTGTGAAGAGCTATGCTCGAAACCAAATGAAGCAGATCATCAACCTCTCTTATCAAATGGAGCATTAACCTCACTTAGCAAACACGAACCGAACAAGAAGGAATCTCAAACAAATCAACTAGTGAATTGGTCAAAGCTTGACACACGGTCAAACATGAAAGAAGAATAACAAAATCAAATTGATTTCGTTGTTAATAGACAAACACAAAGTCAAATTGTGTTTTTCAAAGATAGTAGATCTCGATAGAGAGAATAAAACGAAGAGAAAAATAAATGGAGATTTTGGAATTTTTTTTTCTTTAGAAATCGGGCTCTATACCAAGTTAAAGTGAATGAAAAAAGCTGATTTCTTATATATAAGACATAAAAGAGATCTAAGAAAAACCAGATATGAACAGTATTTTTACTGGCTGAACACATCAAAATTTATATAAACATAAATTTTTACAAGTTCAACCCCTCCTTCTAGCGCAAATTGTTGATTATGAAAATCACACAAAGGGGTAAAACAGAGAACTTTGGATCGGAATCTCGTTTTATTGATTGAGGTCGGCGTTACAACAGAGGTTTAAAAAGAGCTTAAGGAAAATAAAAGAAGTTGAGATCGGCGATTTGGAGCTCTCTCTCTCTTTCTTCTGTCTCCCCGATTATTCTCCCCCTTGAATGTGTTCATGTCCTCCCTATTTATAAGATTCGGAGTTGGTCGTCAAAAGGAAAACTTTCTTTTCCTAGTTCGGTTAGGAAAAAGGAAATTCTCCCGGTTTCCCTCCGAGATAAGGAAATCTTTCGCTTATCTTGGAGGTCGGTCAGTTCGTTCTGTTGGGCCTCGGACGTCGGTCGTCAAAGTTATTGGACCCGTTTTAAGTCCAAAGTTCGGCCCATCGAAACTCGGTTTTCTTTCTTCTGACCCGAACCGTCGTAAATCGGGAATAATCAAACCGGTCTCGGTTCGAGCCGAGCTAAACCGGGGAGTGCTAAACTCCCCTCTAACAATTTGTTAGAGGGGAATTTAGCACTCCCCGGTTTAGCCCGGTCCCAGTTAAAATCAGCCCAACAATCGACTTCAAAGCCCATCAGAACCAACTTACGAAATAAAAGAAAGATTTCCTTTTATTTGATAAAAGCCAAGAAGAAAGGAAGTTAACCTTTTCCCGATGAAACAAGGAAAAAGATATTATCCTTTTCCCAATGGGATTATAAAAAGGAAACCATCCCGTTTTGGATCGACCTCAAGACTTATAAATAGGGGAGCTCTTTATTCAGAATAATCATCCAACAACTTAGACAGAGATCTACAACTTTCTTTGTAACAAGAACTATGTTTTGGCTTGATCCCTTTAAGGGTACGTAGACAGCCTTCACATGCACATATATGATTATAATAAAAATAATTCTCCTAAACCCTAAACTAAATTCGCCGATCTAAAAGAGGTGCGAATTCTGGTTCTTACAATTGGCGCTAGAAGGAGGGGGAAGAAAATTAAGGGTTTACGGAGAATTATTTTAAAACCCTAGAAATTCGACAAAGTCTCCGACTCTTCTCGTCATGTTCAACAATTCTCCAATCACCAAACATGAAGCCATGAATGCCAACACGTCACGTCATCACCACGGAGGGACGAGATCACCTTCACGAACTGCACCTATACGACCACACTTGCATGGCAAGCAATGTGACATGCATGACGAAGCCAATCATGACAACACACCAAGACGTTTACTACCGAACTCAACACATCGAAGATGTCAATCACGCCAAAAACAAACCGAGCTCATGATCACGTAGAAGAGATCACGAGCTCACCGAGACGAACCACGATCACAGCAAAGGACGTGCCGAGCATGGAGACGTGCCGAACTGCCGAGCATGGAGATGTGCCGAACATGAGATCACTCACCGAAGTTGTAGAACATGCCGAGCTTGCCGAGGCGCGCTTACCGAACCCGATGATCTCAAACTCAACGTGACGAACTCACCAAGAAACATCACGAGCTCACTTGCCGAGCATGAAGACCACCATGACCAGAGAAGATGTAACTTGCATGCCAAGCAACATGCATGCCGACTACGAAGCACATGACGCTGACCTCACTCATTCTCACCCCGACCAGCGATAACACCGAACGGGTGAAGAAAAGTCGATATTCAAAAAGGTGAACGTTCACCGATATCGTCATTTACCGATCATAGCTCGCCTACCGAACTCCCTAATATTCAGGTACTCATTATCAAAAATTTTACTTTGTTATTCGAATATATTTTATTCAAATTCAATCACAGGGTCCGTCCCTCTAAACCGAACTCAGTCAGTTCGCCGAACTTGTACAGTTCATATCATCAAGCCGAACTCAAGCAGTTCGCCGAACTCGTACAATTCGTATCATCAAGCCGAACTCAAGCTGTTCGCCTACCTCCCAATCAGACATATCGCCTACTTCGTAGGAAGGCAGTTCGTGGTCGTAGTTCGTCAATCTGACAGTAAGGCAGTTCGTGGTTGCAGTTTGTCGGTCTAACTATTAGGTAGCTCGGTCGTAGCTTACTCATCGCGCAATCACAATTTGCCGACCTCGCAGCTCCGCCTAACTCACGACCACAGCTCACTGACCTCCTACTCGCCAAGCTCACGATCGCAGTTCTCCGACCGCGCAGCTCGCCGACCTCGCAGTATGGCAACTCGTAATCGTAACTCACCGATCTAACAATTGGGCAGCTCGCCGACCTCGCAGTCTGGCACGAACTATCGAAAAGTCGAGGCCGACCTCGCACCTAACTAACAAACGCCGAGCTCAGCCTCGAGCTTAATCTCGTGTCTTTAGTCATTTTTTGCAGGAACAAAGCCGAGCAACATCTAGCTTGCAAAGGAAGTTCGATCATTAAAGAACACAAGTCTGAACAATCAAGACAAGATGCTGATTTCAACTCCAACCGGGCTAAAGAATTCTCCATGAACTTCGCCGAACTGAGGGGGGGACTAATTGTTAGAGGGGATTTTAGCACTCCCCGGTTTAGCCCGGTCCGAGTTAAAATCAGCCCAACAATCGACTTCAAAGCCCATCAGAACCAACTTACGAAATAAAAGGAAGATTGATAAAAGCCAAGAAGAAAGAAAGTTAACATTTTCCCGAAGAAACAAGGAAAAAGAGATTATCCTTTTCCCAATGGGATTAGGAAAAGGAAACCATCCCGTTTTGGATCGACTTCAAGACTTATAAAAAGGGGAGCTCTTCATTCAGAATAATCAACCAACAACTTAGACAGAGATCTACAACTTTCTTTGTAACAAGAACTACGTTTTGGTTTGATCCCTTTAAGGGTACGTAGGCAGCCTTCACAGGAATAACTATGATTCTAATAAAAATAATTCTCCTAAACCCTAAACTAAATTTGCCGATCTAAAAGAGGTGCGAATTCTTGTTCTTACAAAGAGCTATGCTCAAAACCAAATGAAGCATATCATCAGCCTCTCTTATCAAATGGAGCATTAACCTCACTTAGCAAACACGAACCGAACAAGAAGGAATCTCAAACAAATCAACTAGTGAATTGGTCAAAGCTTGACACACGGTCAAACATGCAAGAAGAATAACAAAATCAAATTGATTTCGTTGTTAATAGACGAACACAAAGTCAAATTGTGTTTTTCAAAGATAGTAGATCTCGATAGAGAGAATAAAACGAAGAGAAAAATAAATGGAGATTTTGGAATTTTTTTTTCTTTTTTTTTAGAAAGTGGACTCTATACCAAGTTAAAGTGAACGAAAGAAGCTGATTTCTTATATATAAGACATAAAAGAGATCTAAGAAAAACCAGATATGAACAGTATTTTTACAGGCTGAACACATCAAAATTTATATAAACATATAAAAGTTTATATAATTTTGTAAAATTTTACGTTGTTCAATATGGGTTCGTTATTTCTCATATTCGCTATTTTCCATTTAGAGTTTAAATTTCTATAGTTATATGTTATTTATGTTTTCTACTCTTTATGTTAGTTTGTACTTTACGTTATTCAATTTGGGTTCGTTATTTTCCATATTCGCTATTTTCCATTTAAGGTTTAGATTTTTCCGTTATATGTTCTTAATTTATGGTTCTCATACTTTACATTATTCAATTTGGATTCGCTATTTTCTATTTAGGGTTTATATTTTTTTCGTTATATGTTCTTAATTTATGGTTGTCATACTTTATGTTATTCAATTTGGATTTGCTATTTCTCATTTAGGGTTTATATTTTTCCTGTTAGATGTCTTTCATGGCTGCCATACTTTAAGTTTTTAATTCGGTTCACTATTTCTCATATTCGTTATTTTTCATTTAGAGTTTATTTTGCCGAATTTTCACATAACTATGTGGATGTCTATATTAGTTTTGATATCGAATATGGATGTTCACTCATGTAATATTTACAAAACATTATTCATTATATTTTCATAATTATTTGTAAGTTTCTAAAATATATTAAAATAGATATTATATGATAGAGAAAAATAACTATAAAATAAAATAAAAATTTAATAAGAAAATAAAACATTAAAACATTAAAACGAATAAGAGAAGGAAATAAATTTTTTTAAAATCATGGCATGTACGAGAGTTTATGTTGATGTTTATTATTAATTTAATAATATTATTTTTTTCGTTTAATGCATTAAATTTAAGTTTTTATAATTATATATCACTGGAAATTGTTTTCTTTCAACCATTTAATCACTTTTGCAATTCTGCAACGGGGCTGGTGTCAAACTTCACTGTCAGAAAGGCATCAGAATGGC
Source organism: Eutrema heterophyllum (assembly GCA_002933915.1). Classification (NCBI taxonomy): domain Eukaryota; kingdom Viridiplantae; phylum Streptophyta; class Magnoliopsida; order Brassicales; family Brassicaceae; genus Eutrema; species Eutrema heterophyllum. Next base: position 1,045,793 of record PKMM01010123.1, on the reverse strand, counting down.
AGCTCAAGAACAAGGGCAAAATGGAAATATTTTTTGTGTACAGTTCAATGTTAACTTGCAAAGCAGTTTTTAAAAAGTAACAAAATAGTAATGAAAATTTTAAATAGTGACAAAATGGCAAATACCCCCAAAAATAAAATTATATTGATATTTTACAATCGTTTTTCATTTGCAACACCTCTTTCTGAAGTTAAAAGATCATTATTTGAGTCTCATCTACTAGTCCGAAGTCAGCGATGAAACAATTGTGCCCTATTAAGGCAACATGTCCCTCTTCAGAAGCATATGTATTCTCTGTCTCCTAGCTTGAGCCAAATTTCTGCCTAAAGTCTGTTTACCAGTATATTAGGTTTATTATGGTACTCGGTGCTCTATTCGTGCTATGTTATATATGTTTACGTGCTCACAAAAACGCAACAAAATCCAAATGAAACATAACAAAAATCAACCACTCCAACGCAACCAAATTTAAACAAAATGAGAAAAAGAACACAAGCAAGCTCACAAAAAGAGAACATGATTCATAAAAAATATTTCTTTATTTGTGTGGTTTTCTTTTTTTAAATCATGTGCGATTAGTTTGCTTGTTTTAAAGCTTGTGTGATTAGTTTGCTTGTTTTAAAGCTTGTGTGATTAATTTGCTTGTTTAAAGTTTGTGTGATACATTCTCCCGTGTCTTGGTTTTGTATACTTTTATGTGGAGGAGATTCTTTGATAGATGATGATTCATAATCCAAGAAGATCATTAACTAAGTTTTTCTTTTTTTAACTCATGTAATATTTACGTGTGGTTAATTTGATTTGAGTTGGATCCCAAGGACCCATGCCCGTACACAGTGAGCATTATTCAGAATGACGTTAAAATCTTTACTTTTTTTTTTGTTTTGCATTGTAATAAAGATTCTTCTCTGATCTCCAACTTTTCTTCTGTCAACATGAACCTTTTGGATTATATGTGAAGGTCAACGTGTTCACATTTACCCTTTGATTTAGCTGTTTTATATGAAAATGAATGGTTTGTGGATGTTTTGGAACCCTGTGTTTTAATATATATAAACGCTTATAATTGTAAACATATGCAGTTTTAGTAAAAAAAATAATATATGCAGTCGCAAACAAAAACTGAAAAAGATTGTAAGGTACTTGGCGTTTTTATTTACAGTTAAAACTGTAAATGTTGTCTGATTAAAAAAAAAGTTTTAATCGTGTTAACAGATTCCAATATTTTGTATTCGAATATTCGCTAATACGACACTAGCATATAAAATACTAAATGACGATAATAAAATTAATAGAAAATTATCTTTAAAACTTTACATAAAAATAGGCTAATTCTTTAAAATTAAATAAAATTACACTATTTTCGGGTTTAGAGTTTAAATTTTAGGGATTAAATTTTATTTATTTGGATTATAGTTTAGAATTTCTAGTTTAGAGTTTAGGTTTTAGTTTCATTATTGCGGAAATGTCCCGCTTTGAGAGAAGCTCTAGCATATGCGATTGGAATAAGAGTTAGAAAATGGAACGAGAAATGTAAAGGAAAATGGGTATAACGATACTGGCGACTAGATGGCCCCTGGAGAAGAAGGAAAGATGGAAGAGAAACTGTTTCTCTTTATATTCAAATCTCTTTTACTTTCTTTTTTAGGTATGTATTGCTTTTATAAGAACCCTATTTAGGTTTGTTTTGTAATCATTAACTGGTATTTTATCCTTTAAAAACAAACAAAAAAAGCATATATTGCACCGACTCTGTTCCAAGTTTTTCCCTTTTCAAAAAGTTAATAAAAAAAAAAAATCACATTGCTTTTGTAAAAAATCACATTACAAATTGTAATGGATGTTCCATAAATTCAGGAGGGAACAAATTACTTAAATTAATGACCACTTTTTTTCATCCTTCAAATACTGATCACTATAAGTGAGCTGTGTATTTTATCAGTAAATAGTAAGTACAGTAAAAACAAATTAACGTACAGTATTTAATTGGGTAAACTGTAACTTGTTGATCGATCGTACCTCGAGAAGATGAATCTTCCCGTCGATACGGATCTCTTCATCGCCACTGAACTCCGTACTATAAAACTCGATACCCCACTTCTCTCATTCACCGTCTTCCCGTCGCCGTGCCCATCTTCCCCTTCCTCTCGTCGCTGCCGCGAAGTTCCTACGCCGGCGGATTCTTCGTCTCCCTCCTCGTCTTCGTTCTCTCGTAGTACATCAGCGATCGAGAAAACTGTGCCTGAGTCCAACGATACCGATCTCCGAATCGGCTGCGGATCTTCATCATCATACTTCGTATCCCGTTGCTCTTCCGGTGGCTGTGACTGCGATCTGCCGTTAACGTTCCGAGATCCGATTTCCAGATCTTCCATTACGATGCCGGAATCGCCGGCTCGGTGCTGGTAACCGGCCACATCCGAGCTGATCTCCGCAGTTCCTCCGCCGCGGTTACCGGTTTCCGTGGCGATTGGATGAACGGAACTCGATTGGGTAGCGACGGTGGTGGGATTAACGAAAGCGCGGCAGAGCGGGCAATTGGAGTGAGATTTCAACCAAGTATCGATACAAGGGAGATGAAACGCGTGATTGCATTTCGGCAACAATCGCAATCTCTCGTTCTCTTCGAATTCGCTCAAACAAACAGAGCAATCAGAACCATCGACGAGTCCATCCCCCTTTCTGTACTTGTAAATCGTAATCGATTTAATCAGAGAGTCGTTGAGGCCATCACCAGCCGCCGCGTTCGAGTTTCCTTGTCTGGATTCGGTGGCGGAGGAGAACACACCGCCGCGATCACGGGCGAGAGTTTCGGATGAGGTTTCGCGGCGGCGATGGCAGTATTTTGAGATGAGAGTGTAGTAGCTGACGAGGACGAAAGCGCTGGCGAGGATTCCGATTAGGGCAATGAGGAGAGGGGGGAAATGGGAGGAGGAAGAGTCGTCTTCGTCGTCTAGGAAGAAAGAAGAAGGAGGAGGAGGAGGGAAGATGAGGTAACACCATTGGGGACAGTAGATGTTGCAGACTCCCTCAGAACAGTCGTTGTAGGAATCATATGGAGCCCATGGATTAGGGTTTGACATAGAACCCATTGATGGTGTGTTGCTGTTCGAGAAGACACAGAGAGTGAAAGAAAAAGAAGAAGCAGAGAGATGGTGAGGTGAAGTATCGCTCTCTCTCTCCTTATCTTGGGCTCTCTCTGCGTTAAAGAGTGTATTTTTCTTTGTGGATGAATAATATCTTTGGACAAATCATAATTATTATTTTTTTTTTCAAAAAAAAAAAGAGATGTATTTAGTTTTAAGAAAAAATTGACATTTTATTAATACTAATGTAAATGTTTTAAGTTTAACATCATTTTACAACTAACTCTCTTAAAATAAAATCAAAAACCTGAATATGTTTTTATAAAAAAATTTCACAGAATGTATGTTCTTTTTTATAATGGTAGTTAGATGGTCTCGCTCGCTTTTCGTGAAGAGAATGATTTGGCGGTAACCTGTCGGTCTCTTATTATATACAAAACACATTTATCTTTATATTCGTTTCTTTTCTTTTTAAGTATTCGAGATAAGTAAATAAACATTGTGAGCATCGTGTGTAGAGAAATAAACGAGTTTACTTGCGAAGTATTTTAGAAAATATTTGAAAATTAGGAGTAGATAATAACATTTTGCGTGTGTATATCTTTAAGCGTTGTCGAAGGTGTTTGAGAATGATATACAGATAAGAAGAGAGGTTTGATGCTTATCGGTTTACTATAGTTTGGTAATGGGAAAGTTACATATAGAGGTTAAGTACCTTTCATTTTGACGCAGAGAGAAATATCTTTATTATTTATTTTATTATTTAGACAATTTCCTTTTATTGTTTTAGGTTTTTTTTAGTGTTTTGAATTTATTATAAATAAGTCGATTATACCTAAAGTTGTATTCAGTTTTTAATTGATTAATGATATTGAGCTTTTGTCACTTAATTCATTGTTTTCGATAGATCTAGAGAGATTTCAACAAATCTAAAAAGATTTGATTTATTCAAAAATTCTCAGACTAAACGGATAATTCTACGACTATCTTAGTTTTCTGAATATTCTTAAAATCAACGGATTACTATCATATCCATTAAAACTTAAAGCTTAGGCTACATCACCTTGCACAAAATTAGTTGGTAAATTGTTGGTGAAGAGCACTACCTAAAGGAGTCAAGGAACATGGGCCAGCCACGTGGAACTGCAAATAATTCATGTATATGTAATATGTAATATGTAATATGTTAATATGCGAGGTAGCACATCGGATCGGATGCTTGATTTTACAAACTCCAATAATTTGCATACGACAGAAAATGAAATCCAAATTATGATAATATTTTGATCAACTATCGGGTCAACAACACTTTCAATTTTGCGCGCAAACTAGTGAATTTTGGTTTTATTTCAATTTAAATCATTTGGTTGTATTAGGCACTGACTCTTTGATTCATATTAGTTACGTATAAAATGATATAAATGATTGATAATACATGGTTGCACATGGCTAAACGGGAGAACAAAAAACCATTTATTTTCAAACCAACCCAAAGATGAGAGTTAAACAAACTTCTTTAATTTGATTTCTAACCAAATATAAGTATTCAACGGTAAGCAAGTGTCTCTTTCATGGTTTTGAAATTGACTTTTTAGTTTTTGGGAACGAATGTTAATCAACATTTTATATTAGAAGAAAATCCATGGGAAATAACGAATTTGAGTACAAGGAAGAGAGTCCTTGTATGCTCATTTTGAAAAGCAATGTTGTGAAAATACTGTAAAAGTGATAAATAACAAGATATCTCTGTGAGGTCAATAAGAATTGGTAACTTAGTAGGGGAATCTTGTAAGTGCATAAATAATCTATCACTCAATCTATAATTACTACTCACGTGGTGACGAATTCCAAGGAGCTTAATCTATTATTATAAAGAAGAAGATTCTGATGCTTCAGCTTGAGTCCAAAGTTACTGTCTGTCAATTACAAAACAAATGTACTTACTTAAAAAGAAAAAATGACCCAATAAACACTACAAATCATTCTCTTCTCTTTTATAAAAGAGTCAACTGGTTGTATAACCAAATTTGACTTAGAAATTGGCAAAATAACCACTGTTTCGGAAACGAGGAGATATTGTATTTGTGGTCATCAGAAAAGACCTAAATGACCTCCATAACTCACGCCACGTCGGCTGTGTTTTTGCATAATAGGGTAAGCAATGATGATATTATGGTGGCTTAGGTTTTAATAGGAGAAATCATATCTTAGCAAATAAAGTGGCAGCGATTGTAGTCCACGTGTTTGTGTTCCCGCTCAAAGGAGCATTAAATGCTCGGATATGTAAAAGATTACATCGAACAAATGAGCTATATAATATGTATACATGTTAACAGTTATTGAATCATGTAAATGTCTAGGTTTATCGATAAGTTTTTGCTTAGCGCGGTAACTATACATTGATGTAACAAATTACATGATACAATAACATGTTAACAGTTATTGTATCATGTATATATGTAGGTTTACCGATAATGGTTTGCTTAGCACCTTAACATAGTTGTTATCGGTTAACTTTCCAAAATGTAGATGATCATTTAAAAGTATAGCTAAGTTTATATTTAACAAAGTTATATATTTGTGTAACTTGCTAACATCTTTATTGTATCATATAAACATGTAGATATATATCTAACTTTCTTTTTAACATAACCCATAACCGTGTACATATTGTGTTATCCGGATATGTTAAATATTAGAGTACCTACCATCATAATTACTCGTGCACATATGTTATTATCCGATTAACATAAATCATAGTATCTTGCCTTGATGAAAGCTTGATCGAGACCATAATCATTCAGATGAAAAAGCTGTTGAAGTTGTCTTTGAAGAGCATCACTAATTGAGATCTCTGAGTATCTATTGGACCTTGAAGAAGAAGCACCAGCAGAGGGATGCTTGATGAGAAACCTAACGAGCAAATGAAGAAGACAACCGGCAAGGGAACTTCGCTCAGCATCGGCGAGGCCGAGGTGACTAGATTGGCGTAAAATCAAGCCGGCATCGAATTCCGATAGGAAGTTAAGATCTGAGTCGGAATAAACAAAAACAAACACATGAATAAGAAATCAAAAATCAAACAACACATAAGAAAACCGAAGGGCTGCCCATTTCTAGCGAATTCTAATCGGAAACAACCCAGAAACTTGTGAAGTAGCACAAAATCAGACAAAAATAACCAAACAAATTTTATGGTTTCCGAAGTAAAACCGAATCTTCACGAGAAAGAACATAAACTTTGTACCAGATAACGGAGAGAAATGAGCTTTCGAAGACGACAAACACCACGACAGTTGGTATTACTGCTGAAGCGGCGTCTAACGGCGGCGCGTAGGCGGATGAAGACGATGAAGTCAAATAAAGGCTAAATTAACATGAATCGAGAGAGAGAGAAACTGTTGAATTAGAGTGATATTATTATTTTCTCTCTTCCGTTATAATTTTTTTTTCTCTTTCTTTTCAGTTATGGATTTCCCCTGAGAATCGCCATCTTACCATTTAAGAGAAAGGACACAGAAGAATCTCTTGCTATCTACCTAGCGAGTCTATAGTAGTAGCGACGTTTTGGTATTAAATTTTTTGAAATAGTGCAATGAACAAGATATGGTTATATTACTAATTTCGATCTGTTTTATACCCATTTAGTGCAATTTCTCTTTATAAAATTCGTATGTTTATTATTTTCTTTCTGTTGTGACGGCCGTTTGTTGATTCTTAATATAAGACTTCGAATTTTTTTTTTTAAAGGGTTTAGCATAAGTCGACCAAAAAAAAAAAGGGTTTAGCATAATTTGATTTAAGAAAAGAAAAGTCAGGAGGCTGGAGAATATGATATGTTGTTACTTACATCGAGGGGGTGGCTGAGTTAACAGTGAACACGACACTAAACTTTGTCTTTTTATGCCGTGTCTGTCGACATTTCATCGATCCTCACCAATCAGACTCGTCCACAATGCGTAACAAAGAGGAATCACAACAAGGTGTGAACATGTTTTCTCACCGCTTGGTTTAATAGCGACACGTTCATTTGCAGTCGGCATGGATTGGCTAATTTTAGAAATTCGAAAATTCTTATTCGATTTACAAAACAAATGTACTTATATGAAACTATTAACGCCTTCTAAGAAATTACCTTGAAAAGACAAAAATTATATAAAGTTGATTTAATTTTAGTTTGGATTTAGATACTTGCACATAAAATTTATAGTATTTTTGCTCCCCAACAACTTGTCAGGAATTATTAAAAAAAAAAAAAAAATTATAGTATTACTATCATGAGTAAGCCTGAGACCATAAATTCAGATAATTTTGTTCACTCTGATAAATATGAAACAAATTAGAACGGATCTCAGATAATTTGTTCACTCTGAACAATAATTGTTGGTGTTACAAGTGTACAAATAATCCATATTATGTTTACTTATTTATTTTTTGGCCAAGAGTTTGTTTTGAAATCAAATATCATGTTGTCCATAACTTAGTCTTATGAAATACAAAAAACTTCCGAGTCATCTAGAGGTTACTTCCGAGCCAGTTTCATAACAAACATATGGGCTTTATTGGGCCTTTAATACTGAAATTTCAAAAATACCAATCGCTCGGAGACGAAACGACGAAGTGTATTTCTCTCCTTCTCCTCGGCTTCAAGAGCTTCAGGCATTTAGATCTGGTTTAATGGCGGGATTTCCCAACATGCTGATGAATCCATGGGTTCTTCATCTCCAGAAGCTCGGGCTCGAACTCAAGTGCCCTCTATGGTTCGCATTTTTGAGCATTCGAGTTTTTTTTTTTTATGGCGATTTTTAATTAATTACTTTCATGGAATCGTAACAATCGATTACGTATTTGCAGCTTGAAATTGCTTAATCGTCAGGTCTTGCTTCCTTGTGATCACGTCTTCTGCGAGTGAGATTAACTAATTTCTCTGTTACTCCTTACCAATTTGTTAAATTTTTGATTTCAAATAGATTCTTATCTTTCTGGAAATGATTTGGCAGTTCATGTATACATAAATCGTCGCAAGTTGAATTAGGCTGTCCTGCTTGCAAATCTAAACATCCCAAAAAGGGTAAGTCAATTTAATATGATCATGGATCAGAGGCATGACTTATCGTCATTTTGATTCGTGTTAAAAACTGTATGTAATTACTCATGTGCAGCTCGGAGAAATCTTCATTTCATGGAGAGTGTTAGTGTTCATCTCCCACAATTACATAATCCGAACGATGCACCGAACAATTCTAACAGCCCAAAAGACTGCATATCTGAAGATTCTGAGATGATTGACAAGGATGTGATCAAGCGAAGTGGTGGTGGCATTAATTCATCTTGATCTCAAAGTTCCGATGGAAAGAAAAACTCCGATCAGAGTCTCAAAGTTATGTGGAGAAGTAGGGTTTGATGTTGCTTCTGGATCTTGTGTAATAGGAAAAACTAACCTCTGTTTTATTTCTGATGGAAAAGGTAACCTTCATCTTCATCTTCTTTGATTTCTTCTCCTCAGCTGCTTGGGTTCTCAGGGCTTCTTCTTGAAGAGTGGGATCATTGGTAATCTCTGTCTTTTTCTCGAGCAACTGAAAAGGCTGATCACTAAGAACACTATGTGAAGCTGCTATTTGATCATAATGCATTTTGCTTCTCTGCACCACCAGGTACTGAAACCTGCACCTCATGTTGTGCTACATTACCATATTCTTCTTTAACTGGAATTTTTGGCCCATTTTAACATCCGTCGGTATTTTGTTCATCGTTGAGCAAATAAATGAAATGTAGGCCCATATAAGCCCATTAGATAAGAACGGAATTGACCGGTCCGGTTTTCTCGAGGGTTCCACAGCTGGTACTAGTCAAAACTCAAAACCGTTCTTCTTAATCGAAGCTGGGACCAACGATCGGAGAAGAAGAGCTAGAGGAGAGGCCATGGAAATTTCCAGAGCTCGTTCAAGCATCGTTTGTATTCTTCTGTTACTCTCACTGTGTCTTGTGCCCTGTGTTGTTTCCAAATCTCCTCGTCCCATCTCCGTAAGTCTCGCCTATATATCTCTGTGCCCGACTCAGCTGATATGTTATTGTTGATTTCATGATTTTTTTGTGGGGAAAAATCAATTTGTAGGATGTGGAGATTAGGCAGAAGAAGAGCGAATGCTATGCTGATATAGAGAGGTGAGTCCATGGGGCTTTATACACATCATCTGCAATTTCTAGTAATTGCGGTTTGGTTTCGAGTCTCTATTGGTTAGTGGTTTCGATCATTAAGTTAAAGACGTAAGAGACGATCACGGAATAGCTTTGTTATGTTGAGAAAGTTTCTTGATTTTTTACTGATATGATATGTGATTAGGTTATAAGGAACACCATATCTTTAATGGGGAGACTTTACGAAAACTTGATTGTTCTATGTATTATCCTGAGATTTGGAAATTTGTTAGCTTGATTCTTGGTTATCATCCTTACAGATTGAGCAATTTTTTAGCTTGATTCTTTTCTATCCTCAAAGATGTTGTGAATCAGTGTAGGATAATCTCGCTTAAACTTGTTACCCCCAAATTGAAAGTTTATACCTTAGTTAGCAAATTCTTGGCTCTCTTTTCTTTCTCTTCTTGGCTCACTTTTGTGTCATGTGTTGTGGAAAACAAACAGTGGGTTATGGGGATGGCGATGCAAATCTTCTTCAATAGCAAAAGAGAATTGTGCGCTGCGATGCCTTTCTCCGGCTTGCTATGAGCTCATTTATGAGAGCGATCCGGTGAGGCTTGTAAAACGATGATGATGAGTTTTCTGTAAATTTTGTCTCCTTTTTATGAATTGTCTTGTTTTGTTAAACAGCTTGAAGAAGGCGAAAAAGATTTGATTAGGAGCCAAGAATACAAATATTGTATGTACAAGTAAGTTTAAAACGACAATTCTCTCTTTGGTTCTTCCATTTTCCGGAACTTGAAAATCGTTTTAATCTCAGTTAGTTGAAGACAATACGAATGATTAGCGATATGTAAAGTTCTCTTATTGCTCATTCAATCCACATGAATCATCTGTACCTATTGATCTGTTTTGCAGGTCATCGCTCGGGGAAAGCCTAGATGGTGTTCGTGGCAGCTTTTGATAGAATCAAACAAAGAGTTTCTTCAAACTGCTCTCCTTCTCAATCGAAACTTTGTTCTCTGACCTTTACGGCCTTACCCAAAGCTAAGCTCTTGACCTTGAGATCGATAGCATATCTGCTCTATCACGTTTGGAGCTGTATAGAGCTGTATAAGACTTCGATTGTTTCAAACGCCAATCGTGTTTACGTTTAACATGTGAAAATAAAATGGCAATTCTGCATAAACTGAAATTTTGTAGCTTATACTATTCCACAATTTTGTACGTAGAAACGATGAGAAAAAAAAAAACTTTTAGATTGGATTTGATTGAACAAACTTGGCAACACACAAGAAAAAGAGTTCAAAATTATTGACATCAAAACATACGCCTAAAATGATTTCTAACAATCAATACTCATCACTTTCATCGAGTAGGATTGACTGATGTAATAACAGAACCTATTTTTCAAGCAATCATTCGTGACAGTTATAGACGCTCCCCTTTTTCACGAGCAATAGAAGCAGAGAGGATTCCAAGGTCTCGATTGAGAACAGTTAATGCGGCTTCACACTCAGATACAATTCTGGTTACAGAAGACGGCTCTCCAGCGACTGTTCCCGATGATCCAATCGAAAGTGCTGCATGAGAGTCTCTTAGGTTCTTCAAGTTCCCTAGGAACTGTCACCAAACAACACACACCTCATTTCATTTCATCGTATTACCAGAAGCAAAGTATCACTGGAGAGCTACTCAATTTAGTCGATATGATAAAATATTACGATAGAAGGAGACATTTGTGGTACCTTCAGAAGCATATTATATGCCTCCAGTAAACGGTTTGCAGCAGGACCAAATCCATGAAGCTGAGGCACTTCCATCATATGAGTCCATGGACGGATTTCCTGCAAGATCAATGCATAAGGATACGACGGTTCTTTTTCCAGTTTCAGGAAAAGCAAGTCAAATCATAAGAAATATTCAGATAGAATGCTAGAGGAGCTCTTAGCAGATTTTCATATAGATAAGAAAATCCTGAACTTAAAACATTTTACTGTCAGCTGATCTACGTTGAAAGGGAGGGAGAACGAAAACGCAATACCTTTGTGTAGATTGTGTTGAACGCCCTAGCAGTTTCAAGAAACGATTCTAAACGAGCCCTTAGTTGAGATTCCACTTCTGCATATTCTTCGTCGGGGTTGTAGGCATGCTAAAAAGAAGAAACCAATGAGAAAACGACATGTTTAACTAAACCAGTCTGGATCTTATGTCAAAATATATTTAAATCCAGTATTACATTCATTCGAAGACAGTTAAATAAAGCGCAGGAATTGGAAAGAAAAAAAAGACTGTTGCCTCCAATTAACAAGTCAATACTTGATGAAGTAGTAGAATTTGAGTATTCAATTATGTATTAGGTAGATTATGAAGTTGAAGTCTTGGCTACATCAGAACCAGAATCTAACTTATAACATTTTCAGGTGGAGAAATAGGAGCTATATCTTAAGCAAATGGTATCTGCAGTTTACAGGTAAATGTGTGTTAAGCAATAAGTTGAGTGAACTAATAAAAGATGTAACATCAGACTTGAATATTTCGACTCGGATGAAACAGCATATTGGTCCAGTGAGTCACGTAGTTCACAGTCAAAACATAACTTTTCAATATGAAGCAACCAAAACACACCTTTGCTGCCAAGTCATCGACTTTTTGCTGAAGATTAGAGAGAATCTTGGCCTGTTCTGAAAGTTTTGTCTCCAGTTCTGAAACATCTGGTCTGCAGATAAACTTTGATTAAGGTACATAATGTCACTACATCTGCTGAAATATGAAGCGAGAATCTAAGGAGTAAGGTTTGCACGTACAATAGTAGTATAACTTAAAACTAGAATTCAAATAGAATCCTCTGAGACCAGCTAGATCTGGAATCATAATTCAAGGATGGTTTTGAAAACACAAGTCGAAAAAGGGGTATAACTAATTGGCTCCAAACGAATAAAACACACTGTTAGCCATCTATCGGGACTCAGAGTAGCAAAATTTCATTTGTTGGCTTGGAAAAGTAAGTTTATATCTTCAATTCCTCTGAAGCAATCCATAACCCACAATTACTAAATAACAACAAAATGTGCAATAACTTGGAGATAACAAGAGAAAATAGTTCTTACAATGGATATATCGACTGGATCTGCACATCAGCAGGGAACAGTTTGCATTCCTCAGAAAATATCAGAGACTGTCTCTCGGCAATAGCATCTATGAGGTGAATATCTTTGGCAACCTGCTCATCAATACTGAAGAATAAGCAAAATTATTGTTACGCTCAAACAAAGGAACAAACTAGAATGTAGACAAGAACAAGGTAGATGAAAGGACAAAACGCTACACTAATGATACAAACTGCGGAAGATATCAGATAGAAGTGTCATATCAACCTCCATTCTGGATTATCTGAGAAGAGGCTTGCCTCCACTAAATCAACAATATTGCGAAGCATTTCCATCCGATCTTCATAGGTTCCATGTCCCTGAAAGAATGATAGTATTATTGCATCTTAAAAGTTGAGAATTAAAAAACAAAATATAGTCGTGGATAAACCATGGAACTTTGAGAAATCATGGAGCTTGAACAAATTTCAGTAAAACACAAAAGTCCAGTAAGGCTAGATAAACAAAGATGGTCTAACAATTTAAACAAGCTTACTTGAATGGCTTCTATATCTACGGTTGGTGTAATCCCCAGAAACTTTGCAATCTCTGCCAAATCTGAAAACGAGAAGTCACTAACACATCAAAACTAATAGAGATACAAACTCCTCCCAGGAGTACCAAAACTGATTGGAAGCAAGCAGCATAAACTATCTATCGGAGCTCAAGCGATAATGCAAACATATTCTACTACCACATGCCCGCTTTTTCCAAAGATAAACCGTTTGTATAACATAATAGCAAGGCATTATTACTTTGTCCAAAGGCCAACACGATCAAAGAAACGCTTACACTGAATACGAACAGTTTCTTCATCACGAACTCCAGCATCTCCTTGGAGATTTTGCTGTGAGAAAGGAGATTTATCACCTAATAGCCTTCAAGATAGCCAAAGAAGAACAATAAGCCAACCCCATATAAATTTTCATCCATACTTTCAATATGTTTACGCACAAACAAAAAAACTGAAATTTCCAGGCAAATCAAGCAATTCAAACAGACCCAATTCTACATTGGACGTTGATCAAACACTAAGTCAACTTCCCCACTGTGAAAACCAAACCAACAAAACAACAATTCGAAGTTTTTGATCAGACTCGAAACTCAAAATGTGCGAGTACAAATTGATGATCTTAAAATCCAGAGGATTCCCAGCATTTCTGTGGAATAAACAGACGCATAAAGTCGGAGAGGAAGAGATTTACTTGAAAAAGAGCCATTCGAGAAGAGCATAGCGTTCCATCCCGGCGAAGAGGAGAGACTGAGCAGGAGCATTTGCCCTAGGGTAACTAAGCAGCGCCAGCTTCTTCTGTATCTCTTCCATCTGCTTCGCCGCCATTTAGCTCCCCACAGATTCCGGCGACGGCTTCAACACCGATCGAATCTCGAGATCTGACACTAGCCTCGTGTCGTTGGTTTCTCTCAAAACTCAAATAGCCTATTTTACCAAACTGGCCTCATTCATCTCCAGCGTGTAAAAAAGTCAAAAACAATTTTTTTTTTTTTTGGGTTTAAACAATAATAACTGGAATAAGAAAAAGGGTACAATATTCGAAGGAGACGCAAAGTCCAAGAACAGAGCTTTCAAATTTTTTGTATTTCCCAACGGATCTCTGACGTTTGGTCCAGAGCCGACGACGACCTCCAGCCAAAAAAAAAAGCTATCTCTTTTCTCTTTCTCTCTCTCTTCCTGTGTTCGTGAGCAATGATCTCCCTGAATCTATCTGCTTCCCTAAACCCGGGTCTTCTCCACAAGACCCGGACCCGGAAAAACCCGACCCGTCTATCTGCTCTTCTCGTCACCGGCGATAAACCCTTCACTTCCAGATACCCACTAGGTCTTTCACCGATTCCCAATCTTCAGATTCGCGATTCCGCCGCTAAAAAACCCTTGCTTTCACTCACTCACCCGAAACCCCCATCTGGGTTGTTCTCGACAAGACCCAGATCCATCGCTGCAGTTGGGTCATCTGAGCCGAATCCAGACGCCGATTTCGAGAGATCCGATTCCGACGAAGCGGAGAAGAAGGAGAAGAAAGCGAAGAATCTTCAGCTAGGGATCGTGTTCGGCCTTTGGTATTTCCAGAACATCGTCTTCAACATCTTCAACAAAAAGGCACTCAATGTCTTCCCTTATCCATGGCTTCTCGCTTCGTTTCAGCTCTTCGCAGGTTCTATCTGGATGCTCATCTTATGGTCCTTTAAGCTTTACCCTTGCCCTAAAATCTCCAAACCTTTCATCATCGCTCTCCTCGGACCTGCATTGTTCCACACAATCGGACACATCTCAGCTTGTGTCTCCTTCTCCAAAGTCGCTGTTTCTTTCACTCATGTAATAAAATCAGCAGAGCCTGTCTTCTCGGTCATTTTCTCGTCTTTCCTCGGCGATTCGTACCCATTAGCAGTCTGGTTATCCATTCTCCCGATCGTTATGGGTTGTTCTTTAGCTGCAGTCACTGAAGTCTCATTCAATTTAGGTGGATTATCAGGAGCTATGATCAGTAACGTTGGTTTCGTCTTACGAAACATTTACTCTAAACGAAGTCTTCAGAGCTTCAAAGAGATTGATGGATTGAATCTTTACGGTTGTATCAGTATACTCTCTCTCATTTATTTGTTTCCTGTGGCGATTTTCGTTGAAGGATCACAATGGGTTCAAGGTTACCACAAAGCCATTGCATCTGTTGGGAAACCATCAACGTTTTACATTTGGGTTTTGCTCTCTGGTGTCTTCTACCATTTGTACAACCAGTCCTCTTATCAGGCGCTCGACGAGATCAGTCCATTGACTTTCTCTGTAGGGAACACGATGAAGAGAGTCGTGGTGATTGTCTCCACGGTTTTGGTGTTTAGGAATCCTGTTAGGCCTCTGAATGCTCTTGGATCAGCCATTGCGATATTCGGTACCTTCTTGTATTCTCAAGCCACGGCGAAGAAGAAGAAGATTGATGTTGGAGGTGATAAGAAGAACTAAGGTTTTTAAGGGCAATCCAAGGTTTAGTTCCTTTTGATTATTCCGCAGTTTTGTGTGTTGTTTTTTCATCTTTTTATGAGACTGGAATCTTCATTTCTGTTGACTGTTTTAATTGCTTTAAAGACTTTGATCTACTTAGTTCTTGTCTGATTCCATTGATATAAAGTTGGTCTGATTCTGAGAAAAGTTAAATTTCTTAATCTTTAGCCAGTTTCTTCCTAATACAATGACTTGGGTCCAATTCAAAAACTGTACACAGAAAAAACCACAAAAGAGACTTCCTTTTATCACCATGAGTAATGCCGGAACCTTCTCCGGCTCATCCTCCTGAACGGTTTACAAGCCAGAATGCTAAGATCAACAGCAGCAGCAAGCGCCATGAAAATGGCTGCATCTTCCACACAAGTTACATGCCGCATAGCCAATTGCACCACAGGCTTGCTGCTTTTCCCTTCCCCTTGCACTCTCGAGCTCATTACAAACCCACCCCCGGAGACACACTGTCCCAAACCCGAGAAGTCTCCGCTACTCTGTGGGCTTGGAATTGGGGTAGCTGCAACCGTTAGCATCTGTTTATCCGTGTCGATTAAAAATTCCCCACCTTTCTCAGCGCTGATGAGAATTTCGGACATTAAAACATCTCCAACTTCTTGCCCGTTTGACAGGAGATGGAACCTGCAACATACGGAGTCTCTTATCCCGCGTTCCCGCCAAGCTTCGAGCTTTCCCCATGGCTGCCAGCTATTGGGTCGGCATGGGTCAGGCCGGACCACAAGCCAAGCACCCGGGTTGGACTTGGCGACCCAATCACAGCCAGTGGATGGGACAAAAGGAGTTGTTATGAAAGCAGCAGCAACCGCAGAGCCAGAGAGATCATGTATCTTCACCTTCCAGCCTTTTCTCTCACGTCTCTCACTCTCAAGCTCGGTTCCATCGCCTGAACTTGACCAGTATCCGTTCAACGGATCCACCTGTGACACCCTGAAGAATCAAAAACCCATCAGTAACTAAGTTGATAAGAACAGAGAGACGAATTTGTACAATTATGGAGAAACCAAATGTCACCTGTCTCGGCTAAATTTGCAACTGAAGATAGGTTGCTTGACCGAGCCACGAAGCTGAACTATCTGAGGGCTCAAAGTAGTAACATCCTCGAACTGGAAAACATATCGAGGATCAGGATCAAGCTTCACTCTCAAATGAAGCTCTGCACCACCATCTCGCTTGTTCTTTCCAATACCGATCCAGCCATTGAAGAGAATCATTGGTTTTCCTTCTCCCCATTCCGGACTTACCTCCAACTTAAATATCCCAATCTGCTGTCTTTTAGCACCAACCCCGCAATGCGAACTCTTTTTACCCGTAAAAACCAAAATTTCCAAGTGAGCATTAGGATTGTAGAAGCATCCAGGGGTCAGGAGAGCTCTTAAATCAGATTCTTCAAGATAAAAGCTAGTGGAAATGCTGTGATGGTCAGGAGCTGCATCCAGGGACGGCATCAAAGGGATAGACGTTGTCTGTACAGGAAAGCCTCGGAGTTTTATTTCGCAAGAGCATTGGGAAGAAAAGTTCTTCTTCTCGTCAGATCTTGAAGAAGAGTCTAAGAGGAACTTGGGAATTCTTAAGGCAAGAGAGCCTACTGAAAGGCGGATAAAAGCTTGGGGATCCATTGAATGTCAGAAATGTTTCCCCATTGGATCAGAGAGGATGCGTATCCATGTATGATCAATCAACCTGACAAGCCAAAAGAGATTAAGATAAAGTTAGTTTCATCCAAACCAATATTAACAGAAACTGAAAATATGAAATTCCTTAAAGTGGAATTCCTTAGCCAGCAGAAGCAGATAGAGACGGATTAAAAGAGCTATTACTTGCACCAAAATTAAGTCCCTTAGTAACAATGACGAAGAGCAGATTTGAATTGGTCTTGAGCTAATCTCCATAAACCACATGACTTCTACCATTTGTAAACTCAAGCTACAGCTCTAAGAGATCGAATTACTTAAGATTAAACAACAACACAAGACGAACTTCGTAAAATTATATTAAAAAAAAAAATTGAAGCTGAATGTCATCAAAGAACAAGCCCAAACCAATTGAAGTCAAGGTAAAAACAAAGAAGCGGAGAGAGAACGAAATCAAGTGAAAAGAGCTAAAATTTAATATGACAATGAATCCTAGCAGAAAAAGCTACAAACGTTATGGAATTAGGAGTTACCAAAATGAGCAAAAGAGAAAGAAACAAAATATAAATTTTGATACAAACCTGTTTAAACCCGTAAGCATTATATTCAAGACAATCTGATAGATCCCAAGAAAGCTAGACCCTTCAAAATCCTGTTTCCTCTCGTAAACCAAAAAATTTTTAAAAAGGAAAGTAATTTATCAATCTGGGAGGAAAAAATGCGAATAAAGAGAGAGGAAACACAAAAATAAAAATTCGTAGAAGTTATGATTACGATGGGATTTCAATTTTGGTTTCACAGAGCACAAAGAGAGAAACTTTTCTTCTTCTCTTCTCTTCTCTTTCTCTCTCGTTCGCTGTGTAAGTAAAATATTCTACCCCGGAAGAAAATTGTGATATTCGCTACGAAATTGACGGGGAGAATATAAACGCAAAAAGGGTTTCTATTTTTGTTCCTAAATGCAAATTAATCTTCTCTTTTATCCTTTTAACGTCAACGTACAACAATAATTTTTGGCTTTTCATTGGTCCTAACTCCTAACTCCAACATATATAATGCATTTAATTCGACCATATTCTGTAAAATAAGGAATTAGTGTAATATCGATTTTTTTTTTTTGTAGAAAAGAAGTTATAAAGTGATAAGCTTTCTTACAGTAATTCCTTAATTTGAAAATTATAATAATTTTACTTATTATTTAACATAAATATACACTAAGATTCGAAAAAGGTTAACAAACAAATATTTTAGTTTATATAATTATTAAGATTGTGATATGTAATCAATTATAAATACCAGCTGTATTCAAATATAATGTTTAAATGTATACTAACATATAGGTTTGAGATTATTATCCGGTATCCGTTATCTGATTCGGTATCCGCTCCGATCCGATCCGAAAAAACGGATATCCGGTGGTTCAGATACGGATACGGATAATAATATAACGAATATCCCGGATACGGATAATTGTCAAAATTAAATCCGGATATCCGGTATCCGTTTTATAATCTGTATGCATTAGACACAATATAAATATAAGGCTATAAGGCTATAAGCCCAAGATTGTTAATTAATTGACATAAAGCCCATGATAAAAAAAAAACCATTTTCAGACAAAATATCTCAGAGAAAACATTATCTCTTTCCATCGTGTTTTATTCTGTCCACTCACTCTCAGACTCTGAAACCCTAGGTGGCTGCTCTTTGCAGTCGACAACACAAATTATGAATTGAAATCTACTTTAGTTAATATTTCAACGTACAATTGATTGGAATCGCATCACTTTGAAATTTCTCACATACACATTGTTCACAGTTTTTTTAATATTGTGTCTTAATACTGTTTGTAGATGGATTCAACAGCAAACCATGATCATGCACCTGAAAGTCATCTGAAAACACATGGAGGAACTGAAGAGACTGTCTCTTCAACAACTTCTCGTGCATCAAAGAAAAGGTCTAAAGTCTGGCTCAATTTTGTGGATACCGACATTCCGAATAAAGCTAGGTGTATTCATTGCTCGGCACTGATTAGTTGTAGAACTAAAGATGGTTCCACAACTAGTGCAATGAAAAACCACAGTCAGACATGTCAATTGACTCCTAAAGAGGTAACTGATGAGAATAAAGATGGTAAAAAGATTAGGCAGTCGACTTTGTATAATCAGAATCAGGTAGATGGGAGTTTTGGGAGTAAAGTACCATCTTTCTTAGCGTTTAGCCAACCTGCTAGTCGTAAGGCATTAGTTGAGATGATTATCATGGATGAATTGCCTTTTAGGTTTGTTGAGCATAAGGGATTTAATCGATTCATGATGGTTGCTCAACCTCGTTTCGAAATGCCTTGTCGGAAAACTGTGGCTAAAGATGTCTTGCTGATTTATGAAGATGAAAGGAGCAAACTCAGATCTTTTTTTATGAACTACAAAGGTAGTATTTCTCTTACAAATGATTGTTGGACGTCCATACAGAACATGTCCTACATGTGCCTTACTGCCCACTATGTTGATGAGAATTGGAAGCTGCACAAAAGGGTAATCAATTTCTGCATAGTAGATAATCATGTAGGGGAAACAATAGGTAAAATGGTTGAGAAGTGCTTGGTTTTTTGGGGAATTAGGAAAGTGTTCACTATCACAGTAGATAATGCTAGTTCTAATGATATGGCATTGAAGTACTTGAAGAAAAGGCTGACTACGTGGGGAACAACTATCTTGAATGGGGAATTTCTTCACATGCGTTATGGTGCCCATATTTTGGTCTGATTGTGAGAGATGGTCTTCAAGAGGTACATGGGGCAGTCTTAAGGATTCGATCAGCTGTCAGGTATGTTCGTTCTTCTCCAAGTAGGCTGAAAAGGTTTAAAGAGTGTTTAGAGATTCAAAAGGTTGAAACCAGTGCTGGTCTTAGCTTAGATGTTGAAACAAGATGGAATTCAACGTTTTTAATGATACAGTCTGCTGTTGCTTTAAAGAAAGGGTTTGATATGCTTGAACTAGAAGATGACAAGTATGTTTCAGAACTTACAAGAATCTGCAAAGCTGTACCAAATGAAATTGACTGGTCTTATGCTAGTGCATTATCTCCTATTTTGCAGTATTTTTATGATGCTACTGTGAATATTTCTGGGTCTAAATATGTCACTGGAAATACATATATGAAAGAGATATTTGGAGTGGGTTGGATGATAGTAAAAATGGGTGGAAGTGGGGATGAATACAGAAAAGCAATGGCTGATAAAATGAAGCTCAAGTTCTATAAGTATTGGGGGTATTTTTATAATTCAAATATGATGATCTATGTTGCTGCTGTTCTTGATCCTCGATATAAGATGAGATGGGTAAAGTGGATGATTGAAGGAACTTACCCAAACTCTGAGGCTAGTCGTTTGATAGACATGGTCACATATGCGATGGAGAGGTTGTTTGCATATTATACATTTGTATAGTTGCAAGATTCAGCGGTATCTCCTCAAGAGAAGACAAAAGTAAGCTCATGTGTTAAGGAAAAAGAGGATAAACATTCGTTGATGGATGAAATGTTTGATGATGCTGAGGAAAGTGAAGATTCTGCTTCAAAATCAGAGTTAAAGTATTATTTGGATGATATTCGAGAGGACCGAAAGAATCAAAGGTTTGATATATTACATTGGTGGAAGATTATGGGGTCTAAGTATAAGATATTGTCACTTATGGCAAGAGACTTGTTAGCTATACCTGTGTCAACAGTTGCATCAGAATCTGCCTTTAGTACAGGTAGTCGAGTTCTAGATCGTTTCCGTAGCTCTTTGACACCAAGAACTGTGGAAGCTCTTATTTGTATTCAAGATTGGTATCGTGATGGTGAAGAAGATCTAAGAGTTGAAGAAATGCTTGCTGAAATTGAGGATATCGAATCAGGTAATTAGGCTTTGTTTTCTATGTTCTAGTTTATGAATTGTTATAATTGTTTATGTACTCATGAATATTTTCATTTACAGAAGTTGCAACATTGGATATTCAAGCATGAATTCAGAGGTGAAACTTGGATGAGGTAATGAATCCTAAATCTGATTATTCATATTTGTTCATGTTGTGTCTTTGTTGTGAAGTAGACAAAGAAGAAGAATAAAAAAGAAAAGGAGTTTTGGTTTTGATTATAAGTAAGCGTGTCTTTTTCTGTTAATTCAGGTTGTTTAAGATAAACTGAAGATGGACATGTCTTGAAGATACAATCTCTCTTT
>PKMM01010123.1:1000512-1021645 GCA_002933915.1 Eutrema heterophyllum | reverse complement strand
ATTTATGTTTTTAAAAATCTATATATATATATATATATATATATATAAAAAATATCAAATATACCAAACTGTTATCAGTTGTATATGTTCAACATGATCCAATATGTATACCTATTTTTGACCAGAATAATATCCCCATCCTCTAAGCATAATGAGTAAGAATAGTAATCTCTTAAATAAATGGTTGTCCATTATTTTATCAGCAATAACTCCACGCAGTCGAATTATTGAACTAGAGGTAGGTTAATAGTGTTTGGTGGAAAACAAATACTAATAATGGAATGGAAGTCAATCTACATTACAATAAATTAATATTCCATGCCTTGTAGAGTAAGTGATGTTTTAAAGAAGAAAAAAATGTTTCAAAAATTATATGATGTTTTTAATTTTTAACGTAAAATTAATTATTTTTTTATTATTTTTTATCACTTGTATTTTACATATTGTTTTATCATTAGTTGAATTGTGTTTAGTTGGATAATAAATACTGTTTTAATTTTGAAAAATCAAAAAAAAACATATTTTCTTTTAATTTAGGTGCAAAAAAAATAAATATCAACTGTGAAGAATAATAAAACAATGTTTACATAATAATAAGGAATAAACAAAATTTAAGAATATATAAGCTAGAGAGGGATGGGTACGTGAATACAGCTGGAGCCATGTTTCTCCTCTTCTTTTCCATTCAATATTTTAGTTATTTACATACAAATGAGAAATAACGAATAGCAAAAAATAATCTAATCACTTTCAGACACATAAGCCTGACTTCATATTCCAACTGTCCACTTTATTTTATTAGATTTGTTAAGAATGCAACTACAATTTATTTTTATCTTTGAAATTACAAGTATTTGATGAAATAATGCAGTAGTAGTCTAGTAGAGGTGGATATTGTAAAATATATTATGAATACTTTAAAGTAACATTGATAATTATTTTAATAAAAATAAACTAGTGAAATCTGGAATGTTTTTTTGTAAAAAAAAATCAACTAAGATTTTAATCAGAATAATCAATAAGAACAATATTTCAAAATTCTATTTTTTTTTGTTACAAGGCTTAAAATTCTATTATATATATATATATCTACATATATATGTAAACATATCTCAACTCAAGATATGAAAGATCTAAAACATCACAAAAAAATATCTCATCTTCATTCTTTCCGTCATTTTCATCATCACTGTAAAATACTTTAAGCTTTTATTTTAGAGAAATAAAAAAATATATTTCTTCGCACGACAAATACTGTAGTTCTACAAATGACTTCATAACAGCAAATAGTTCTAGTGGTTTTTTTTTTTGGTTAAACAGTTATATATACATTATATTGCCAATAAACAATTTTCATTTATAATCAGTAATCACAACGAACAGCTATATCCCGTGTTCATTTTGTATATTTGGGTAAATATCAAGGTTCTCTAAAGCCAATTCCAACCGAACCAGATAACACCAAATATGCTGCTGATCCTTCTCCAATTGAACGGCAAAAGCGATGACAAAAAAAAAATTCGTGTTTTATCAACAGTATCACACCATATTATTTTTTATTAAATATTACACCATATTTGGACTTAAATACTATGATTAGATTGTTGTTTATTAGTTGATTAAATTTGTAATTTAAAAATAAATATACCATAAAAAAATTTGTATTATTGAAAATTTTAATAATATGAAATTTTAATTGTAATTAGTGTGAAATTTTAATTTGCACAAAATATCTAAATTAATACGCAAATTGATTAAGATTTCAATTAAACACTCGAAACATAAAATTACAAACCGAAGTCCCAACCGCATAAGTTGAGTTGGCGGGTAACGATGATGCTCGATTTCAAGAATTCTTGGCTTGACACATGCAAATCAAGAACCGGAAATCTCATATTGAACTTCGAAATGCATTAATTGAACATTTATGGTTCAAATATACTAATTTTGAGAATTAGTAGGATGTAATTTATTTTCATTATTTTTAATTTATTGATTGTAATCGTATATTTAACTTATAATTAATTAGTTATAAGAATAATTAATATTTATCAAAACTATAAAAAATAAAGAGAATATTAATTTAATAATATAATAATAAAAAATATTTGTTTTAGTGTGAGATTTGGTGTTGTGGTTATAGATGAAAAATAAAATGAAACACTAAAATATCAAATTTTGTGTTACCCTCGGAGATGCCCTAAATAGGAAAATGAAATAAAAATCATAGTAAGTTAGTAACTGATTAAAATAATAAAAAAGAGCCGCAAAGGAGGAAAGGGATGGAGATGGGTTCTGACATCTTCGACATGTGCCTCTTCCTGTCATCTACTTCATCAATATTTATCAATAATTTTTATTGATAACTGATTTTTTTTTTTTTTTTGTCTCGGTCTAATTATTCGTCGAAATCTATAATTTCTGTGTAAATTTTTAGTGGTGAAAAAGAAGATGCATCTTAAAATATTCAAATTTTGATTTCGGTTAATAGGAAATCAAAATCATGTCTGCGAAATTGTCAATTATCTTTGCTTCTTCTCTTTATCTATAAGCCCTTCTTTTCATGATTCTCCCTCAAATAGCATTTTGTGCACTAAATGTTCTTCCTTTTTTTTTTCCTTTGCTTTAAAGAGTTTGTTTGCATCTATCTTCGATTCTTCGGGCCATTCTAGAATTGTAGGACACTTGATTATGAAAAGACAATCGTAATTAATACCCTTTGTTTGTCTTGATTCTTTTTTTGAGTAACCGTTCTTCCACGACTTTGGAGTTGGGAAATATAGAATATATAGTCGTTTTGTAGTTTCTTGTCTTTCCATTGATCTGAATTCGAAAGACTTCCAAAATTGGATCTTTCTCTTAAACGTCTTTGTTGGAATTTCTTTAAACCTTCCTTAAAACAATTAATTTTTTTTTTAAATCTCAAAACTGTCTTTAGACAAATGCATTTACTTTACAAGAGATGGTTTTTTTATTAAGAGTTCATAGCTAAATTCTTTTATACCTCCGTGGTGATGTCCTGTAACATTAAGTTGGTTTCTCTCATCAACATCAAGTCTAAAGGTCTCAATTTTTTTCAAAAGCCATTTTTTTGCGTTTAACAAATGAATTTTGTTTGAAGATGCTAAAAATTGTGGGATCATTTGAGAAGAAAAAAAATACACACTAACAATAGACAAAACTCTTAACGATCACGAACCTGTTAATAAATCCATAGAAGTTTAGATAAATGAACAAGGTCAAATTTTGGTTGAACTAATCTTTTGTCATCATGTTCAACTTTTGTGTTGTGTAACAACTATATATAATTTAGATAGGGACCAAACGCTAAGAAATGTCATCATCATCTATTAAAATTTCATTTAAATTCAAACTGTAGTGGCCATATGAGTGAAAATTAACATGTACATCGACACCTCAGTCAACTAAACAATGGTATATCATTAGACTAACATAACTTAATTCCATTCAAAGTTTGTGTCCCCGCCTAATCTTTTTGTTTTTATTTATACAGTCATATGCATCTGATTATCATGACAAATTATAGAATCATCCAATATCACAATGCATATAGAAAAATTATTGAGTCATTTTATATAAAATTAGTGGCTAAAAGTAAAATTAAAACTAGTGGCAGGTTGGAGAGATAATGTTCTCTTTTGCCCATCTTTTTCTACTCTTTTGGCATTTTTATCTTTCTACTTTGTTATTTCCTAGGTTGGCAGCAAACTCAAAAGCATCTAATACTACAAATCCAGATTACTTTTCATTTATGGTTCATAAACCAACCCAAGAAACAAATTTACCCAATAGACAGAAAGTGGATAAGTATTAACGAAACAATCTTAATAATGCTTCACTCCAAAAGAAAAGGGAAGAAAAGAAGAAAAAGAGGTTTATTGAAGATTCTCCATCAATATTTAAGAGTCAGTCGATCGTTTTCAAACAAGTGGATCTCAGTTTCTGACTACCAAAGGAGCGAACTTTATACATGCCAATGTAAAACAATACAAAAGCTTCATAAAACCAAACCAAGAAAGATCATGACTTTCTAACCTCCAAGGCCTCACAATAACTAAGTAATTTTTTCAGAGACTTACTATTTATTGTTACGTAATAAAAAAAAGTATAGTCTCTGAATTGGATCAATCTTTTGGAAGAAAAAAAAAAGTCACTTCCATTTCTTAAAGAATTTCCCCTTGTGCTTCCCAAACATGCCATGTTTCCAGCGTTTTCCGAATTTTCCGTGATTTAACTTGCCGTGTTTGAACTTACCGTGACCGTGATACCCGTAGCCATAGCCATGACCGTGATGGTGACCATAGTGTCCGTGGTGAGACATATGGTGAGCACCAGCTGCCGCAGCCACACCACCCGCTATAATCGCTCCTATACCTCCGTGGTGATGTCCTGTAACATTATACATTAAGTTGGTTTTTCTCATCAACATCAAGTCTAAAAGGTCTCGATTTTTTTCAAACGCCATTTTTTTGTGTTTAACAAAGGAATTTTGTTTGAAGATGCTAAAAAATGTTGGATCACTTTGAAAGAAAAAAAAAAAACAGAATACACAATTACACACTAAACATAGAAGCAAACGCGGACCAAACAATCGAAAGCCTAAATGTGGTGACATGTAAAGACGTTTGTAGGAGGAAGAATGTAAATGTTGTGATTGAAATTACCAGAGTGATGAGATGGACCGGGATAACCGTGAGATGGATAACCGTGAGGAGAATAACCGGCTGGAGGGTAACCAGCTGGGGGATAACCGGCTGGAGGGTAACCACCGTGTGGAGGATAAGCAACTGGTGGATAGCCATGAGGAGGAGGCGGGTATGGATAAGAAGCTCCATAAGTGTGACCGTGATGACCATAACCGTGACCGTGAGGTGGGTAGTGTCCGCCTGCAAATCCTGCCAAGTGGTGGAAGAATCCTCTGTCACTGTGATTATGCTGATCCTTTCCCATTTTTTTTTCGCACTTAAATTTTAGAGTAACTACTCTGTAAAGAAGAAAACACCTTGGCATTAGATTATGAAGCAAAACAGACACTTAAAGAAAACACCTTGGAGAACTCGATAGAACATGTTCATCATAATTTAAAGAAAATGATATGAGAAGAGCAAAAACCACTTCTTTTTCATCAACATATATCGAGACAATTCGTTTACACCAACATTCAAATCCAATTTCTCATTTCCACACATTAAAAATACTTCTTTAACGAACAAAAAGAATCAAAAACTTTAAAACATTCGAGAATCAGAGCACTGATATTTTCTAGGGTTTCAAAAAAAAAACATAAGCAAACTTCAATATCTGTTTCGTTTCAGACTCGAAGCAACATACATGGACATAACAAAAGTGTATTTGAATGTAAAACAACACAAGAAAATTCTCATATCACAAGATTGAAACGATACCTAACACACAAAAAGAAACCGAGAAAAAAAAAGAAAAAAAATGTTAAAAGAAGTGCGTACCAAAGCTTAAGGGTTTTCTGATTCTTGCGAGAAACGAAAGGAAGAGATTTGATTTGATTTCGAAATTCTCAAGAGTGCGAAAGGTGAGGACGTCGTCTGCATAAATACTTCCGCCTTTCTCTCGAAGCAGAGGAAACGCCTGAGACACTGCTGATCGAGATCGAGCCGTAGTTTCCACGCTACGCGCTTCCTTTTATTTGTTTATTAAATTCCCTCTATTTTCCACTCAATTCTTCTAGATATTACTCCCTCCCTACCTCCCTCCGATCCATAATAGTTAATGTTTAAAATTTTTACACGAAATCACACAAAATTATAAATTTTTGATTTTTTCTAAATTAAAACATCATTTATTGTCTAATTAAAACACAATTTAACCAATGATAAAAAAAACTGCAAAATATAAATGGTCAAAAATAAATATAAAAATTTTAATTTTGTATTGAAAATGTAAAACATAACAAATTTTTTTTGTTTAAACATCAACTAATATGGATCAGGAAGCATCACAATATCTTGAAAACATATGCCTTTTTTATTGTTTTTTTTTTCAACCAATTAGAAATATTAAAAAGCTTATATGAAGAAAGCAAAATTCGAATAAGCTTTCATCCAAAAAAAATTCGAATAAGCTTCTAGATGATATTACGATAGCATCTGATTCTAGTCAAAACACACCTAATCCATTACAGATTTATCATTTAAAAGTCACGTGACTTTTATTTTAAATCAACTGAAAAGCAAAAACAAAAAGTTTACTCGATTCGGTTTAGCATTACTTGCTAGCTATTGGAAACCAAACCAAATTAAACCAAAGCAAAACTAATTTGGATAATTCTCAACGATCAAACTTGAAACTGTTGTTTGAATCATGTATGTAAGCTAAAGTTTGTGGTATAGTCTTCTGTAGATTCTTGCACCTTCGAATTCTGCGTGTATCTCTCGTTCGGTTCGTATACCCATCGGGTTTGCCACTAACCAACCTTCCTCTGTCTCGACTGTGTCCACGTGTCGAAGAGCCCTTGCTTCCTCGTCTAACTGATCTCTCATGTCTTGAGCTACTTCCAGCACATCTGATTGCACAAAGATCTTTCGCAGAGCCAAAAAATTCAAAAAAAAAAAAAAAAAAAAAAAACTTAGAATATTTATAGAATCGAACCAAATAGAAAACAAACCAATTCGGTTTTAGTTTTTCTAGTATATCCAAAGAAACCGAAACCGAACGAAAGATAAAATAAACCGATTAACACCTCAATTTCTTTGAAAATCCTTCAAATTTAACATATATTTTGCTAAAAACACAATCTGAACCGAAACCTAAACCATATCATTCGGTTTCTATATCCCATAAACCGGAAAAATCCAGAAACCGATCAGAAAACCGGATTAGGCAACCCTGCTTTTGTAAGGAAATTAGTAGTCTAACTCTAACCTGTGAAACAAACCAGCAATATTGGTAGCCATTGGAAGGCAAATAAAGCTTTGAAAGTGTGGAAACTTGTTACAGCTAAGCAAACGCTTTACCTTTCCGCCGGGTTTTAGGTTTTGCAGAATGGAATTTACCAAAGGCTTCTGGACAACACGTCTCTTATGATGCCGTTTCTTGAAATGAGGATCCGGACACTGCAATTTAAACCCCCCCAAAAGAAGAAGCTGGATCAGCACAGGATACATTATAGGCTTTTTTAGATGTTTACAACTTTTCACACTTACCACGATTGAGACAAGCTCCAACGGTCCAGGATAGCTCGATATAAGTTGTTCAAAGGAAACCATAGCATTTGCAAATATGAAGTGTCTGAAACCCATCCACAAGAGATATATAAAACAAAACAGAAGCGTATTATAAAGATGTTCCTAAGGTTTTGGAATGCAGCAGATATTACACGTTTGAAAGCCCAAGCTCATTCACCCAAAAGTTGGCGCGCTTGACCAGCTGCAAAGAAATTGAACTTCTTAAGGCCAACGTAACCAAAAATGCATTAGCTAAAGCAGATGAATGGTCAAGTGAATTGGAAACTGTCAAAAGGAGCTCAAACCATACTTTCTGGCGTATCTCCAACCCCAAGTAATTTCCTGCCTCAGCATTCTTTTTGGCTAGCCATAAGAGAAATCTGCCACTACCTGAAATCCAAATCCAAAACCATTTACAAGGCAGAGACATCGAATTGGGAAGCTGTGGTTTTTAAAAAAGTTGAACACATTTCAAGCATGAAAGAGGCGCAAGACCAGGAACAAATATAAAGGAGAGATTTTGAATCTCAAATCAATTTCAAATTCCATGGAAAGATGCCAACTTTGCCACCAAAAGTCTCCAAGAGAACTAGCTAGTGTGCAATGTAACTCAACTAAAAGAACTATGAGCAGACTTTGAGTAGAGAGAAGCAAAAATCCCTCAAGTCTAAAGTAAGCTCACAAGTTACCACTTCCAATATCCACCATAAGAGGCAGCGATGGATCCTTATAAACTTCCTCCCAAGCAGGAACTGGAGCTGGCCTCTATAAGATATAAGAACAGTGTAAATCCGTTATGCTGTTTCACACATTAAGAAGAAAAAAAAAGCTGTCGCAAACTTAGCAACATCATCAACTTACAGAGAAAGAGGAACTGAGAGGGTTAACATGCTGTCTGATTCTTACATGACCCACTTCCTGCAAACAAAACAGAGAAAGAAAAAAAAAACTGTAAGCAGAAGAAAGAACAAAGAAACACAAATGATTACTCAAATCACATCCAATAATCAGAGATAGTGATAGACCAGCTCGTTAGTAGAAGAGTCAATGAGGATAAAAAGTCTAAAGTAAGCTCACAAGTTACCACTTCCAATGTCCACCATTAGGGGTAACAAAGATCAAGAGAGATAAAGAGAGGATACCTCAGATATCTTGTACTTGAGGTTTAGTTCTGCATACTCCAAGTCCACCAAATCTGTGCTTCTCACTTCCTTTAAATCGAGACAAACTGAAGTAGACGCAGACGCAGACGCGGAGGTGAATGCTCTGAAGCTGCTATAATGGCGAGGGATTGTGTGCCCGCTCGTGAAGATAAACGGCGATGAAGCCAGGGAAAACATCCTTTTAGCCAGAAGAAATGGTGTAGCCGAAGAAGAAGAGCACGCTTGACAAAGAGAAGCCATTTTTGTTAAGAGAATAAGAAAGGAGGGTTTGATTCAATTGGATTCGACGATAAAAATGTTTTCTTTTCAGTGTTCTTTTGCCTGCGTCTTAACCCCATGGGGAAGCGAAAGCTGCCTTCTCAATCTAGAAATCTTTCTAGAGTTTTGTACTCAAATGTGATAGAAGTTGAAATTAATGGGGCGTTTCTGTAAATATATCAAAATGCTCAAGAACCTGTGGAGTGGATTTTAAGCTCAAGCTTTCTCCGCTTGAGTCTCATCCACAGAACAAAAGGATGGCCTCGGCGATTGTTCCATCGCTAAGGCTGAGGCCCAGCTTCTCCGTCGCCACGTCACCAACCTCCTCCTCTTCCGCCGGCGACGTCAAACCCCGCCCCGCCGTCATTCTCCCGGTAATTAACCTCCTTCCTCTGCTCTGATTGAGAAAATTATGGCGCAAAATGTGTGGTTCCACCATTAAAGATTTTTTTTCTTTTAATCATCAAATTCTGTGTTTCTTAGTTTTAGGGTTAAGGCTACTACTCTTTACCTGCTTACTGACACTCTGCATTTTCCTCTTGAAACGCCATTAAAGTCTCAAACTTGGTTCTGTGTATATGATTTCATGGTGGGCTATATAGATGGTGAGTTTCATGTCAGTATATGCCTTCTTTGTGGAATTGGTTTTGTAGGGTTTAGGGAACAATTCAGGAGACTACAAGAAGCTGGAGGTAACATTGGGTGAGTACGGTGTTCCTGCAGTGGTTGCAGCTGTATCAAGGCTCGACTGGTTTAGAAATGCTGCCGGTTTGGTTGATCCAGCCTACTGGCGCGGCACTCTCCGCCCTCGGCCTGTTCTTGATTGGTATGGATTGCTCTATGAATGTATCACTTGTTTGTGTTTGGGATTTTTTACTGTTTTCAAATGATGAGTCTGATTTTATGGATGATCAGGTACTTGAAGAGAATTGATGATGCAGTCCGTGAAGCCAATGGGTTAGCTCAAGGTAAATCTCACTTTGTACAATTATCTCGGGAAACGTTCGATTGGATGCCAATAGTACAGCTAAAAACTGCTGCTTTGTGTTCTTGGATCAGACTTAGCTCCTAGTTTTAGTTGTGAATCGCGGTAACCATAAAACACAGTAGTTTTACATCACTTACAGGTCAAGGATTGTCTTTGATTGGGCACTCAGCTGGAGGATGGCTTGCTCGAGTTTACATGGAAGAATACGGAAACTCTGATATCTCCTTGTTGTTGACACTTGGTACGCCTCACTTGTAGGTAACAAATATGTCAATTACTTTTTTAGACCTTTCAAGAGGTGTTGCTTCTATTTTCTTATAATCGCATGCCGCATGGTTTTGTTTTGTATCTCGTTTAGGCCACCACCGAGAGGACAATCATGGGTAATAGATCAAACAAGAGGTCTTCTCTATTACGTCGAAGAGCATTGTGCAAAAGCTGTTTACACTCCTGAGCTGAGATATGTCTGCATCGCCGGGAGGTAAAGTTTCTTTTAAACCCATTGATGTTTGAAAGCTATGCCGAAACTTAGAAATCTGAATTGGTAGATCATATGTAGATACATACGTGGAGCTCCTTTGGTGAACAATGCGGATGTTGATTCTGATGTGACTGTTGGAATCGACGGTGGTGAAGCGATTTCAGAGCTTGCTATAGCAAGCAACAAGACGGGCGATTCACAGGTTTCTTCAGGGCCTAGTTTGCGTGCTCGTTTTGTAGGGCAAGGATACAAGCAAGTATGTGGAAGAGCTGAAGTGTGGGGTGATGGAGTGGTCCCTGAGGTTTCAGCTCATCTTGAAGGTGCACTTAATGTTAGCTTCGACGGTGTTTACCACTCGCCTGTTGGTTCAGACGATAAAACCAGACCTTGGTATGGTTCGCCGGTTATTGTAAAGGACTGGATTCACCACCTTCTTGAGTGATTTTACAACATTGATTAGAACTTTCCGCAAGAACGTATGTACCATTGTTTATATCTCTTGACCCAAAAATCCAAACTCTAATCACATTTTCTACTTTTGAACGCTCCAATTCTGTCAAATGCCATAGATGTGTATATTTATTTAACAATTTTGGAGACTTTAGGAAAGTTTTTGGGAGGTATATGATTATAAAGTTGGAAACGTTTTGAGTAAAATTATACTCCGTTAGATGTTTTATGTTTTTTTCACACATATTAAAAAAATATTTACAATTACAATTCTATCCTTTTTTTTAATTAATACTCTAGTTTTCTTTTTAGATAATTAAAATACTAAGGGTAAATTAAGAGAAAAACTATTACTAATAAAAGTTGATGATATAGGCCTCTAAAGCTGTCCACTTAAGATTTTAAACAATCGGTTTTATTGGTCCACATCAACGTTTAAAATAAATTCATACTTGCCAAATATAAAAAAGGAAAAACGTCAAAAATGACAAATAATAGAAATTATTCAAAATAATAAGTTTTAAAAAATAAAAAAATCATGTCTTAGTTTCCTATTCTATTAAATCCATTCCATATTCATCTATTATCTTGATTACAAATTAAATTGGTCATGAATCCCATAGCAAGAGTTGTGCTAATTAATTTGTTTTCGACTAATAATTAATTAAATATTCACATAGAATTTTAAACAACCACTAATAATTGTCCACGTAAGCTTTTTGAATTCGAATATATTTGAACATTAAATTGTTAAGTGGATATTGTTTGATAATAAAACGATAAATGGAAATTAAAAGTTTGATGATATATGCTTTTAAGGGTGTCCACATCAGCTTTTAAACGATCAATTTTATTGGTCAACATCAACATTCAAAATTTAAAAAGATTTCAAATTCTAATATGATTAATAAAAATATAAAATTTTCATTAACAACAAAAACCAACATGATATTAAATTAGGAAAAAAAATAATTTAAAATAGTGGTCTCATGTTAAACAATTTTATAAGTAACATATATATTTTATTGAATAAATATAATCGTAAAATCTTTTTACATGTGTGTATATGCACACGTTTAGAGAGCACTTTGTTTATTATGATGGAATAATTTTATCACCATTTTTGTTACAAAATTGATTATTATGTATACAAAAATATATATGTTACTTATAAAAGTTGAAGTTAGTTGATTATGAGACTTTTCACATAAGATTTTAAATAGCCAATAATTATAATTTACATTAGCATTTAAAGTTTTACCACACAATCACATGGAATAGATAGTACAGAAAAGATTGAAAAATTACATTTTCATATTCGGATTGGGATTGCCATTGATCAATTAATGTATGAGTTCTTTGTTTTGAGTTATTCTATTTGTTATTCATTTTTCTGAAATTTTATGTAATTTGTATTGATTTTGCCTACTTAATTTTCTTCTTATCAAAGCTATGCTACGATGGAATAGAAAAATAAAAGAACAACATGAGAAAGAGTTCACCCATTGATTGAGAAAGACGACTATAATGAAGGAAAAATGACTATGTGTAGACCAATCTTCTCAGATATAAAATAATGTTTTTTATTTCAATATTATTTGCAATGACCCCTAAGTATGAAAATTAAATCATCATCGCTTTGGTTTATGATCTCATCGAAAAACCATTGAAAAGTTACCACAACCAATATGTCACCAGACAAAATTCCGGCTTCTATCTCTTCAAGGTAAATTTTTTTAAAAAGTATATTTACTTTGTCGGTTTTTTGTTATTATAAATTTGTTTCAAAATTCATTCCATATTCATATATTGTTTTGGTTTCAAAATTGATTTTTTCATAAATACGAGAGTAAGAGTTGTGTTTATTACATTGTTTTTCGATTTGTAGATTAAATTGAAATTTGTATTGATTAAAATAGCTAAGAAAAGAGAATAATTTTTAATTTTTTGTTGTTTTTATAGAAAACAGATATAACGAGAATGAAAATGAATATGATAAAAAAAACTTATTCACTCTGATTAGAAGAAGTAAGATACAATCATTGAAAAATCATTTAAAATTTAACACAACCAATATGCCACCAGACAAAAGTCCAGTCTTTACCTCTTCAAGATAAAACTGATAAAAATCGTCGATCTTTTGTAATTTTTAAATTAGTTTCAAAATTCATTTCATTTTTATTCATTGTCTTAGTTTCAAAATTAAAGTTGTCATGAATGTAAAGCAAAAGTTGTGTTTATTAGTTTTTTTTTTCAAATTAGTAGATTAAATCAAAAATTTGTATTGGTTAAATTAGCTAAAGAAAGAAAATAACTTTTTAACTTTATTACTTTTTGTTGCTTTCGTACAAAACCTATATAACGAAAATGAAATTGAAAATGATAAAAAAAACTTATTTTCTGGATTTTTTGTTTATTAAATAGCATTTGATTACTTTGTTACACTTTTAGTTGGCTTTGGTATACTATCTTATACATGTTCGATCATATAATACGTTTTTCAAACGGACATATATAGATTCAAAACAAAACCGTTATAACCTTACAAACTATATATAATTACTTAGATTAAAATTGCAATATTTTTTATATATATTATTACAATCACCCTATACATAAAATAATATTTCAATAAATATAACCGTTCGCATATGACGCGTCGCGTGGATGCAAAACATAATTAAAAAAAAAAGAACAATGACTATACTTAGTAAATAGAAAACATGTAACTTTTTGAAACAAATTTTTTTCCTAAAAACATCTGTTACTAAGAAACAGGGAGTATTTTTCAAGGTTCCAGAATCGGGAGAATCACTGGATGATGATATTTTACCGTTTAGGCGTTAACGCTGCCATAGCAATGAGGACAAAAAAGCTTTGATTTTGACTCCTGACTCTTTGACTCTGCCACGCGTCGTTATAAAGTTGGAACCTTTGACTCCTCCTCCTGAGCTCTGAATATCGTTTTCATGGTTTCCAGGTTTTCAGAGAATCACTGGAAGATAATAGAAACCTGTTTACGCTAATATAGCAAGGAGGACAAAAAAAATTGTCGACTTTATGTGAAATTTTATCTTATACGATGATGGAATGGATTCTCTGGTGGTAGAGCTCAGAGAGAGACCATGGCTTCTCATTCTTCTTTAGCCCTCTGAGCTCTGAATATCGTTTTCATGGTTTCCAGGTTTTCAGAGAATCACTGGAAGATAATAGAAACCTGTTTACGCTAATATAGCAAGGAGTGTAATTTGCAGAGACACAAGGTATCGAGCAAAGATTTCTGTGTGTTTTGCCATAGCTCTTTGTACATACACTTATATCAAAATAGAATCCTAAAGTCAAAAGATGAACAGAAATTTCCAACTACTCTGTAATTGTCGTAATAGAGTCTAGTACTAGTACTCCAATTACTCCGTAATTGTCGTAACATGATTCTCCAATAAGGAGGACAAAAAAAATTGTCGACTGTATGTGAAATTTTATCTTATACGATGATGGAATGGATTCTCTGGTGGTAGAGCTCAGAGAGAGTCCATGGCTTCTCATTCTTCTTCAGCCCTCTGGAAAATCGACGTTTTCGTGAGTTTTAGAGGAGAAGATGTGCGTAAGACATTCGTGAGCCATCTATTCTGCGAGCTTGATCGGATGGGGATCAACGCGTTCAGAGACGATTTGGATCTGGAGAGAGGAAAATCGATCTCCCCAGAGCTTGTAGATGCGATCAAAGGCTCCAGGTTCGCGATCGTCGTGGTCTCGAGAAACTACGCAGCTTCAAGCTGGTGCTTAGACGAGCTCTTGAAGATCATGGAATGTATAGATACGATTGATCAGACAGTCGTACCCATTTTCTACGAGGTTGATCCTTCGGATGTGAGAAGACAGACTGGGAGTTTCGGTGAGGATGTTGAGAGTCACAGCGACAAGGAGAAAGTGAGGAAATGGAAAGAAGCTTTGACGAAATTAGCTGCAATTTCTGGTGAAGATTCTCGGAATTGGTAAGTTTCTAAGATATTTGTTTAGCAGCGCCTAATTGGTGTGTTTATAAAGTGATGATTTTTTTATGGTATAGGAGGGATGAGTCAAAGCTGGTTAAGAAGATTGTTAAAGACATTTCTGATCAACTGGTTTCCACTTCAATGGATGATTCAAAAGGGTTGATTGGAGTGAGTTCCCATATGGACTTTCTGCAGTCCATGATGTCTATAGAAGACGAAGATGTTCGAATGGTAGGGATTTGGGGAATGGGTGGAGTTGGGAAAACAACGGTTGCTAGATACTTATACAATCAACTCTTATGTCGTTTTCAAGCTCATTGCTTCATCGAGAATGTGAAGGAAGTCTGTAACAGATATGGAGTTAGGCGTTTACGAGGGGAGTTTTTATGCAGAATGTTTCGAGAGCGAGATAAAGAAGCGTGGAGCTCGGTTTCATGTTCCAGCATAATAAAGGAAAGGTTCAGGCACAAAAGGGTTTTGATTGTTCTCGATGATGTAGATAGATCTGAGCAACTGAATGAATTGGTGAAGGAGACGGATTGGTTTGGTCCGGGAAGCAGAATTATCGTGACAACACGGGATAAACATTTGCTAGTTTCTCATGGCATAGATTTGGTGTATAAAGTGAAGTGTTTACCCAAAAAAGAAGCTCTTCAGCTCTTTTCTCACCATGCTTTCAGAAATGAGATTACTCCACATGGGTTTGGGGGGTTATCAGTTCAAGCTATTAACTATGCTTCTGGTCTTCCACTGGCGTTAAGAGTGTTAGGCTCTCTCCTTTATCTAAGAAGCCATAGAGAATGGGAAAGCACTCTTGCTAGGCTTGAAACTTACCCTCATAGTGATATCATGGAAGTTCTGAGAGTTAGCTATGACGGATTGGATGTGCAAGAGAAGGCTATTTTTCTCTACATATCATGTTTCTATAACATGAAGCATGTTGATTATGTCACAAGACTTCTGAGTATTTGTGGCTATGCCGCTGAAATCGGTATCACAGTTCTCACCGAGAAGGCTTTGATAGTCATATCAAATGGATGCATAAAGATGCATGATTTGCTTGAACAGATGGGTAGAGAACTTGTTCGTCAACAAGCAGTTAACAAACCGGCTGAACGGTTACTTTTATGGGATCCTGAAGATATCTGTGATTTGCTGTCAGAAAATTCTGTAAGTTATCTGCATATGCATCTCTTCTCCTCCTATCTTTTTCAGAATCTTCATGTAATGGGTTTTGATAGCTTCTTCTCTTCCATTTCATAGGGAACACAACTTGTTGAAGGAATGTCCCTGAACCTGTCTGAAATTTCTGAGGTATTTGCTAGTGATCGAGCTTTCGAGGGATTGTCTAATCTCAAGCTTCTCAACTTTTATGACCTTTCATATGATGGAGAGACCAGAATGCATCTACCTAATGGCCTCAGTTATCTCCCACGCAAGCTTCGTTATCTACGCTGGGATGGATATCCTTTAAAGACTATGCCTTCAAGATTTCATCCGGAGTTTCTTGTTGAACTTTGTATGAGTAATAGCCATCTCGAAAAACTTTGGATTGGAATCCAGGTAAATTCTCCACAGAAACTGCAGATCATTTTATTTTTTGGCTAGTTGCTATTGGACTAAACGATTTGATGTAAAAAAATTCAGCCTCTTGGGAAATTGAAGAAGATGGATCTTTCTCGTTGCAAATACCTAATCGAAATTCCAGATCTCTCAAAAGCCACAAATCTTGAAGAACTAAACCTTTCCTATTGCCAAAGCTTGTCTGAGGTTACTCCATCTATTAAAAATCTTCAGAAACTTTATTGTTTGTACTTGACTAATTGCATCCAACTCAAGAACATTCCAAGTGGAATCGCTTTGAAGTCGCTCGAAATAGTTGGAATGAGTGGATGCTCAAGCCTAATGCATTTTCCAGAAATTTCTTGGAATACTAGAAGACTCTATGTAAGCAGCACAAAGATAGAGGAACTGCCATCCTCGGTCAGCCGTCTATCTTGTCTGGTTGAATTGGATATGTCAGATTGCCAGAGTATCAGGGCTCTTCCAAGCTCTGTAAGGCACTTGGTCTCACTTAAATCCATGAATTTGGACGGTTGCAAACATCTTGAGAACCTCCCAGACACATTACAGAACCTCACATCTCTTGAAACTCTTGAAGTGTCTGGTTGCCTTAATATCAACGAGTTCCCTCATGTTGCCACGAATATAGAAGTTCTGCGTATATCTGAGACATCAATTGAAGAAATTCCTGCAAGGATCTGTAATCTCTCTCAGCTTAGGTCCTTGGATATTTCAGGAAATAAAAGACTGAAATCTCTTCCGGTAAGCATTTCGGAGCTAAGATCACTTGAAAGGCTCAAGCTTTCTGGCTGTTCTGTACTCGAGAGCTTTCCACCAGAAATTTGTCAGACAATGAGCTGCTTGAGGTGGCTTGATTTAGATAGGACCAGCATCAAAGAACTGCCTGAAAACATTGGTAATTTAATAGCTCTCGAGGTGCTTCAAGCCAGAAGAACAGCTATAAGACAAGCACCGTGGTCTATTGCACGACTTACCCGTCTTCAAGTTCTAGCAATTGGGAATAGCATCTATACCCCAGAAGGTTTTTATTCTCTATGTCCTCGCTTATCAAGGTTTGATGACTTGAGAGCTCTGTGCCTAAGCAACATGAACATGATAGAGATCCCTAACAGTATTGGTAACTTGTGGAGTCTATCAGAACTAGATTTGAGTGGTAACAATTTTGAATTCATCCCCGCGAGCATCAAACGACTCACCAGGTTGAACAGACTAGATTTAAACAATTGCCAGAGACTTCAAGCATTGCCCGATGAGCTTCCACGGGGTCTCTTGTACATCTACACCCATGGGTGCACATCCCTGGTGAGCATCTCAGGTTGCTTCAACCAATATTGTCTGCGCAAGCTAGTAGCTAGCAACTGTTACAAATTGGATCAAGCAGCGCAGATTCTCATTCACCGTAACATGAAGCTAGACTCGGCAAAACCAGAACACTCTTATTTTCCTGGCAGAGATGTGCCGTCTTGCTTCAGTTACCAAGCCAGGGGATCTTCGTTGAGAATAAACTTGCCTCGGAGTGAATCATCATCTGACATTCTGGGATTTTCCGCCTGCATCATGATTGGAGTCCAAGGACAGTACCCGATGAACGATCTGAAGATACGCTACTCTTGTATTTTAACAGGGGTTGATGCTTGTGAGCTAATTGTTATGGATGAGGTATGGTATCCTGATCCACAAGCTTTTACAGACATGAGCTTTGGATCAGATCACCTTCTCTTGTTCAGCAGAACCTGCATGTCCATGGGAGCTTACAACGAAGCCCTGTTCGAATTCTCAATCGAGAACACACAAGGAGATTCTCTTAACCCACTTGGAGAGGTTAAAAAATGTGCGGTGCACCTCGTATCGTTAAAAGACATGATGCAAGAGCACGTTAGTACAGCCTCGCCGCGGTTCTTTAATGACTCTGAGAACATTCACAATCCTGATTTGGAGCTTTTAGAAGCACTAGATGAAGCAGGGGTGTCGAAAAGAAGACCATATGAAACTGAGTTCTTGCGTAAGGAGCAACCAAATCCCAAGAGGAACAAATTTCTTCCAGTTCCTTTGGCTCAAAAGGAACATTCCAAATTACATCAACTAAATGTTACACACGAGTGAAAGTTGTTGGCTTCATGGCTTGTATAAGTATATATCGATTGATCCATATATTTTGATAGCATCAACGCATCATGAACTTGATCTTTGAACAAGAGCAAGTTCAACAAAGTCTCCGCTAAAAAATAAAAATAAAAAGAAGCAAAAGCCCGAGTAACAAGATTTACTATGATAGAAAGTGAACATAACGAACCCGAGGAGATAAAATACAATCTGAAACCTCCCAGAATACGCGATACAAAAAAAAACAACTTGCCACTACCTCGACTCTACACGTTGCTTTGCTACACAAAAAAAAAAACATCTAAATCTTTTTCTACCTACAAGTGCTGTGTACAAACAAAATTCTTCTTTCGGCATGAATCAAGGCGTGCGATTGTACTTGAGATGTTGCTCGTAGAAGTCAATCAGCTGGCGTCAAAAATACAAAACAGGAAAGCTTTTAGAATCTTCCAAATGAGTAAATGCAGAAGAAATTTGCTCAAAAAAATAAAAATAGAAGAAAGAGTAATTGCAGAAGATAAGCTCTAAAGATAATCTTACCAGAAGAGGATTGTGAACTTTGAGAAATCTGTTGTCTACCATCACTTCCTTCCCATCAGACCTATGAGGAGTAGCCAAATAAGTAAAAAATTTGAATTCAAAATTGACCAAAGCGCAAAGAGACAAACCTCAGCGCCGTAAAAGTCACCAACACGTCTTGGACATTGTTTGTTACAGATGCAGAAAATTTCACTGGTTTAAGGATCTTTGTGATGTCCAATTCCTCCATCTTCGTTTTCTGAGATAAATTATTATTTTCTAGCACACCAGGATACTCATTCCCTATCCTCGCGATTCTACCAAAAGAGTCTAATGTGGCCAGTTCTGGTGTCACATTCTGATCTGTGGTTGTTGTGTGGTTGTTACTTGTGGATGCGTCTTGTTTGAATCTTTTCACGGAACCAGACTTCCTCCGCTTAGCACCTATGAAACGACTGTTCTTATCAAGCTCCTTAGGATAAACCTTGAGAAGGCCATTTGGTCTTGCATTATCACCTTCAGAACCAATGCCCCCTCCTTGGGAACATCCGGCACCGTTACCGTTAATGACTGGTCCCCTTAGCTCATTGAGTGTCGGATCGTATTCTTTCTCCTCATCAATCAAACTAACTTGTCGCACCATCCCAACACTCCCGCTGTTACCTTCAACTTGGTTGGATACATAAGCATTCTTCGCTTCCCTATCTCCTTTTAGTAGACTCGAACCACTGAGGTCGACCGGACCAGGAATATCAGGAAGGCTAGAGTTGTTAAGAGATGTAGAAGAGTCAGATTTATCAGCAGCATCATGTGACGTAGATGTTACACGTTGCTGCTTCTTCTTCATCTGAGAATTAGGGCCTCCATATTTGCGCTTCCGCTTCCTACCAGGCTTTCCTGGCCTCAAACTTTGAAACAAGAAAGCAAATCCATACATTAACAAAAGGAAATCCATGAAACAACTATCGAAAAGTATCACATGACTGCTAAATTAGATGCATTTACCTTCCTTCAAATGCATCTATAACATCAGCAATAGACTGAAGATTCTCTAAAGGCTCCCATGTGTTGGCAGTTTCGGGCCACCCGCGCCTTTCACAACCAAGTTTACAACTTATGTCAATGGAAAAGTATATGGTTGATCAAGAACGCTGACTTAAAATGAAACTGAGCAGAATTTGAAGAACTCACCATTTAATTAGATACTGGACCTTTCCCTACGATCAATCAAAAGCACCATCAAATTTCAATAGAGCGGCAGAACCAGTAACCAAAAGGGCAGAATCAATCAATCAATCCCAAAAACAGAAAGACGAAGTTATCAGACATTAAAGCGACCAAAATCACCATTTTCTTCCTACAACACAACAACTTGAGGATCAAACTTTGCTTCCTTATAAACTACTTTACGATTTCTTTGTCTCCTAGAATTAAAAGACGCAAATTTTCTGCCCTGTTAGGAATATTACTATTCATCGAACAGCCAATTTCTCATACCAATGTGTAAGAAATGAACAATGTAAAGAATGAGAAGAAGTTACCTACGTGAGGAGATACTAATTAAGATCCTAGAAAACCACATTTTCTGAAAGATCAAAAAAAAAAAAAAACTTACTTTTCTAACTCTCTTACGACGAATAGCTTCGATTTCGAAATACCCTTCGTCCAGCTTTGGCCTCTCCTCTTTCCCTTCTCCTCCTCCTTCTTCTTCTTCTTCTTCATCTTCTCCTCCATCGTCTTCATCCTCTTCGTCTTCTTCTTCTTCTTCCCCATCCTCCGTACGCCTATCATCACCCATCTCGCGAAGAATCGACTCTCCACTTCCACTTCCACCTCCACCTCCTCCGCCGTCTTCACTGCCAAACCCACCGTCGCCGCTTATTTTCCGGCTATCTCCGACGATTTCCACCGCCGTATCCGCCTCACCAGCGTCGTTCACCACCTGGGTTTTCTTCTTAACACCTGCCCCTTTCATTTTCTGAGTGTTCGAGCCCAAACCTGAAGGACGCTAATCTATCAATCGCGTTCTCCTCTTCTTACTCCTCTGGAAATCAACGAATTTTGGATGAAGAAGGAGAAGAAAGAAGGGGAAAGATTGAAACTTTCCCTATTTCTGAGGTTTATTTTGGAGAAGTTTGCAGGAAGAAGACCTGACCTGAAGACCAGTTTTCACTTTTTTGGATTGTCCTTTTTTTTTTTTTTTTTATGATATAGCAATAAGAAAACAGCAAGTTTTAAAATAAATAATTAATAACTAATACGAAAATAATACATATATTGGTTTTATAACTGACGTGATGTCGTTAGTACTGAAAAAAATGTTTAAAACAAAATTAACTAGAAAATAGAACAAAATTATATATATATATATA
>PKMM01010123.1:751005-989966 GCA_002933915.1 Eutrema heterophyllum | reverse complement strand
AAAAAAAAAACTATATTTCAGATTAGAATAAAGAAATTAAATAAAATATAACAATCATAATAAGAAAATGAACAAGAGCCAATATTGTTTTTTTAAATAATATTTTTATTTAAAATAAGAAAATCTTATAATATAAAACTGAATGTTTTAAATTTGCTAATTCACCTAATCACGACATGTGTCAAGTCAAAGTTGGAAATTTTAAAATCGAATAATAAAAAAAAAATTTAATAACCGATTTATAATCTTAAAAGGTAAAGTTACTAAAAATAAAAATTTTAAAAAGTAAATTAAGGAAAAATTAATAACCGATTTATAATCTTTAAAGGCAAAATTAATGTAAAAAAAGAAAAAACATTCCTTAATTTTTCCATTTAGATTAAAGAAATTAATCATAAAGGAAAAAAATTCTAATTTCTCACCTCTATATAAACCACAATTTTGTAGTATGTGAATTACACACCAAATAATTAGAAGTCTAATAATCGTATCCAAAACTATTTACTGCATTTCTTCACCAAATTTTATTTCAAGGTATATATTTATTTCATCGTAAACTTTGTTTCTTAGTTTATGTCTTATATATTTTTACGGGTGATCTAATTTTGTTTTCTATTTTTTTCGTTTATAATTTTTTTTAATGGGTTATAAAATATTAAATTATAAACCCGCATATATGCGGATACTTATCTAGTAATATATAATACTAGAAAAAAAACCTAGAAGAACTACGTCCCGTCTAGGGGTGTTAGGGCCAAAGCCCGAGGGTCCGCCCGGCTCAGCCCTGAAAAACAGCAGGTTCGGGCCTAGAAATATAAACCCAAACAAAATCGAATCTTTCGGGCTAGTGTGTTTTTCGGGCTTAGCCCGACCGGGCTCGGACTAGCTAGAAAAGCCCGAAACTTTACATTTTAGTTAGTTAGAGATTTTATTTAAACATTTATCTTTCTAAAAATAATAATTTGACATATTTTCTATACATTACATGATCCATGTACCATTATCATTCATCCATAGTTATTTCATATTTTTAAAATCATTATCTATAAACTTTCAATGACATTTTTATATGATTTATACATGTCAAAGCCTTATATTATTTTATTTTATTTTATCTGTAACTCTTGATGGTGATAAAGATTTAGAAGACGATGAAGGAGGTTCTAATCTAAACTCTACTACCTAGATTTGAAGTGTTTTATTTTTATGTTTTATATGGTAATACAATTTATTTGAATTTTATTTTATTTTATTTTTCAAATTTTTGCTTTTAAATTTAATTGGAATTGATATAAAACATTTCAATTTAGATTTATTTTGATAAATATTTTGTTTTAAATATTTTTCATTTAAGAATTGTGAATTTTCGTGTTTGTAAAAAAAAACTCGAAGAAACCCAAAAAGCCCTAAAGCCATATTCGGGCCGGATTTTGGAATATAAGCCCAATTTTTTTCGGATTGAACCGGACCGGACTCAAGTATATGCAGATTTTACGGATTTCAGGCCGATCCAGACCGGACCAGCCCGATCACATCCCTAGTCCCGTCTCCTATGAATCACATAGAATATTCCGAAAATTACCTTTAGTTTCGTGACTACTATTTCAACTTCGGAGTAAGAAACTACGTCCCGTTTCCTCATAATAAACACACACTACGCGATGTTTTAAAGACACCTTCGACGTTTCGATAGGAAAGAGATGACACGTGGGGGACCTATATTATCTACACGTTATGAATAAGTCGTGACAATTCATTCCTACCAATGTGTCCACGTTTCAATTGGATACTTCCATCTGTTTTGGTTTGAATTTAATATTACTACATTACTACAAATCCTTTGCATTAACTTTTAAGAACAAAAAAGGACTAGTTTTAATTTAATTTATGATATGATATGCATTGTTTTTTTCAGCTCTCCCTTATTTTAATTATATTTCTCTTTATAAGTGTATTAAACTTTTGGCCAGAATATAATTTCTTGGTTGTCAAGTATTAAATTTAGCATGCAGCGACATGTGGGTAGTTTTTTTGTTTTGTTTAATTTTTACTAATTTTAGCTAACTCTTAGAACTTGCTAGGCAATGGTATTAATTGTTTTTCATGTTTCATATGCACCAAACGTCCACAATTTATAGAAGGCTTCATAAAATCAAAATTATAATTTTAACATGGTCACATGTGAAGGCTATTTCAAACAAAAAATACATGAGTGTGTTTTAGTCAAAATTAAATCAAATTTGATGTTGTCG
This sequence comes from Eutrema heterophyllum, assembly GCA_002933915.1. Taxonomy (NCBI): domain Eukaryota; kingdom Viridiplantae; phylum Streptophyta; class Magnoliopsida; order Brassicales; family Brassicaceae; genus Eutrema; species Eutrema heterophyllum. Next base: position 987,714 of record PKMM01010123.1, on the reverse strand, counting down.
ATAATCAGAGAGGACGTTTTTTTTTGTTTTTTTGTGATTCCTCAATAGAGAACCTCGGTTAAAGTTGATATGAAAAGTATCGAACAAATATAGGGAAACAAAAATTTCCGATATAATTATGTAACGATAAAAATGGCGCAGGCATGTCAATGTTAGTATTATATATATAAGAGCCACCGTCATTTTGTGTTGTATTTTCTCGATCACCGTTCAATTTTCCTATCCTCTTCGTGTAAACTTCTTGGTAATATCTTGTTCGTTTTTTTCTCTTTTAATAAACCAGTTGCTCTGCTCCAAAATAACTTTCTTTCTATAGCTTCCATGAAAATAAATGGCTTACCTAACGACTGACAAAGTGACGACGCCCTTTTAAGCTAATTAATAGCCAAAAAAGTGGTAACTTTTTTTCTGTTTCTTTTTCATATATATCATATAATTACATGACTATTTAAGTTATTGACTTATTTCTCCTATTTCTGAACACACTCAAATAAATATCGAGATTTCCAGTTGTAGACTGGTTGTTAAGCACTTCTCATCCAGACAAGAGTATAGCGGGAGCCTGTAAACGTCTACAAAACTTTTCATTCTATATCTGTTTGTACATTAATTATTGAGGTGGTGATAAGATAACATTCTACTCGATTTAATGATAAGATAAGATTTTATAGTTTCTCGATATAACTGTTTTGTTGTGTTAAACATTGATCCGTCAGTATTCTTGGCAAAATTATTAAAAACTCCATCCGGTAATTAAGAGTGTTGTTTTAAACCTTCTTTTTCTATGTTTTAAAAGTGATTTTCAAATGCAACTAAAATATTTTATTATGTCACATAGATGTGTACTAATATGTTACAAACAAATTAATACGTTTGAAATGTGATATGAAAATATATTTTTGTAAAACAGATGAAATATTATCATAGAACATATGACTTATTCAAAAAGATATATATGCAAAAATCAAGGGGAAGAAATTAGAGACAACACTTCGATAAATGATGAGTACTATCGAAAGATCAACCTAACTAGGGATTTTAAAGTTGGGTTTTTACCCGATAGGTTACCATGAACTGGTCGGTGAAAGATGGAAGAGCGTCGAGGATTGGTGTGGATGGTGTCCACTGTCGATATTATTATTAGTATTTAGTCGTTTCATTGATTGTTATTTATTATGAAAATGGTATTTCTGCTCGTGTCAATAAAAATGGTTGGACCGAGTAGGTGGTTTCATTGAAGAAATGGGCGACCATATATAGCTACGTAGACAACTTTTTAAGCACAGCTTCATATATCCATGTCACCTAGTTTTTCTTTGGTATTGCAAATATTTATTTGCACCTTTAAATGAGATTGCGATCAAAATCTTTTGTTTGTCTTTATATAATTGATACTCCTAATGATTAAAAACATTTTGATCAAGAGTTGCTAAGCACTTGTTCGGTAATATAAAAATAGACGACCAGAAGTTTATGGTGGAGTAAATTACCGATTGGATGAGTTGAAGCCTTCCCGCAAAAGACAGATGCCTAACTGTCCAAGAGGAAAAAAGATTTGAGATCTTCTCGACAAGAGGCTGATAGTCATGCTTTGACATCTTTTTCGTTGTTAACGGAACACCCAGGTATCTAACCGGGAACGAGCCTTGGGATAGCCCATATTTCTCACAGATTTCAAAGGATTCCACCAAATTACCACCATCCAAGAATAGATAAGATTTCTCTTTGTTCATTCCTAGGCCAGAGATATTCCTAAAGTCCTCCAGAATAGTAAGAATACCTATAAGGGAGTCCTCTGAACCATCAAAGAAAATGAGGAGGTCATCCGCGAAGCTTAAGTGAGTAACTAGAGGTTTGGGTTAAAACAAAAAAAAACATTTTGATCGCTTGCCGACTAGATCTTAATTAATGGAGTATTAAATATTGGTTTCTCAACATTAAAGATTAAAAACAGTTCACCTATAAATAATTAACACCTAATCATAAAATACTTCATCCGTTTAATAAAAAGTGTCATTTTGACACATTTCACACATATTAAGAAAAATATTAAAAGTTCAATATTACCATTTATTAATACACTAAATAATTTTTATCTTTCTAATTAATACACTAAAACAATAAGGGTAAAACTGGATTTTTGTTCAAAATTATGCATTAAAAACATAAAACGACACTCTTTGTGAAATGAAAACAAAACCTTAAAATGACACTCTTTGTAAAACGGAGGGAGTATACCTTAGAGAAAAACTCAAAATTAATTCATTGGATATATGTATGATTGTATCTTGATAATCGAATTTCGTCTTAATCTTCAACTGAAACTTCAGACCAATTAAAACAACAATGGTCAAACCCGAAATTTATGTTTACTACTATTATACTCTCCCTGTTTCACAAAGAGTGTCATTTTGACACATTTCACATATATAAAAAAAAGTATTAAAAGTTCCATATTACCCCTTATTAATACACTAAACAGTTTTTTTCTCTAATTAATACACCAAAACAATAAAGTTAAAATTGGATTTTTGTTCAAAATTATGCATTGAAAACATAAAACGACACTCTTTGTAAAACAAAAATAAAACTTTAAAACGACGCTCTTTGTGAAACGAAGAGAGTATATGATTGGATCGCTAGTTTCGAGACACATTATTGTATCACGTGTATATGATTATGTACATTTTATTGGAAAACTTTAACAGTTATTTCCATTAATCAAGTCGAGTCCCTTGTCCTTTTTACACGCCAGCTAGTTACAAAACCAACGTATTGCGAGCTTCGACTCGTGTCCAAGCTCGTTTGAGAGCTAGATTTACCTCAATTGTTTGTCTTTTGCCTTTAGCTTCTCGCTAGTTACAAAACTTTTGCTATTTCAAGAGTTTTCTGAGTTTCTTGTGGATCAATGTCACTATTTTTTCTTGCATCATTTACTAAATAGTGATTTCATTATTGCATATTCTAGCAAAACCGTCCATCAGAACCATTGTTAATTAACCAATCATTGGTTATAAATGCGTATTTTCAAAATATATCATTGTTAACCATTGGTTATTAAGGATGTTCTCTCTCACCATATCTGTTTGTCATCAGTATGAATGTTGTCAAAGTTGCTGGATAAAGCTGCGAGTGCACGACATATTGGTTATCATCTGAAATGTAAGAACATCAGCCTTACTCACTTAAGTTTTGCTGATGATATTATGGTGATAACAGATGGAAAGGTGTGGTCGGTGGAGGGTATAATCTGAGTATTTGATGAGTTTACAAAAATCTCGAGGCTCAAAATCAGCATGGAGAAATCGACGATATATCTTGCGGGAGTGTCGGAGAGTACTAGAGAAGAGATATCTACTCGTTTTCAATATGGTTTGGGACAGCGATCCCAGTAAGATACTTGGGTTTGCCGTTGTTGACTAAACAAATGACGGCAAATGACTATCTTCCGCTGTTGGAAAAGATTCGTAAACTAATAAGTTCTTGGATAACTAGATCTCTTTCGATAGCTGGTCGGCTTCAGCTTATTAGCTCGGTGCTATCTAGTCTCTCCAATTTTTGGTTCTCGGCATTTTGGCTCCCACGCCAATGGATCAAAGAGATTTATAAACTTTGCTCGGCTTTCCTTTGGTCGGGTCCTGAGTTAAATCCAAGAAAGGCGAAGATTGTACGGGAAGAAGTATTCAAGCCAAGACAAGAAGGTGGTCTCGGCTTAAGGCCTTTAACGAAAGTGAATAATGTTTGATGTCTTAAGATGATTTGGAGAATTGTATCATCTCACCCATCGATGTGGGCTAAGTGGATTAAGACATATCTGATTCGTCAAGGAACTTTCTGGTCTGTAAAAGAAAGCAACTCGAGTTCTTGGATGTGGAGGAAATTGTTGAAATACATAGCACTTGCTAGAGATTTTGACAGAGTAGACATTCGTAATGGTGAAGCAACATCATTTTGGTATGATGTATGGTTGGATATGGGCTGTATAATGGAAGTAACGGGTCCAAGAGGGGTAATTGACCTGGGAATCTCTGATCATGCTTCAGTTGCATCAGTGCTGACTCGTAGAAGAAGACGCCACCATACATATATTTTCAATCAAATCGAAGATGTCATAGCTGCACAAAAGGTCTAACCGGTGATTGCAATTGAAGATGTCTCACTTTGGAGAAATACGGTCAATAAATTCAAACCAAGTTTCAGTTCAAAAAAAAATTGGCTGCAAACGAGAGTGTCACATCCCCATGTTGATTGGCATAAAGGAGTGTGGTTCAAATACTCTACACCGAAGTACTCTTTGTTTGCATGGTTAGCAATTCATAACCGGTTATCTACGGGGGATCGTATGATGAATTGGAATGTGGGATTTAACTCATTGTGTATTCTTTGTCATGACCCTTTGGAGACTCGAGATCACTTATTTTTAAAATTTGGACCCGTTTAACAAAGGAATTTCTCAAAAATCACTTCACGAAGGAATTGTCACAACTGATTTCTCTCATCTAAGATACTCGGTTGGGTAACATCCCACTGTTTTTATTGCAGTATATCTTCCAAACATCGATTCACTACATCTGGAAGGAACGTAATAATCGCCGTCAAGGAGAAGCCCCGTCGAATGTCTATAGGCTGATCAAATTCATCGACAAGCAAGTTTGTAATCGTTTAACTTCGATACATGAATTGGAAGAAACTCTTCAACCTTGGTCGCAACAAAATCATGAAAAAGAATTCAGCTTACATTTCAAATTTCGTTTTGAAATCTTTCAAACTAAAGAAGCACATAATATAAAAACGATTTTTTTTTTGGTTTTTTTAATATACTGGAAAGTATATTAGCCAGAAGCAATTTGTAGGTCATGAACATTATCATAGAGGTTTTATTTATTTTCTTCTTTTTGTTCTGAAATTTTAGTTTATGTTTCTTTTTCTCCTTAGTTGTTGTGGTGCAATTGTGTATTTAAGAATGAATATGAAACGTAGGTCCAGGACCAGTTTGCGTAGCCACTAACGACAGTCCATATTTATGTTTAAGTTGGGTGAATATGAACATATCTAATTTAATTAATTATATATAGAGTATAGGTGAAGTAGGACCAATATAAGTGGTCAAAATATAATATGCATCATGATAAGAATGCGATGTTTTCTGCATGTTTCATGATTACTCAATGATGTTAGTATACATATTTAGCATAATCGCGATTAAGAATCATACAAAATGATATTAAAAAAAAATCAAAGGTCACTTATTTCTACCTCACTGAAATATATTCGCACTCGATAATACATAAGCATATATCTTATTATATAAAGCTGAAGCTCTCAACGTGAGCGTAATACGTAAGATAATTCTTAGTCACGAGATTGTGAAATTTGTCACGGTTAATTTAGATCTTAATATGTGTCAATTTAATTAAAAAAGTAAAAATGAATTAAAGTAAATATTAAAAAATATTAAACTAAAAAGACAATTTAAAAAAAAATAGAAAACAAGAATAAGTAAGGAAAACTTATAATAAAGGAAAGTGACAAAACGAAACTTAAAAGTTTATACCACGACCAAACTTAAAAAAAAGTAAAATTATAAATATACTCTAAACTTAAAAGGAAAATTATTAATATACAACCAAATTTAAAAGTTTATAATCATTTCCATTCTGACAAAATGAAACTTAAAAAAGAAAAATTATTAATATACAACTACGACCAAACTCTATATAATAATCTACAACTTTCTAATTTTAAATGTGTACTTCCATATTTTAGTTCTCTTATTCAAATTCTAAACAAGCAAATTATGACTTCTAAAACTCAAAAAATTGATCAAAACTATCTTATAAACTGCAAAAATAAAATATATTCTTTTGTTTAGCTAAAATATGAACCGCATAATATTTTATTAAAGTTGAATATGGGTTATATATATTTTGACACATTAAAATTAAAAATTCAATAATCGTATCCAAGGGTATTTACTGCATATGTTTCACCAAAATTTTCCTTCAAATTATATATTTATTTCATAAGTTTTTGAAATTAATTATAATTTTTTTAAAGTACCTGATTTCTTATATGTTTAGATTTCGTATAAAAAATTTAAACATGTCAAATTTTATTTATTATATAAAGCAGAATGTTTAAAAGTTAGTAACTCGCATGATCGTGACACGTGTTAAGTTAATCGATTAGATTTTGACATATGTTTAATAAATTTCCAATTATATTTTGACATGTGTTTAATAAATTTCCAATTATATTTTAAACATGTTAAGTTAATCGATTAGATTTTGGTATATGTTTATTAAATTTCCAATTTATTTTGACACGTGTTTAATAAAATTTCAATTATATTTTAACACATAATATTAACAATAAAAGTAAAATTTTAGGAATCTTAAAAGGTATTAGAAAAAAAAATAGACAAAAACAATAATATTAAAAGGTATTAGGAAAAACAATAGTAGTTATGTTTAGATAAAGGAAATTAAACAAAAACTATAAATGAAAACCAAAGTTTTTTAAGAAAAGGAAAAATCATATTTCAGATTAAAATAAAGAAATTAAATAATAGATAACAATCATAAAAAGAAAATGAATAAAAGCCAAATTTAAAAAAAAAAAAAAATTTCAATTTAGAATAAGGAAATCTTATAATATAAAACTGAATGTTGTAAAGCTGTTAATTCACCTAATCACGACACGTGTCAAGTCAAAGTTGGAAAATTTTAAAATCGTTTAATAAAAAAAACTCAAAAATTCTGAAAATTTAATAACCGATTTATAATCTTAAAAATTAAAGTTACTAAAAATAAAAATTAAAAAACTAAATTTATCCTTAAAGGCAAAATTAATATAAAAAATTAAAAAACATTCATTAGTTTTTCCATTTATATTAAAGAAATTAATCATAAAGGAAAAGAATTCTAATTTCTCACCTCTATATAAACCACAATTTTGTAATATGTCAATTACACACCAAATAATTAAACGTCTATTAATCTTATACAAAATTATTTACTGCATTTCTTCACCAAATTTTCTTTCAAGGTATATATTTATTTTATCGTAAATTTTGTTTCTTAGTTTATGTATTGTATATTTTCATGGGTGATTTAATTTTGTTTTCTATTTTTTTGTTTTTAAATTTTTTAACGGGTTATAAAATATTAAATTACAAACCCGCATATATGCGGGTAACTATCTAGTTATATATAATATACATAATTGTTTTTTGAGAAAATAATATACATATATATATATACTTTTGGTTTTAAAATGGGATTACTGCAAAAAAACCCATAATTTTTAACTTTTTTTGTAGGAAAAATCCTCAGCTAAAAAAATTGCAAATTAATCAATAACCTTTATTTTGTTTGCAAGAATAACCCTCACCTCAAAAAATTGCAAGTCAATCCCCCACCTCCAAAATCAACTGCAATATTGCCCATGGTCGTATAAGACCGTATATTGACCACCAAAACTACGTCGTTTTGGGCAAACTAATTAAACAAAATTTTGTAAAATGGAGTTTCAAACCCTTCACCTCGAGGATAAATCACATGCACCCTGCCAACTATACCAACGAAGTTAATGGTAAAACTTCAAACATATATATATTTATAAATACCCAAAAAACCTCGAAAACCCCGAAAACCCCAAGAAACCCGAAAAACCTCGAAAACCCCAAACCCAAAATTTGGGTTTTTCGGGGTTTTCGAGGTTTTTCAGGTATTTATAAATATATATATATATATGTTTGAAGTTTTACAATTAACTTCGTTGGCACAGTTAGCAGGGTGCATGTGATTTATCCTCGAGGTGAAGGGTTCAAATTTCTATTTTACAAAATTTTGTTTAATTAGTTTGCCCAAAACGACGTAGTTTTGGTGGTCAATATACAATCAATATATGGTCAATATACGGTCTTATACGATCATGGACAATATTGCAGTTGATTTTGGAGGTGGGGGATTGACATGCAATTTTTTGAGGTGATGGTTATTCTTGCAAAAAAAGTAAAAATTATTGATTGATTTGCACCTTTTTTCGCTGACGGTTTTTCTTACAAAAAAAAATAAAAATTATGGATTTTTTTTTGCAGTAATACCTTTTAAAATATATGTATATCTTTCAAGCATATAAGACTGAGAGTATAACATATTTTGCTGAACAAAACCAACGCAGGCGTTTTATTGATTCAATGTCAATTTATATATGGAGAAGCTAGCTAATCCGTTCCCGATTTGAATTTATTACGAGACGGAAAATTTAATTAATTACGGAGTATTATCACTAAACCAAGAGTTACTTAGGCTGAGAAGATCAATAATTGTCTGTTTTCTTTTCGTCCATAATTTGTTGGTTTAACGAAAGTAAAAAGGATGGGTCATACTATACTAGCACAGGTGAGAACTAAGACTGTTCTCATATAATTTCTCTGACTATCATTATATGACGAGACAGGGTTTGGTAATTTTTCGGTTAAATGGTACGAAAAATTATTAATTTATTACTCTTTCTTTTCACAAAAGTGTTATTTCTATACATTCATACATATTTAAAAAACTATTAAAAGTTTCATAATACCATTTATTAATACATTAAACAAATTTTCTCTCTCTAATTAATACACTAAAACAATAAGGTTAAAACTATATTTTTATTCAAAATTATGCATTGAAAACATAAAATGACACTCTTTGTAAAACAAAAACAAAACTTTAAAACGACACTCTTTGTGAAACGGAGACCCAAAACGACGTCGTTTAGCTTAATTTTGTAAAATTTGTCCACATCTGGATTCGAACTCGGGACCTCTAGGCCGCATAATGGGGTGTTTTACCATTGAGCCACTAACACTTTCGAAAGTATGTCTAACAAATTTTATTTTATAGAGTAGGGATGGGCGTTCGGTTAAACGGTTCGGTTTCGTTTCAGGAAATTCGGGTTTCGGGAAATTTGAAATATGAAGAATATGTCCGAATGGGAAATTTGAAATTTTGGGTTTAGAGTTTTGAGAAATTCGGTTACGTTTTCAAATTCGGGTTACGGGAAATTTGAAATTTTGGAGAAATTTCGGATTTCGGGTTTTGGGAAATTTGAAATTTCCAGAAACCCGAATTTGAAAACGTAACCGAAATTTCTCGAAACTCGAAACAGGAATTTCCCGAAACCCGAAATTTCAAATTTCCCGAATTTCGGTTACGTTTTCAAATTCGGGTTTCGGGTTTTGGGAAATTTGAAATTTCTCGAAACCCGAATTTGAAAACGTAACCGAAATTCGGGAAATTTGAAATTTCCCGTAACTCGAAATAGGAATTTCAAATTTCAACTTTCCCGAAACCCGAATTTCCTGAAACGAATCTGAACCGTTTAACCGAACGCCCATCCCTACTCTATAAAATAAATTTTGTTAGACTTACCTTCGAAAGTGTCAGTGGCTCAATGGCAAAACACCCCATTATGCGGCTCAGATGTCCCGAGTGAAAATCCAGAAATTGGCAAATTTTACAAAATTAAGCGAAACGACGTCGTTTTGGATTATTTTCGTAAATCTCAAAACGAGATGAAACGATGTCGTTTTACTTAACGAAGGATTCTGTTAAGTTTTCTAACGGTATGCTTAATTGGCGGGTTAACGAAAACATTGGTAATTAATTGGTAAGTCAACCAAAATTTGATGTTTTTTTGTCGTTCTAAAAGATCGTGTCTTTTTTTGCCATATTGATAAAGTTGAGAATTTGTTTGGCTAATTTCCCAATGATCAATAGTATACTTTGGCATTAACGTTTTTAGTATAGTTTGAGTTGCCAGATGCCACTCCAAATATGGAAAACCATTATAATCATTTTTGTAGCTATTTTTTTAATTGAAAACTGTAATAAAATCTAATGTCAACTACGGTCTCTCTCCATTTCTGTAAGATAATCATTCACTACGTAAGTGTTGCCAAAAACAAGTAATTGACAATAACTACAAGGATCGTTGAGTGGTTGAAATTTCCACTCTAAAAATTGAATTTTAATCATAGTTGATCATTATAATATTTTTAAGCGATAGTAGATGCTTTTTCAGTACTTTTTTTTTTTTTTTTGGTTCTATGCTTTTCAATAGTTTTCAGAGATTTGTCTGAATTTTGGTTTGACATTTCCTCGGTAATAAAAACAAATATTTCTCTGAAGAAAAACTGGTTTTAATTAAAATATAGTCAGAATGTTTTTTTTTTTCCTGGTAATAATAATTGGCTTGTAAATAGTGTTTTTCGTCCACGTGTTTCACGTGTTCCCCCACGTGGCATCTGGGTTTGCTCATTTTGCTGCAGCATTCAGGTGTAAGCATTTTGTCTTGGTTCAACAAAAATGATTCTCCTCGCAAACTGTGAAAGTCACACAACTAATAGTAATACTACTACCTTTCAAACCCAATAACACTTTTTAACCAATAACCGCATACCAGTATCTCTCGGTTCGTTTCTGGTTAACACGTTTCTTTACACGGAAAACGGAAACCCCAACCTGAAAAACACTTTGGCAAATTTGCTGAACATTGTAATTTGTACTTAATACATACAGAACAACACATGCATTGTCCACACAAAAAAAAAAAAAACTAGAGATGGACCGGCATATATTACACACAGCACACACCACGTATCCGATCCAAACATTAGGTGATAAATAGTATCAATATATCGGATAATATGTTTTTTCTTTCACTGTATGACTCACTATACAACACAACTTACTCAATTTCCTGAGTTGAAGACATTCCGTAAGTTGTTTCTAGAGTTCGAGAATATACATCAACATCCTGAGAGATATATCAATGGCTAGGAGGAATTGCTTGTGATAAAAAGTTTATTAGCACTTATGTTCCTTATTGATTTATCAATACAATAAATGTAATTCTGTGATCAAAAACTGCGTCTGTGAGAAAAATAAATCATAATAAATCGAGCTCCCAAAATACCCTAAGAACCAAAATAACAAACCTTTGACACACAATATGTTCACCCATAGTATTCAAAATACAATGATTTGTATTGACATTTTTTTGTAATGAACCTGATTAATATACCCACTGATTGAAACATTTTCTCTGCATACTCCTAATTTTCAAGCTGAATACAGATAACAAAATCCATTATCTTCCGGTATCAAATACTCAAAATTTAAGTGTTAATCGAAAAACCTCGTTCTATTTTCTCTAAACTCTGTAGAAATGATATAATTTAACAATAACAATAACAATAATTAATCGTAACCGGACCCCTCTCTCTCTGTCACACACACACACAAAACTGCTCTCTTGATTGTCTTTCGCTCAAGATGAAGACGCTTCTGCTTCTTCTTCTTCTGTGCTTCCTTGTGCAGTAGCTTCTTCTCCTTCAGTTTCACGGGGCTTCTCTGGTCCGGGTCCAGCTGATACTTTCACCATTGAAGGACGTAAAAGCCTTTCGCCTAGCAAGAAACCTTTCCTGTATTCTTCAAGTACTATACCCTCTTCGTATTCCGCAGAATCCTCTCTCATTATTGCCTCATGAAGCTTTTACACATCAAAGAGAAAAGCAAAAGGATAAAAAGAGATGCCAGCTGTTAGAAATTTGGAAAGACCAACAAACAAAGGCATTAGGTAAAGTTAACTACCAACTCACTGAAACCCATCACCACTCGGTAAAGTCTCCAAAAACTTTACCGAGATGTATGCTTCGTACTAGGCACATGAGCCCTTATGTTCCTCTAACTTGGTGATAGCCAAAAGGCATCTCGCTAGGATAAGGCATTATAAGCCTCATAGATTCATTGACCATTTGCATCCCAAGATATCATTCAGGCATAATTTTTTCTATCAATCTAGCCATCTTTCAAAGTAACAACCGCATCTACGTCCTGATCAAGATTATTCCAGCAGCACTATACCAAGGAGTTAATCCTAATCCCAAACACTTTTGATTTTAAGATTCACCTCCCTGGTTAGAGATTAACACCACCAGCAAGCAGAGCAACAAAAATACATTTCTCGATCTCCCGAAAGTAGAAAGATATATTAGTAACTTACCATTGGATCAAACTGCTTGCCGACTGTCTCCACAGTGACAACACCAAGCGAGCCCAGAATTTCTACAAACTGTTTGTATATGCTCTGGTAGCTGTTAGTGACTTTTTCTTCTCCCTCAGTCTCCACCTTAATTTGGGATTTAGCTCTCTCGAAATTATCCAAAACAGCCAAAAGGTTCTCTACAACCTCTCCTTGAGCATTTGAAACAAGGTTTAGCCTTTCCCTCTCCGTCCTCTTCCTGAAGTTGTCGAAATCTGCACTGATTCTTATCAGCCGATCCCTCTCCACTGACATTTCATTAGATAAAGAGGCGACTTTATCCTCAAGCTGAATTTTTTCATCTTCAATGGACTTTAATGATGCTTCTATCTCAGCAATCTTCCCCTCGTTGTTCTCTGCTAAAGCTTCTTTATATGAATTCAGCAATGCTATGGTAACCGCCGCTTCTTCTTCCTCAGCGCCAGCATTTTCACCCTCAATACCAACAGCACCATCCGTCTCCTGCTCCATGATTTCAGAAGGAAAAAAATTAGAAGAAAGCAATCCAGTTTACACAGACATCTCATATCAATTCCTCATAAGCTGAGACAGAACAGAATCTCAACACACACAATACCAACATAATCTATTGACCTAAACAATCACATTAACACCAAATGACCTGAAATTCAATGTATCCTTAGAAACATTAAAATTCACCATTTGACGCCTGAATACGATTCCTACTCATTGCTCTTATTCATGTGAACGTTCCTTCAGAGTGTAATATAATTAACAAAGCTTAAAATTTAAGCAAAGAAGCAAATCCTAAATTAGCGTTTCCCATGTTCTCAAATTCAACAAATCTACGCACCATAAGATTCAAACTAAGTACATCATTTCGAAACCCTAAAACCTAATCACCGAATTAACATTTGAAAAAACCCCAGAAAGCAAACAGAAGTGAGCCGAAATCCAAAAACCTGGACTTCGGGTTCGCTCGATTCCACCTCCGCCTCCGTCGTCTCGGCTTCTCCAGAAGCAAACGGTACGAAGTTTAGTAACCGGAGAGGATGGCCACCAGAGATAGACCGGAGAGAAGCTCGGCGAGAGAGTGAGACGCTGGTGTTCCTTCCCCCGGCGAAGGAGACGCAAAAGGGCTTAAAGGGTACAGAGGGCGCATGAAGAAGAGTAGGTGTGAGATGTAACGACGGCGTTTTGAGTAGACCGGCCATTGGAGAGTTCGGAGAGAGAGAGAGAGAGAGAGAGTGGCGGAGAGGGATAAGGAAGAGAGAGAGGGACCGTCGAATGTAATTTATCTCTTTCTTTTGTTTGGTTTTCCTAACCGTTGGATGTAGTTTTCCTATGTTGATCGGACGGTCCTTATTTAACTGAAGTATGTAGGGAGTTTCTAGACTTTCTTATTAGAGACAGAAACTTCTAGATGTTTGTTATTAATTCTAGAATCCTCTAAAATTATAAAACAGAATAACCATTTTCACAATATATATATAACCAATATGCCCGTCAAACCAATTTTTTTTTCTTTGTTTTCTTGCCAACATTTGAACAATATAACAAAGGTGGCGTAGTCCAATAGTGTTGTTCGAGTAGTAGAAGACTCATCCAAATAAATCCATTTTCACAATATATGTAATGTTTTATGAAAAAATACCAGTGATGACTGATGAGTGAACACATATTTTGATGGGTGAATTATACAACAAGACATGCTCTCTCGTCTCTGGTGTCTATAGTAGTCACTCTCTAGTTCGTAAGGCTTTAGGGAATTTTTAGAAGCAATCTTGTGTTACTATAACTAGTTCTACAATTTGGGTTTGCTTCCAAAGAGATGTACTAAGATAACATATACAACATACTTGTCATAAACAGAGCCAATCTTGGGTAGAAGTCCATAAAACATGTGATTCGAGGCCGGTAAGGTTAAATAAATTTTTGGGGCCAAATTGTTAAATGATGAATTAGTGCTGGCGGTTTAGAACATGTAATGAGTTTAGAAAAGTGATGAGTTCAAACCTCTCCTATGTATCTTTAATGAGTTGTTTTTTTTTTCTTTTATTTATCGTTTCTTTTTAATTAAAGAGACCGCATGTGTACCTTTTTCAGTTTCTTTTCGGCACATTTTTTTTCTTTCTTTCATCGTTTGTTTTTTTTTTTCTTTTATCGTTCGTTTAACATTAGTGTTTTTTGTAAGTTAAATTTTTTTCTATATAAAAGACTAAGGGGCCAAAAAAAAAATTCCGCTTCTCCGGCTCTGGCCATAGAGTGTTTGGGTTGACGAAGAAGAGAAATGAGATTATTATGTTTGCCTTTTGTATTTGTACTACTTGTTTACTAAGTAGTAACTTTCTAAATGATCTATTATTTTTTATAAATATGTATGTCTAGAGTATTTGACCCAAAAAAAATGTATGCTAGCTTAGAGTCTTTAGACAAACTAATAGAAGCTTTTTGGGAGATCCGAGAAATCAACCGAAACATTGACATACAAAATAACGATTTAACTCTTAACATTCATATGATACAAATTAATGGAAGCATATTTAACGGGTACAACTAGGCCCCGAATGAAGTTAATATTCCATGACTTCGTTAACTAACCAATAAGATATGCCAGTCAGAATAGGGTCTCGATCCATGAAAATACTCCTGGCTGGTCTCGCATGTGTAGCTGGTAACAATTGGCTGGTCTCGCATGTGTAGCTGGTAACAATGGGTCTAATTAACCATAAAACCTAGAGCTAATTGATATATATATATTAAACTGTTAAATTATATATATATATATAAGATTCATAATATATAAAATTAGAAGATTAACAGTTTGTTATCGTGTGTATGAATTATTACATTACAACATTGTTTTCCTAACATGTTAGAACAAACGTGAAATTTATTTTTAGAACCCTCTCGTTCATTTAGAAAGATTGTTTATGGGTAATGTAATCAAATTTGAATTTTCCTAATTACGAATTATAAAACGTAATTTATGGATATCTAAACGATGACTTTAATTTAAAATCTAATTACACGGGTCATAATAATAGGAATTATCTAAATAGTCTAAAACAAAAAAAATAAAAGTGGTTATAATTAAAAAGAGTCAATACTTCTTCATGTAGAAAAATAGTCAACACTTTCGGATGAATTTCACTCAAAAATAAAATCGGTTATATAAAGAAGTTACTTCTATGGATTATAAAATTCCAGCGATTTTTTGTTTTATGTACAAAATTGTTATGTTAAAAGGTATTTTTATTGAAATGCATATAATAAGGTTATAATTTTTTGGATCATACTTGAAAGATTAGAGAAATTTAAACTTACACATTAGCTAGCTCTGAAAAATCAATAAAGCTAAAAAAGAATATATTGAGAGATAACTCACTATAAAATATCATTCTATCATTTTTAACACATATGAATAAAAATATATAAAATTATATTATACCATTTATCAATACACTAAATAAGTGCCTCTTTCTAATTAATAAATTAAAATAATAGGATAAAAACTGAGATTTAAATCAAAAATATGCAATAATATAAATCTACATTCTTTAAGAAACAAAAATAAAGTTTTAAAACGACATCCTTCGTAAACGGAGGAAGTAGTTGATTTGGTCATGGCCATCATGGTCTCTTCAACCGCGATTTCCTCATCTTCCAACTATAATCCATTACATTTTTTGAATTTTCGAGAAATCGGTTATTTTACCAAACAATTTGACTTCATTCCATGTTGTAGCACACTCCATGGGATGCATCATTGCAGTGGCCTTAGCTGCCAAATTCTCCGGCCGTGTCAAGTCCGTTGCTTTAGTAGCTCCGGTGCGTTTCCCGATCATAAAAATCCGAATCCTCTTGAAAACACGGTTTTAAACAACGTTAACGTTTGTTCTGAAATCTGTTTTTTTTTTTTTGGGGGGGGGGGGGGGGGGGGGGGGGGGGTTGNGGGGGGGGGGGGGGGGGGGGGGGGATTTAGCCGTATTTTGCCGATTCAAAAGGAGGAACAAGTTGTGATGCTCTTGATGTGATCGCCGAGAAGAAACTTTGGCCGCCGACTTCGTTTTTCTCGGCGATGATGGCTTGGTACGAGCACGTTGGCCGTGGCGTTTGCTTGGTTGTTTGTAGGCACCACCGTACATGGGAGATGAATCATCAAAATTGTAACTTGGAGAAGGTATAAATATAGCCAAAGACTATTGCTTGATTCCCACGGAAACCTGTTTTGAACACTCTGTTTTCTTCGATGTTTAGGAAACTACCGACGGCGATAACAGAATTGACGAAGCACACCGAAGCACACACATCAATCCGCGTGGCACAGCATGCACAATGTGATATGCATGCGGAGGGGCGAAACTCACGGATAAACACCTTGAAACTTTGATCAATTCCGGTGTTAAAGTCAGTGTGGTGCAAGGGGATAAAGATGCTATTGTTCCTATTGATTGTCTATGGAACATGAAAGCCAAGTTCCCGGAGGTTGAAGTCGAGGTTATCGCCGGAACCGATCATAGTACGGTCATAATGAGTAGAAGAGAGGTCTTTGTTGTAAACCTTGTAAGTTTGTGGGCTTCTTCCGGAAAGAAATAAAACTAGTGGGAAATGCCTAAAACATTAAAACTATAGTAGTGATTTTTTTTTTTTTTTTTGAGAGGAAAATAGGCTGGTACGGACAATAAAACTAACGGCCCTATAAAATTGGGCTATTCAGGCCCAAAAGCCGCCCGCAGTGTGGTTTATGTCAGCGGAAATTTCTGAATTCAACAAGGTAATAATTTCTTAATTTAAAGTAAAAAAGAATATTCGTATTTCTTCGACGTTTCTTCTTTCACCTTCTCTTTCGCGAAACGCAGTTCGAAAACGCAATTCGCTCCTAAATAATATAAATAAATGGCCGTTAATATGATTCTATTATTGATAGAGATCGATGAAACTAAATTTTTAAGAATTCTTTGATGTGATTCTATCATTGATAGAGATCGAACGAATGTGGATATAATATCTGAATAAAATATTTTAAGAGACGAGACTCGGTTATAAATCATTCAATCGATTTTTGAAGCGATTCTTTTTCCAACCCCGTTCTGCAATCTTCGTCGGCCGGCGTCGACTCTGGCGTCGGCCATACTCCTTCTTCTGATTTCTACATCAATATTCAATATCTCATAAATCCCTAATAGTTTTCTCTTAGGTGTTCATATATACATGCTTTCGGTAATGACTTTCCGGGATCTTCTCTTGAAGTGGTTACTGTGTTATATCTTCTTTCTCTAATTGGGAAGATGATAAGATTTACTTGCGTCGAAATGGATATCAATTCTGATTCCATCTATTTCGACGCTGCAATCTCCGGCGTGGTCATGTCCACGATCGATGACACAACGTTCAATCAATGGTGGATTTCATAGATCTATGGATATCAAAGTAGAGAAAGGTCCTTTCTATGCCAGTCAACAACCTAATTTTGTTTAATCCAGAGTGGTGAGGAACAAATCCTAACCGCCTTACTTTGAAAAAAGCCGCCATGGAAACCACCATGGGGATGGTGTGTCGGAGTCGGAGAGACAGAAGATGATGGGCAATCCCAAGTTTGTTTCAATTAGAAGAATCAGTATATTGGATTCTTACTCGAACAATGTTTCGAAGTATAATTTGGGATTTTAGTTTGTATTTTTTTCGTTGTTTTTACATTGCTGGAAACGGCAATTCTACGGGAACAATCACCATGGAAACCGCATTGGAGGGAACGAGGTTTTAGAGCGGAAGAACCAACCTCCTTGTTGTATGGCGACATTCGTACAGTCGTTAAAAATTGGCAATCTCAAAAAAAAAATTTATATCGAAAGAATCAATAAATTGGATTCTTTTTCGAATAATATCTTTAGTTCTTACTTGAGAATGTGTCAATGACATACAAGAGGAGAAATGATGGATCATAGCCAAAGAAAATCGCATCAGATCAAATGCGATTATGAAGAAAGAAAGTGTGGACACTCTATCGGCGAAAAAAACTCAGAGAAAAGAATCGTTAAAACTCATCTTTGTTGTTTTATTTTTTTGTATGATTAATTTTATGTATTATTGTTTTTATATAACTTGATTTTAATATTTAATAAAGATAGATGTTAAAAACAAAAAAAATCATTCAATCAGATCATAAACAAAGTAAAAAAAAAACAACACAAATAAATAAATAAATAAAGCAAAGAATAGGATACCAATACTGCGGAATAAATCTTTCTTTGTAACTGATACGTACTCTTTCAAACTTCAATTTTCTTCAAACATCTGTTCACAGCTCATCTTTGTTGCTATTTCCAACGATTTTAGAAGATTTTGCTCAAAAATTCTTTGAACCATTTTGCTGATTCTTTCTCGTGACGAGTCAAATTATTCTTGTAGTCGATGTAATAGAGTCTAAATCTCGATTTATATCCGTCTTACCACTCGAAATTGTCAAGTAATGACCATGCAAAATATCCTGTCACGTTTACTTTATCCACACTGCACCAATAAAATTTAATCCAATTGTTTATCTTAAAGATGAAATTTTCTACAACAAATTAATATTTAAATAAGTAATCATAAATTAACTGACCAATAAAATGTAAAAATGCATGGTTTAGTATATCTAAAATGAAATAAAATGTAAAAATGAATTATATTTATTATGACAATTACATTTTTATAAGCTGAATGTTATGTTGTAATTTGAATTGCGCATAACATATAGGATGCGGCAGCCATAACAGTAATTTTTCAATTTATTGGTCAAAAAAATTCCATACACATAAATTGACTTTTCTTGTCGAATGGATGCATTCCTTGAACATCAAGGTGCCCGTAATCATTTTGAGAATCTCTTGCTTCATATAATTAGCGAGCAGATACACCAAAGAAAAGTCACTATTACCCGAATTTGACCTGAATTTCGGAGCTCTTTCAAATAATAAACCATATATAAAGAGCATTGATGGCTCTCTCAACTTTCATTAATTACTCAACAACAATCCCTAAATAGTTTCAACTTAAGCAATGTCTACTGCAAAGTTTGTGATTTCGGGTTTAGTTTTACTGCTTTCTATTTTAAACTATGTTTTGGCGTCGAAGAACGGGCCATTATGTTCTTCCACATCCACATCACTTAATCGGGCTATTTTCCCTCAAGGTTTTATTTTTGGAGCTGCTTCTGCCGCATTTCAGGTATTGTAGAAAAGATATATCGTTTAAGACGAATAGTATGAACTATATGAAAATATAGTTTGCATCTTATGCATATATACTTCAAACAATAAATTAAATGGTGTTATAGTTATATACTTTTTTCCTCTGACTAAGAAGTTCGGACCTACAATCTATAACTTCCACAAATTTAGAACCAATCTTTAAATAATAATATATGTGATGAAAAGGTAAACGCTTGACTGGTATGTCAAATGAATAGCAAAACTGAATAATTGTTAGCGAAAAAAAATGAACTAGATAAAATTTTGTAAAATAATTATAAAACGCTTAATTTTAGTAGATTAGTCACGCTTTTTTGTTTGTTATATTTTCAACATGTTAGTTGTATATAGAGAAATCATTTTTCAAAAACTTAAAAACTTGATGAATGTTATGAATGGTAAAAAATAGCAAAATCAAGTTTTCAAAACGTGAAAATGTGAACAATTGGTATATTATTCATCACCTATATATTTACGACAAAGTGCTAGTGTATCTTTTGTGGTAGTGTTTTTATATATGGTAGTGTTTTTCTAATGTTAACCAACAACTAAACGTCTTGTGTTGATCAACAAAAAATCAACGTATATAACATGCAATTCATGTTTTAGTATGAAGGTGCAGTCCAAGAAGGATGTAAAGGTCCAAGTATGTGGGATTACTACACTCTTAAGCACCCAGGTATTTAATTATATTTATCTGTAATCATAATTCATTTTTACATTTTATTTCATTTTAGATATACTAAACCATGCATTTTCTAACGATATTTATAGAGAGGACAAACAATGATAATGCCCTTGAAGCAGTTGATTTCTACCATCGTTACAAGGTATCTAAATATGTAATTATCATGTATACATAGGTTTCATAAACTACGAGCTTAATATTTGCAGCAATATCACACACA
The DNA here is from genome assembly GCA_002933915.1 of Eutrema heterophyllum. NCBI lineage: Eukaryota > Viridiplantae > Streptophyta > Magnoliopsida > Brassicales > Brassicaceae > Eutrema > Eutrema heterophyllum. The sequence goes on along the minus strand of PKMM01010123.1, from coordinate 967,514 downwards.
CACACACGGATATTCAAAAACAAATTCATTTTGTATATGCTGCAGGAAGATATTCAGTTATTGAAGAAACTAAACATGGACGGTTTCAGATTCTCTTTTTCATGGCCCCGAATATTTCCTCGTGAGTATATATATACATCCATCCATCCAAACATTTAATCATCTTTACTATATATAAACTAATTCTTCGGATAATATTTCTCTCATACTATCAGATGGAAGAAAGGATAAAGGCGTTAGCCAAGTGGGTGTCAAGTTTTACCACGATCTTATAGACGAGCTCCTTGCAAATGGTAATGACTTTTCCATTCCCNATGAGATTAATTTGATTTATATTATTGCAGGCATAACTCCTCTAGCTACGGTCTTCCATTGGGACATTCCTCAAGATTTACAAGATGAATACGGCGGTTTTCTAAGCGAACGTGTCATGTAAGTTGTCTTCTCTTTCTTAAATCCGAGTTGATATATATATATATATATATTTTTTTTTGGAACAAAATCCGAGTTTATTTATATGTTATATAGTTCAAAAAAAAATCATATATTTTATAACTTATCCTAATTTCTACACATCAACCCATGCACATGTAGAGATGATTTTGTCGAGTTTGCCAACTTCACGTTCCACGAGTACGGCCACAAAGTGAAGAAGTGGATCACTTTCAACGAGCCATGGGTGTTTAGTAGAGCCGGTTACGACATTGGGAAGAAAGCGCCAGGACGTTGCTCGAAATATGTCAACAAGACTTGTCTTGGAGGGAGCTCAGGACATGAGCTTTATATTGTTAGCCACAATCTACTTTTGGCTCATGCTGAAGCCGTTCACGAGTTTAGGAAATGCGCAAAGGTATGTACATAAATTTTTAGCTTTGCTAATATTGGACCCGTACCTGTTACCCAGCTCTAATATTCATATAACGGTTGCAAACTCATTTAGACTAGATAAAACCTATGAATACATGGAATGCTGTTCCGATATCACTCCTAACCAAATATTAACCATATGTATATGTAGTGCAAAGGTGGGAAGATTGGGATTGCGCATAGTCCTTCTTGGTTCGAGCCTCACGCTCTCGAGTCTAGTCCACATGCCAATGCTTCCGTTGAACGAGCCCTAGAGTTTATGTTTGGCTGGTAAATTTACTATTATCTCTAATGATACATGATGCTGCTTAAACTTATGGTTTTGTTGAAGTTATAAGTTTGATTTTATATACCTTCTTTTTCATTATACAGGCACATGAATCCAACCACGTATGGTGATTATCCACAGATAATGAAGGACCAAGTCGGAGATAGGTTGCCTAAATTCACAGAGGATCAAAAGCAGAAACTGAAGATGTCATATGATTTTGTTGGGATTAATTATTATACTTCCACCTTCGCTGCTTATAATGGACTCATTGATCCTTCAAGGCCAACTTGGGAATCTGACTCTCTTGTTGAGTGGGAACGTAAGTTTTTTTTTTTAGGGTTTACCGATTAAAGTGGATATCCATTACAAATCTGAGTGCCAATATCAAGAATCAATAATCTATCGATCAATATGAATTTTCTTCTCACTTTTTACTATTTTGTTTTCCTCTTTCAGCCAAGAATATACTAGGCTACAACATCGGCAGCAAGGTATACTAAATTTCTCTCCTAAAATTGTAGAACTTCAAATTTTAGAAATAAATATTTCCATTTCATAAAATGTCATATTTGTAAATTAATCTTTTGTAACACGATAGCTATTCAATGCTTGGATAATGCTATAAAATTACACTTCATAATCATTTGATCAGGTTATATGTTTTCCTCTCATATTAGGGTTTAGAAGTTATTATAACTTAAAACTAGGGGCACAAGTTCAATTTTGCTTCCACATGTAGAAAATAACTTTGTAAGGGATGATTCTATACTGAGAATTTTATTGTATCACAAACGGTGACACATTTTTTATTTAATACAAAATGCCCGTTATCAGAAGTAATGATAAATAATATCTTGCATGTAAAAGAATGAGACTTAGATTTGAGAACTTTTATGTTAGATAGATAGGGACAAATAAATAAATAAACAATGCTTCGAAAATATTATATATAATTAATGTACTCAATGTTTTTCTTCCAGCCGTCAACCGCTACACTCGCCGTCTACGCAAATGGATTAAGGGAACTCCTGAAATATGTTAAGGAGAGATACGGTGATCCAGAGATTATCATAGCGGAGAATGGTAATAATAAGAAAATAATATAAATAAAAACCAGATTGTCAGTACAAATAAAATGCAACCACACTACGATTATTATTATTATTATTATTTTGTGCAAAGGATTTTTATGTTAAAGCCGAATAATTTAGCAACTTTAAAACCAAATCGTTTAACAAAATTAAAAAACCAAATTTGTTTTTTTGGTTACTTTTAAATAAACAAATAGTAAATTATTTCAGGGTACGGAGAGAGTTTGGGAAAAGATGATAAACTTCCAAATGCACTCGCTGATTACAATAGAAAATATTACCACCAGAGGCATCTGCTGAGTCTTTATGATGCAGTTTGGTGAGTTAATTTATGATTCTTTATTTAAAAATTAATTTATCATAGAAACTTTCATATTTAAATAACTGATTTGATTAAATTTTGTTGGTGCAGTGTGGATAAAGTAAACGTGACAGGATATTTTGCATGGTCATTACTTGACAATTTCGAGTGGCAAGACGGATATAAATCGAGATTTGGACTCTATTACATCGACTACAAGAATAATTTGATTCGTCACGAGAAAGAATCAGCAAAATGGTTCAAAGAATTTTTGAGGAAACCAAAATCTTCTAAAATCGTTGGAAATAGCAACAAAGATGAGCTGTGAACAGATGTTTGAAGAAAATTGAAGTTTGAAAGAGTACGTATCAGTTCATAAATCACAGTTACAAAAAAGAATTATTCCGCAGTATTGGTATTCTATTCTTTGTTTTATTTATTTATTTGTGTTGTGTTTTTTTTTGTTTATGATCCGTGATTTTTTTGTCAGTTTTCTTGTATATGCAATTTCATTATGAATGGGTGTAAATTTACTTTTGAAGGTATTGTACTATTTCAAGGAAACTTTATGTCATTATCTGAATGCAAAAAAGAAATTAAATTTTTTATAGTTTAGTTGGTCGACCGATTTTTATAGAGTGCGCATAAAGCTATTACGCAGTTGTAAGTCTGTTAAGACTATTTCTTACCCGAAAGATTTGCTCTTCTCAAATTCTCTGAAACAAGAGACTCTCCACTCCTTGCTTTATTTTTTTCTTTGGTACTTCCTTGATATAACATTCATTATTCTAGCGAATAACTAAGCTAGCAATTAACGTAAAAGATTCAGGATGATGCTCTGTGAACTCATCCGCTAGCATGTCTGGTGACAGCAAAAATGAAGGTTTGGACAAGGAACCTAACTAGGAGTGTCAAAATGGGTAAATGTTCATGAGTTGATCTAACCTAACCCAACCCAACAACTCTAATGGGTTGAAAATTTTGATTTTAATGGATTGATGGATCAAATGGATTAATAGGTCAAATAGGTTAGGTTTAAATAGGTTAAGTTGAAATGAGTTGATGAGTTAAAATGGTACCCAACCTCATAATGATCATCAACTCATCATCATCATAACATCGTAACCATACTACCATCATAACATAGATATTGGATTAAACTACGTAAAGATGTGAATAAACTGTATAGTAGCAAAATTCTATAAATTTTTCATCAATCCAAAATTCAATTCTTTTCAAGTGTTCCTTTTCGATTTATTTAATCTAGAATCCCACTTAAAAATAAAAAATTGATTAGTAAAAGCATATCCCACTTAAAGAAAAATTAATTAGAAAATAGTCATTTTTTGGGTAGAAATGTTAAGTTTTATACCATTTTAATTTTTTGACATATTACATAGATACAACAAAGAAAGCAGATTAACCGAAAAGAAAACTACAGACAAAACGAAACAACGACAAAGAAGACAGCTGACAACACCGAAAGGTTAAAGAACCGGAAAGCGAGACAAGAAAAAAAAACACCGAAACAAAACCAGATGAGAAAGTAGCAGTCACACGCCAAAACGCGAACTATCCCGTATTTGCCGCAGCTAAGAAAAACTAGAGTTCTCATCGTTGTTGCCACGAGCATTCTCCCGAGGCCAGTCCTCAAACCTCAGGAAGGAGATGCCTACAACTTCTCCGAAAACTGACAGGATTTCCGGAGTCCGTAACGGACTAACTTGCAACCGGCGACACGGGAGACAAAGCGGCAATCGGAAAGTCGCACCTCCGACCGCCATTCCCGTGAAAAATAGTCCTTTTAACTTTAACTCGGTTGATAATTGGTTATCTCTAAATTCAGAATTATCGCCGACTTCAATATGCATTCGCATAACCGACTAAACCATAGGAACTCCCGGAAGGCACGCAGAGGATTGTTTCCCATTTAGCATACGATTATTTCTCCTAATCTTTTTGAAATCGAATTACTTTCCCCAATTGTGAAACAGAATTTTCTCCCGGGAAACTTTTTCTCTCTTTTTCTCTCGTTTCTCGAAATCGAAGAAAACTATGCTTCCTCTTCCGGCGAAAAATTTCTTAGCATGCGATTCAGTGATAGCGTATGTCATGACAGTGAAGTCAATCTTCAATACCGCAGTTCCACCTCCACTTCAACGCTGCATTGTATCTTTTCTCGCTTTGACGCTCATCTCCAATCTCGTTCGTCGACAATGTCGCTTATATTGTTGTTGCTTAGGTGTGTGCAAATTTTTTTCATACACAATTAAACATCTCAATTTCTCTATTATGGAAGCGAGGTATTCTATGATCTCTATTTCTCAATTTCTCTATCATGGAAGACGATGTACTCTACAAAAACACCATTCCATATTATGAATAGCAACATCTATCTTACGAGGAAAAATTCTATGATAATGGACGAAGATGAAAGTTTCCAGAGACAAAAGTAGGAGAAGAAACTCTATCTATGATGATGCAATGGAGTATTTTGGCGCAAAGGTTCGAGCTCATGGAAAGAAGATAAGGTTATGACCTTTTGGATTATACAATATTTTTATGTACAAAATTGTAAGATATTTTTTTTGTTTAAATGTATTTTATTAAAATGCATGAAAAGAAAATATTAAGACTATGACCTTGATATAAGAGACAACATAGTTTTGTACCGGTTATGGAATTATCGTGTGAACCGTTGGTTTGATCATCATGACGAATCCCACCAATGATGCATATGTAGAGAAAATTGATGCAGGAGAAGGGAGATCTCTAGAGAACACCATCGTTTTGGACTTTAGGGTTTTGGTCTCTTTTCGATGATCTTGGTCTTGTGCATTTTGGCTACATTTTGTTTTACAGATAAACTAATTAGGTCTCGCGTGATACGCGGATAAAAGATAAACTATATTATACTCTAAAATTGATAATTCGCGTATGACTCGTATAATTAAATTTTAAATTAAAATCCATGTTCAGTTATCTAGAAATTATGTTTTGTAATTCACAATTAAAAAAATTTGAAATTGATTCATCTTACCCATAAACATGGTAAACATTTCTTTTATATGAATGATAGGGTCACGATCTCGTAAATAAAAATTATCATATATGTCATGCTCACGTTGATGCGTTCAGTTTTATATAATAGAATTGTATATTTTCCTTTTCTTTACAAAATCTTTTTTTGTCAGTTTTCTTGTATATGCAATTTCATTACGAATGGTTAGTTTATTTTTAAGGTATTGTACTACTTCAAGGAAACAAATAATTCACTTATTAAATCTTGTAGATTTCCATTAAAAAAAGAATGGATAGAATTAAGCCTATTAATGGCTAATGGGCCTTATTTTTCTAATAATTTTAATTGAAGTGTATGGATTATTTCAATAAATTACTAAAACGTTTGGTCTGCAAAAACGAATTTCTAAAATAATGTTCACTAAGTGAAATTTTTTTTGTAAATAATAAAAATAGAGGGGTATTTGGCTTATCTTTATGAAAAGAAGGACTGAGAGACTATCGAGCAATAAATAGAGAGTTTGTTGTTCGATGAGAACATACGGAATTCGAGAGCGTTTTGGACAAAGTTTTTGGGAAGTAAACTGGATTAGTATTTCGATTCTCATGAGAGATTTACAAGAACAAGAACAAAGAAAATACAAGTGTTTAAGTTTAGAACTAAATTGTGGTTGAGAGTGGTGTAGAGAGTTGGAATTTGGTCTTTGGCTCCTTACCCTTGTCCTTGTTTAATACTCTGGGATGGTGTTTAACTTCTCTGTTTACTCGGTCTGATTCGTCATGAATTAATGGTCTTTAAGTCCGAGGCTCCGGTTGTTACGTTTAGACGGCTTAACTCACCGATTTGAACGAGTTTTTAGTCTCGGCGGGATTGACTAACGATTCTGCATTTAATCCTCTTTGACCGTAGATGTTCACTCCGATGGGCCTTTCAACTCAGCTCATCACCTCGTTACTCATTTGACCTCGTTTGGCTTTTTGACTTCACCGAGCCATTTTGACTTCACCGAGCCTTTTTACCATAGGTTTATCTCTATAATATTATTTTAAAAGTCGTTTTTGAAAATGAACTATGTTTTGTAAGTTATTACATAGTATGCCATTACAAATAAGAAAAGATAATGAATTAAGAAATGATATAATTGTCTTTTAAAATTATTGATGAGAATATAGAAAGTATTTATTTATCATTAAAGATGTTATTTACTATCTAGTTTCTTAATTATTTTTAATATTATATATTTTTAAATAATAATCAATCCATATATTTTCAAAGAAAAAAATCTATTCGAAATCTTGCTATATTTTTTACTATAATTTATTATATTTTATTTAAATATATATCAAAATAAAAGTTGAAAAATATTTTACTAATTTTATAAAAAGTTAGACACAAGAAAATTGATTTTTTTTTAAGAATTCGTGAACTAACCAAAAAATTAGAGTCATTAAACGTTATGTTTTCAAGATTATAGGTTTTGCGGGTTAGTCCGAATAATATTTTAGTCCACTGCAAAATGGGTTAAATAGACAAATTATTTCGTTTGACAACTCTATTTATAATCATGAGTTAGATATATTATAAAATTCAAATAAAAGCAATTTTTTTTAGATTTCAAAACAATTTATTAAAAAAAAATCACCGCGCTATAATTAGGGGTTAAGTCGTAGTTGGATCCATTTACTAGGACGGGATTTAACCCAACACTAATTAAGAACAAATTAAAAAGTTCATGAAAATTATGTTATGATAAGTTTTTCTTGCCGCCTATGATACTGTATGATTAGATTATAAAATTATCTTCCTCTCCCTTTTCAAATTTCTTCATCTTCTTCTTAAATTCATCATCACATTCTCCCACCGAAATCTCTTACTACCCAACCGAAACCTCTTCCTGAGAACCCTGAGGTTCCTGAGAACCCTGAGGTTCCTGAGAACCTTGAGTCGGAGTCAACACTTGTCTCCTCGATGTCTCAACGTCGGATACTTTCATCTCTCCCTCTTCGAGTATCTTCATCTTCTTCATAGATTCATCATCACACTTCTCTGGCTCGGACCTCTTCCTCTTGAGAACCCTAACCAAACCCTCAAGCGCCGCATCAGCATCTTCATTTTTCATTAGCTCCTCCGCGACTTGAGCCGGAGTCAACACTTGTCCATCAATCAAATGCTTTATTTCCGGGTAGAGATGGTGAGTGTCATCATTGTCGTGAGAGAGACCTAAGTAATTAGACGCCAATGTCTTGAATCCCTCAAAACAGCAATGTCCCATGTAGATGTGCATATCCATACGGCCTGGTCTGAGTAACGCCGGATCGAGCATCTCCTTGTTGTTAGTAGTGAATATTATTATGCGTTCGTTTCCACAACTCGACCATAACCCATCTATGAAATTTAAAAGTCCTGATAATGTCAATGGTGCTGATCCCTATTCACATAAAACTTGTTTAGGATCCATATATTGGGTGTACAAAATAAATAATATAAGAGGTTGAACAAAAAAAAAAATAATAATAATAATATAAGATAAACTCATTGTCAAGACCAAACCTTGGGAGCATTAAGGGTCATAGGTGCAGGTTGCAACCTTGTAGGCAAACCCACGGAGCAGTCTATATCTTCTACAAGAAGAATCGAGCTGTTACTAGTGGTGAGAAGCAACCTCCTTAAATCCTCGTTCCCGTACACGCTTGCGAACTGGAGATCATAAATATCGAATTTGAGGTAGTTAGCCATAGCTGCCACTAGACTAGACTTCCCGGTACCTGGTGGCCCGTACAACAAGTAAACCCTCTTCCAAGCTTTTCCAACTCTTTTGTAGAAATTTTTCCTTTTGATGAACCGATCAAGATCTCCCATCACAGAACGCTTGAGCTCCTCGTTCATAGCCATCGTGTCGAATGTCGAAGGGTGCTCGAAGTTCACGGATTCCCATCCATAATTCCTAGAGTAGGAGTGCATCTTGAGGATTCTCCTCTCGTCCTTGATCACCTTTGCCTTACTCTCCACGTAAGGTACATAAGAGTTCAACACCAAGTCTCTGTGTTTCTTGTCGAAGCTCAGATATATGGAAGCATTCCGAATTAAGGTTTTCTTCAATTTGTACTCCATCTTCAACCCTGGTGCTCTTCTTTCTGCTAGCTACATACGACCACTTGAGCTCAATGCCTTGGTAGATATCGGAGACAACCTCTCCTTCGCTGAGGTATAGGTTGACCTTCTTATTGTTAGGGTCTCTAGTCATCTTTAGCCTTGATGCATCAGGGCTTATCTTGCTTGAGAGATAATCCTGGAACGCGGAATAGAGCTCGTTGTGCCTCCTCATCCCGTTTATATCGTTGATGATGAGCGTGAGAGTCGATGAACGAGAGCCGACTAAAGACTTGATATAAGAGACAACATAGTTTTGTAGCTGTTGTGGAATTAATGTGTAAACCATTGGTTTGATCAACATGACGACTCCCGCCATTGATGCATATGTTGAGAAAATTGATGCAGGAGAAGGGAGATCTCTAGAGAACATCATCGTTTTGGACTTTAGGGTTTGGTCTCTCTTCGATGTTCTTGCGTCTTGTGGCTTTTTGGTTATATTTTGTTTATATAGAGAATTGTATTGGGAAATATTCCTTTTTTTTTTATTAAAGTATTTTCCTTTTCTTTTGTGACAATTTTTTGTCAGTTCTCTTGTATATACAATTTTATTTCTTTTTCATTTTTGGTTATAATAATTTTCGATATTACCGAATATTCTTTATTTGATTACTCGAAAATTGACTTTGTATTTTTTTATAATCTGATAAGCATAGATACAAATTTATCATTCCGTTTCTAAGAAATTCACTTTTTTATAAAGAAAATATCATTTTCGAAATTAAAACCCAACAAAAAAAGATAATTTTTCTTTTGAATATACTGAAATCAAATTATTTAATTCGAAAGAATTAAATAGAATTAACCGATTTTAGGAGAGATATCTATTACTAAAAGTATAAGAGTGATCTAACAATCTCAACCGATTTTACTTTTCATTGTAGTTTTACTTTTAAGGTATCGTACTCTTTCAAGGAAACTTTATGTCATAATCTCAATGCCAAAAAAAAAAAAAAAAAAAAAAAAATATTCTAGTTTAGCTGGTCGACCGATTTTTATAGAGTGCGCATAAAGCTATTACGCAGTTGTAAGTCTGTTAAGACTATTTGTTACCCGAAAGGCCGAAACATATAAACAAATTAAGAAATATATTAAGATATTAAAAGATTTGCTAATTCCTTGATAAAACATTCATTATTCTTTTCATAGAGTAATTATGTGCATTGTATATCATTCTTGGTAATGTACCTCCAAAAACTATCTCAACAATTTCTATGAAGAAAAAAGAAGGTTTCAGATTTCTTAATGGGTCTACAACGGTTCACAACCCTACATAGAAAATATATAAGAAAACAAATTAAAAAAAAAAAAAAACTTATCATAAATTATCTCAGAAATTTCCACACTTTTTTTAACTTTTAGAGTAGTAAGCCTCTTAGGTCTGTCTAATCTTGTTTCCTCATAATCTTATTTGAACCAATACTGGATCATGGAAGTTTCTAACACACGCCTTAGGTCCAAAACAGAACAAGTTTCTTAATTCTTTTGCTGTTCTTCCTCGGAGAACCCTCTGTATCACGCTTTAATCTCATCTCCTCCATCTCCAATCTACTCTCCTTCTTGTTCATCACCGGATTCGATTCATCAGATTTTAACCTCATCTTATCCAAAACATTCACCAAACCCTCAAGCGCCACGTCGGCATCCTCGCTCTTCATCAGCTCCTCTGCGACTTGTGCGGGCGTAATTACTTCCCCGTCCATCAATCGCTCGATCTCCGGATATAGTCTGTGTGGCATTGTGGTGTCGTTCAAGCACAAATAGTTAGAGGCTAAGGTCTTGAATCCTTGGAATGAGCAATGTCCCATGTAAATGTGCATATCCATACGACCCGGGCGTAGCAATGCCGGGTCAAGCCTATCTTTATGGTTTGTCGTGAATATTATAATCCGCTCGTCTCCACAACTTGACCATAATCCATCTATGAAATTCAGCAGCCCCGATAACGTCAAAGGTCCCTAAACACAAAGAAAAATGCCAAGTTAAGTATACTAATTCTCTAGACCAATCAGATTCAGTCTGGGTAGACTAAATTTGGATTCAGTTTGGTATAATAGACCCAAAAAAAAAAAGCAATTGGTTTAGAAATATAATGGTTAGGATTTGGTTCGGTTCGGTTCAATTTGGTAATTTGGTTAAAATCCCCAACCTTTATACCAAAACCAATTAATTATAGTAGAAATGTAATAGAGGCTGAACCAAACCTGAGATTCGCCACGGTTCTTGCCTTCAACAGGCTGCTCCAATCTGTTGGGCAAATCCACTGCACAATCGATATCTTCTATGACAAGAATCGATCGGTTACGTGTGGCGAGTAAGAGCCTCCTTAGATCAGAGTCACGCATCACACTCGCGAGCTGAAGATCATAAACATCAAACTTGAGGTAATTAGCCATGGCTGCAACCAGACTAGACTTGCCGGTTCCCGGCGGTCCGTACAGCAAGTAACCCCTTTTCCAAGCTTTCCCTACTCTCTTGTAAAAATCTTTCCTCCTTATGAACCGATCGAGGTCGGCGATGACGTCACGCTTGAGCTCATCTTCCATCGCCATTGTCTCAAAGGTCGAAGGGTGCTCGAGGATAACTGATTCCCATCGGAGACTGTTGAGAGAATGCAGCATCAAGATTCTCCTCTCGTCTCTAATCTCTTTAGCTTTACTCTCGATGTGAGGAACGTAAGAGTTTAAGATCAAATCTTTATGCTTCTTGTCGAAACTCAGCTCGAAATACTCGCTTTTACCGTCGTCTTCCATACCGCCTCTTCTCCCTCCTCCTCCTCCTCCTCCGCCGCCGCTTTTCTTGTCGCCGCCGTCTGTAACAAACCTCCATTTGAGCTCGACGTCTTGGTACACATCGTTGACGATTTCTCCGTCGCTGAGATACAAATTGACATGTTTGTCCTTGTGGCCTTTGCTGATCCTGAGCCTGACTGCGTCAGGACTGATCTTGGTGGAGAGATAAGTCTGAGCGGCTCGGTAGATCTCGTTGTTCATGCCCATGTTGTCGTCGTCGATGGTTAGAGTCAGAGTTGAGGAAGAAGAACGGAAGAACAGAGACCGGAGAGAAGAGTAGATGAAATCTTGGATTGGAGCAGGGACAAGCTCGTGAGCCATTGATCGTATCATCATCATGTAACCCGCCATTGATGCGTAAGCTGTGAAAACCGATGTAGGTGAAGGAAGATCCTTTGAGAAAAACATCGTGTATCTCTGTTTCTGTTCTCTCTGTTTCACTGTGTTTCTTGTAGATGGAGAGGAGAGTGAAAGTGAGAGGTGAAAGAGATATATAAAGAAGAAGAGAAGCTTAAGGAAGAAGGTTTCGTTTGGGGGTAGAAGACATTATTAGTCTCTTAATTCAATGGATGTGTGTGTGAAGACCCTTTTTTTCCACAATATTATTAGAAAATTTGAGAATGGAAAAGTAAAAAAAAAAAAAAAAAAGTAGAAAGAGGACAAAAGAAACTCATGGAAAATTTCCACGTCTCTTTCCACGAAGAGCATTTCCATGTATTTTCCATTTTTAAATTATATGAACTGTCTTATTATAATATTTATTGCTTGACCAATGAAGACTCGAAATATTATTGAGTGTTGGGGTACTAATTTATATATTGTTAATTAAGCAGTTGTAGAGTTGCAATTTTGGTAGTTTTGTTCTCTTGGTCTAGATTTGAATTCTGTTTTTATGAGAAGATTAGTTTTATTCATATAACGATTCAAAATCTTGAAATTAGTCTGAATATAAACATCTAAATTGTTTTGTTTATTGTACCATTACTGATCTTATCTAATATTTTTAAAAATATTTTACATACTGTGTCAACAACGAAATTATCTAATTATACACAAGTGAATAATCTAATCGGCACGCATCATATAAGAATAGATGACGACAAAAAAGTTTATAATTTTTTTTTTTTTTTTTGATAATGGTAAATCTTAGGTCTATAGAAAGATTTAGACTAATCCATATGGGAAATGCAGCCCACGGATATTCAAATGGTCCCTAAAATATGGATTCATATCCGTGTGGGTGTCCACAAGAGAATGTTGTACAAGTTTATATTTTACATCTACAATTTACATAGAAAACGAATATGATACATACATATGGTGTAGAAAAAAAATCCATTAATAAGCCATTGGATCAGTGACGTTTCACATAGATATAAGGTCTAATAATCACGAAAAAGGAAAGTTTTCTTATCTAATTTCTTTTTTTGTGTGGGAGTGATATGAACAATCTTATTTAATTATGTTGGAAACGTTTTATTGCTTGATAGAAAGAAAAAAAAAATTGTAATGATGATGTAACCAACTTTACGGTAATTAATTACATTATTGGATTTTGCTTAGTTTGTTGAGGTGGAAGATGACTTGTACAATATACAATTACGTAACGACGAATATAAACTTGATTTTCCGAAACTCGATTAGCAGAATAACCTAAAAGTTATTGTCTTTTTAGTCATTTCTACAAGAACTAGACTGATACTAAATTTGTCTTCGATAACAATTTTGGAGGCTTTTAGTAGTTGCGTTTATGTTAATAAGTTTGGATATTACAGTCACTATTTATGGTCGGAATTTAACTTTTTAATTTAAAAATTTATGATATTTTGATAATTGACCAGAAAAGACCAAAAGCAAAAAGATTCGCTATATTGTCGCGGTGTGGCATGTGGGACTATTGCGTGTTGAAATTCAACAGTAAAAATGGAGGAGGAAGTACGTGTCAGAACATCATTGGATGATTTAATTCATAACCAAGAACAGAAAAGCAAGTGTACTGTGAGTCATGGATTCATCGTTCTTTTTGGACCGTTGTGTAATTTTAATTAAATTTATGTGCTTAAACAATATTGAAACCACGCAAGTTCTCCATCGTTCACCAATACTTCAAAAGTGAATTTATATCAAATCTTTTTTAAAACACTTAAGCAACTTTTTCGTTATTAGTCAAATTACGTCTCAATCTTTAAGGCGGATAAAGAAACTAGAAGAATTTTTTTATTATAAATAATCAATTAAGTTTCTCTTGTCGAGCCGCCTAAAACAAAATCGTAGAGACAATAGCCCAAGATCTTCGAAATAATCTCTATAATATTATTTAAAAATATATTTTTGAAAATAAACTTTATTTTATAATTTATTATATATTACGCCATTACAAATAAGAAAAAATATTTTTACTTTTAAAATGATTGATGAAAATATAAAAAGTATTTATTTATCATTAAAAATATTATTTATTAATTATTTTTAATATTATATATTTTAAAATAATAAGTAATCCATATATATTCAAAACCTTGCTATATTTTTCACTATAATTTATTATATTTTATTTGAATATATATTAAAATAAAAATTGAAAAATATTTTACTAATTTTATAAAAAATTAGACACAAGAAAATTAATTTTTTTAAAGAGTTTGTGAACTAACTACAAAACTATAGTCATTAAACGGTGCATATTAGAATTATGTTTTCAAGATTATAAGTTTTGCGGGTTAGCCCGAATAATATTTTAGTCGATTGCAAAACGAGTTAAATAGACAAATTATTTTGTTTGACAACTCTATCTATAATCATGAATTAGACATATTATAAAATTCAAATAAAAACATTTTTTCTTAAATTTCAAAACAATTTATTAAACAAAAAATTACTCCGCGCTGTAATATAATTAGCACGGATTAAATTATAGTAATCTGGAATCTTATCCGATGTGGTCATGTGAGTGCACATTTTGGAAATAATAGAATTTAATATTCTAATTGGTAACATGTGATATAGTTGAAGGACGGAATCAATAGTTATGCACGATCACTGCGATGCAGCTTTAATGTAAAAACACTTCTTATTTTTTTTTCTCATTTGACAGTTGCACTGTTAATCTGACTACTTGTTCGTTTAATTTGTTTCGTTGTTCAATTCCGCAGATTTCATTTCACAATGTCACAGAAAAAAAATAAAAATGATAAAGATGCTGAGAGAGAGAGAGTGTGTGAAGTACTTTATTTCTTTATTATATAAAGACTGCCAACTTCATAAAATACTAACTAAACAACAAAACAACATTATATAATAATTCGGAAAGAAAAAAAGTTTTCGAAAAGAACAAGCCGACTAACAAAAAGTGATTTTGTAAAATTACAAATATGATCATCACTCCACCAATAATCAATTTCAATCGCCCTTTTATAGCTATGCTTCTATAGTGATTCTTTATTCATGTATAGTAATAGGTCAGTAGCCCAAATTTATTGCAACATACCAAAACAAAACAAACAGGGTAGGTCATGTGTATGTCACCATCAAGCCTTTATATGATACCATACCAAACCGGTATCCGTAAACCATATGCCTAACCAAATCGGTAACCATTAAATCGAAACTTTCCATTGGGATTTCAAACACATAACGGACAAGGGGTTATGAAGCTTGCAACAGAAATACAACTCTCAAGTTGGGATTGTAACTAAAATTATTGATCAGAGAAATGAGTTTTTAAATAGTTCCATTTTGGAGCAATCAAAAGTAGAGATTTAAATCAGAACTGGAATTGCATCTCTGGAGAGTAACCCAGAGCTTCAAGGTTTGCAGCCATGGCCTTGTTCATCGGCGGTGGTCCACATCTTAGGATCTGCAATTCAAACATAAACCGTAAAAAGATTGAAACACCGTAAAAAAAAATCATATGTTCATCACTCAAAATTTGTCAAATGTTCCATTCTCTTTGCAGTGTTCTTGGTTTTGTTTCAAACACTGACAAATAAAATGTTTCGAGATTAGATTATGATCAAGAACAGAGGGTTTACCTGAATATCAGATGCCGGTGCAGGGCAATGACTCTGAATCATTTCCTTTGATACAAATCCAACACCACCCTCCCATATTTCCGGAGGCTAATCATAAAACACCAAGAAAAAAGGAGTTTTTTGTTTTTGTTTTAAAATGTATATACTTTAGAAGAACGCCAAAACATTTGGATTTCGTGGCTAACCTGGTTCAAAACATAGAAGATTTTGAATTGCTCTGGGTAATCGGCGGAAAGACTCTCCAGTTCTTCCTGAAGAAAAAAATGTATTGATTCAAAATATATTTAGTGTTTGAAAAGAGTCTCTAGAAAAGCAACGCTTGTGTTTACTGACTCATAAGAATCAGCAGGTGAGAGACATTTTACCTTTAAGAGAATGTCTTCGTATGTGACATTGGCGTAAATGAGGTGCACCTTTGTCTTGTCTGTTGGGTTTTCTAGAATAGCTCTTGCAACCTTGACAAACGCGAAATAAAACGCGTTTTAAACATGTACATTGGCTTCAAAAACGATATTAAACGCAAATGCATCAGACATACTTGGAACATGGGAGTGATGCCTGAACCTCCAGCAAGCATTCCAAATGCCCTAAACTGACCTGGTTGATACTTGAACCTGCCCTGGCAAGTTAAAAAAATAAAAAAGTTTTGAGATTCAAGAAAAGTATATAATAACAATTTCGAAAGTAAGATCAAGATGAATGAAAAAGTACCTTAGGTCCCTTGACAGCAAGATGGTCTCCAACACGCATTTCCCTGAAATGATGAGACATCCTTCCTTGCGGATACATCTAGTTGGCAACGGAAAATTCAAACATTTTTCGATTGAATTAGGGAGGAAGAACACCCGAATCAAAAACCAAGTTAAGCTGAGAAGTGACTTTAAGCGTATACCTTAATGACAAGCTCAAAGCGTCCAATGTCCGAATCTAAGGTTGTCGGAGTGTATGGCTTAATAACATCCTCTCCTTGAGCATCCTTGCCCCTATGGAGAATGTCATTGTAATCATCACAACATCCATCGGAACTCTCCAAAAGGAATTTCAAACACAGAAACGGAACCTAAAGTCTACAAATGAGTATGTTCCCAGCCATTTGATATAGGTTTGAGTATGAAAGTTCAGAGATTAATCAGGAGAAGATAATAGGAAGCCCAAACCTGCAACTGATATGTTGTCCAATAGGAAGACCCAACACAGAGGTAGAAGTTGGGAGCTCAAATATGAATTTGGCCACATTGTGACTGAGTTGTTGCTTCTTAATAAGCTTAAACTCCTTGAAATTCTCTGGATCTAAACACCCTATAATCCAACAAATTCAAAAGGTTTAATCAAATCTTCAAGTAGATCGATTGCAACAAGTACCCACATAAAAAAAAAAACTCAATTTTCATTCGGTATTGGCTAAATCACAAACCTTTATACAAATGAAAATCATGATTTTGGAAACCAATCTTGTTAGAGAAAAATAATCAGTCATTGTGAAATTGAAACCCCAGGAAAGACGAGTTAAGGATTTTAAAAATTCGAGATCGAACCTCTGCGTTTCTTGGAGGATGAAAGATAATAAGCAGCACCGGCACCGGCGGCGACGAAAGCGACGAAGACACCCAAGAGAATCTGACGATCTATGGTTCGGAGAAACTCGGTGTCCATGGCTTAGCTAAAACTCAAATGGAAATGAAGGAAGAAAGGAATCGATTAAGGCAATGAAAAGTAAGAATATAAGGGAGGGGAATTGTTGCAAAAATCAGTGGTTTTTCGG
Organism: Eutrema heterophyllum; assembly: GCA_002933915.1. NCBI lineage: Eukaryota > Viridiplantae > Streptophyta > Magnoliopsida > Brassicales > Brassicaceae > Eutrema > Eutrema heterophyllum. The sequence continues at coordinate 950,227 of PKMM01010123.1, read as the reverse complement.
ATAGTTTCTTTCCCTTGTTATCTCCGCCATTAAAACGAGGGGATGGGATCTGGTAGACCTAACCCCATCACATTTTTTATTATTCCCATAAACAAATTGATATTTCTATATATCAAAAATAGAATTATATATCAAAAAATAAATTCCCTTTCAATGACTCAATACCAGAGTTCTCAAATCATTTAATCCATTCATTGTTTTGTAGGAAAAAAAAAATAAAAAAATAGTGCAGAACAAACGGATTAGATGGAAGTGACGGGATAAGTGTGATTAGCACGGAACGAGTGGAACGAGTGAAACAAGTAGTGCAAAACGTCTAATTTCTCATACCACTCTTGAAATCATTTTTCTTTCGAATGAAACAACCTTATTCAGAACCGTTTGCAAACAAATATCCCGAATGAACCTATTTAGATCATTCGGGATTTCTCATTCGTCGGAGGAAAAAAAACAAAAATGACGCCGCCGAAGCTTCCACCGGAGTTGGTGGAAGAAATACTTTATAGAGTCCCACCTCTCTCTCTCGCTCGTTTCAGAACCGTTTGCAAACGCTTCAACGCTCTGTTCACCGACAAGACCTTCATCAACCACCACTCCTCTCGCGTTCGTCCCCAATTCCTCTTACGTTCCGATTCCAACTTCTATTCAGTCGACGTCAATCTCGCCGATTACGATCACCCATCGATTAATGTGCGTGAGCTCAACCTAGAACACCCACGTGCTAAGCTTCACATTCATCGAAACCTCTTTCATTGCGACGGATTCTTGTTATGCGCCGCCGCGCCTGAGGACGAGATCGCTGTTTGGAATCCATGGTTGAGACAAACGAGGTGGATCACCGAGTTTAGGAGAAAACTATTCAAGTTCTATGGCTTAGGGTACGATACCAGTAGACCCGAGACTGAGTACAAGATCTTAGGGTTTCATTATAGTTTAGGTGGTCTTAACTCTGCCAGAGTTCACCCGAGAGCTGCGATATACGAGTTTGCATCTAATCGTTGGAACTTGGAAGGATCTTAAGTGGGAATTACTCGATTGGGAATTGAGATCGCTTGTGACCAGTGTATCTTTGAATGGAACTTTGTATTGGGTTGCTTCAAAAGTTGAGACTCGTGAGTGTTTCATCCAAAGTTTCGATTTTTCGAAGGAGAAGTTGAAGCCCTTCTGTGATATTCTCCCGTGCAAGAACGATTTTGGGAACACTCAAGTCCTGGCGGGTTTCAAAGGAGACCGGCTTACGGTGTTGGAACAATGCCATCAAACAAAGAAGATTGAGATTTGGGTGACCAAGAACAAGATTAATAAGGATCAAGAAGAGGATGTGACTTGGAGCATGTTAATGACGGTTTCGATACCTAATTTCCCGGGATTACAAGACAATATATACTCTGTCTCTCAGCCAAGTTACTTCATCGACGATAAGGGTCTCATCGTGTGTACATGTGATGAAATTGGGCAAGCTTGCATCTACGTTGTGAGGGGAGATACGTTCAAGAAGATTCCCAGTTTGGCATCCATCCCTTCAGGTCAAAGAGAAGAAAAAAGTTAGCGGTTTAGTTTAATTATATTTTGGTTTCTTGTTTGGTTCATAGTTTTAAGTCATTGAACCTGTTCTACATGAACTCCAAATGCTCTCCAATTTCTCAGCAAACTCTTGTCTTCTCTCGCTTATAACACTCTCATGATCAGCACCTGTGACAATATCAACTTCCACCGCCGGAAAATTAGACTTCATGTCAACGGAGCAATGTGAAGGAACGAATTTATCAAGGTCGCCTTGTATCAAGTGAATCTTAACGCTGGAACTTATAAGGGTTTCGAGATGTTCATCAGCGAATTTGGAGGCACCGCATATCACATTGTGCATACTATGCCATGCTGAGTGATGCGTGTGTCTTGTTATGTCCTTTATCTTCCAAGGAATCTCCCTAACAAAGATTAAACCTTTATCGAAAATTTTGATCTTTAAACCGAACCAATAAACAAAAACCAGTTCAAATGTTTTACCTCTTACCGGTACATAGCTTGATGAGCCACTCCCATATCTTGTGATGCTTGCAGACTATGAAACAAACGCATCGACCGATATGTTCATACCAAGACATCACCGCCGTTCCAAACGCCAGCGGCGGCCACAACCGCTTTGCAGCGATTCGGGTCAAGACCGATCCTTCAAGCGATGAAGGAAAATAAGGCTGAATTGTAAAAACACACACAAACATAAGTTCACAAATCGAATCTCTGCGGAATAGACTGAAAAGATAAGTTTATATAACAAACTAATCTCTCACCGGTGCAACGATGGTGACCGATTTGACGACGGTAGAGTGTTTTGCCGCCAGAGCAAGAGCAATTAAGCAACCCATCGAATGTGCAACCACATGAAATGAATCTATCTGGTACGGATTAATGACAGAACTCTCAATCGTCTCTACATGATCTCTCAATGTATACAGATTGTCTCTTGGCTTAGGACTCTCCCCAAATCCCAAAAGATCGACCGCGAAGAGCCTATAACGATCTTTCTTAATGTGCTCAAACGCAGTTTCTGTCCAAAAATATGATGAACCCATGAAACCGTGTATGAATATTACATTCTCGGACGGTTCTTGAACAGAGTCCTCTGTTTTTTTTTCAACATGAAACATTAAAATCAATTGTAAGCAAACAATAACTAGCTAATCAATATTGCAATAGTAGAATCTTTGACTTCAACAAGTAAAATTAACATTAGTTAATTACTTAAATCAACGTGAAACATTCTCTAAAATCAATTGTAAGCAGCAACAACATAAAATATATAGAAACGGATTCTCGAAATATTTGACCTTGAGAAGTGGAATCTTTGACCACGACGTGAAGATTCTCATCTTCGTTCTTCGTCCACGAAATGCAAGATTGGCACCTACAATCTGACCATCTATTCGCCGACTCATGAATCTTAGATTTACTCTTTTTCCGGGAAAGCTTGAACTTTCTGGCGAATCCCAGAAACCCCATTTCCCGGAAAACGTTTCTCCTCCGGAATAAAGTCTCCGAAACCTCATTTTCATCGGTGATATGAGGAGCCGCCGTGCAGTAACAGCCACGGGATTTTCCCTCCAAAATCTCGTCGACAAACTCGTAAACGACGCAGAGAATCGCGTCAATGAGATCGAAGAAGAAGAAGACGATTGAAGATAGGACGGCGTGAATGGCTATGCCGGATTTTCTAGCCCATTTCCTCGGGAAAATTGCGAGGAAAGACATAGAAGCGGAGAGAATCTAGAGCGCCAGAGAAATTGAGATGAATGGTTAAGCCACGTCGAAAGAGAGAGGTTTTGACATTTATCAAAGTATAAAATGTTAAACGACGTCGTCTTTAGTTGATCCATGCATTCTAAATCTTGGGGATCTTAATTGAACTTAGAAGAGCAAGAAGTGCCACAAACTTAATCCCAAAGATTCGAATGTTGGTATGTCAATCTTCTTAACTGAGTCATACTCAAATGCAAATGCAAATGCGCTTCAACAGTTGGTAAGGATGGTTTTTGCTTAATCCCTTAATTGGAATCAAACTTATAACAAGACACTGTTGGTTTATGAAGTTATGTGGAAGAATATGCTTTCTTCTAATCTCAGCCTTACTCTTTGTTTGTTGAAGAAATTCCACATATTTTTGTTGTGTGCAGTAGGAGAGAAGATTCAAGAAGCACAGCGACTTCTAAAGCACGCTCTCGTCGCTTTAGATAGACAATAGAGTTTTACCCATTTTGTGTGTGATTTTAGAGGAGATAGTATAAATATGTGTAAGTGGAACTAAAAACAAAACAAAAAACAAAAAAAAGGTATATTGTAAATTACTCTGAAAAAATGTTATGCTACAACTACAAGGTCATCTATCTCCTTTACCGGCTGGTTCAGAGTCGGTGATTGGAGAAGGATTTCTCTGCTGGCGTTGAGAAGCTAAACGCCGTTCCAATGGAGTTTTCCTCTTGCTGACAACAAACCTATTCACTCCTTTCCTCATCGGCATTATCGACGGGAAATCTTCGTCCGGGATTTGACTCAGCTCTGATATGTTCTTAATATCAGCCACTCTCTTAAACCATCTCTCCGCTTTTGCTTCCTCCGACATGTCCAACAAGTCAGGCTCCTTCACTAACGAACCCTCCAAGCTCTTTCCATTTCTGATCTTCCCTGCCATTGGCTCGGGATTGTTGTTGCTTGAAGGTTCTTCTTCTACTACCTGAGATGCGTTGTCCGTCGCCGGGGCTGGAAAAGTATCTGTTGTTTCCTCCGGCTGTTTGTGTTTGGCGAAATAGCCAGGTGGGAAAGGGACAAAAGGGACAAAGTCTGAATCTTTTGTTTCAATGGACATTCGTCTCTTGTTTGCTGGAGAAGTCAGTGAAGGGTCTTTCTTCCTGCTCACCACAAACCGATTCTCTCCTTTACGCATTGGCATTTTCTCAGGAGAAATCTCTTCTGGTATCGCGATTTCCAAATCTGAAACATTGTGCAGTTCGGTGACCCTCTTGAACCACCTCGCAGATTTCTCCTCTGATTCTTTCTCATCTTTTTCAGGTTCATCTGTTTCTTTGCCAAAGAGACTTGCACTTGACTTGTCCTCTTGATAGACATTTCGATTGTCCTCTGTGACACCGTCCATTTGGTTGTTGGCACCTATATGTGTTTCCTCCTTATTGGGCTTCTTGGCAAACATATCGGACGGTAGTGGCACGAACGGGACAAAATCAGAGTTAACTACCTGAGAAGATTCAAACCTCCTGGAAGAAACATTCTTATCATCAGATCGAGAAGCCAAAGAGGATGTAGAACCGAGAATCTCATTCAAGCTCTTATTCGTTTTAGTTCCCAATGCCTTATCATCGTTCCCATTCGAGTTTCCATCTGTAGATACGCTGTTCTCAACATTAGCCCACCTTCTCTCAAGAGGTGTCTTTCTTGTGCTAACAACAAATCTGTTCACTCCTTTCCTCAAAGGCATAATCTCTGGAAAATCTTCATCTGTGTCAACACTGTTTGCATCAGAACCACCCTGTGCTACTTTACTAAACCACCTCTGTGCTTTCTCTTCATTTTCGACCAGTCTTCTCTCGATTTCAGGATCGTTTGAATAACCAGAATTGGCTGAATTGAGAGAGAAGTCCCCGGGTCGCTTGCAGTCACATCTTAAGCAAGCTACATTCCTCCCATAATTGTAGAAATCGCATCTGATAGGTGAAACAAACGAGCAAGGTGAAACTCATTATTCACCATCGCATTACCCATAAAGCAGCAGAGAAAACAAGATTAGTTCCTTACTGGGGACACTCCCATTCTCTACCAGTTAGCTGTCTCTTTGGTCTTGCTTCATCACACTGGAAGCATTTGACATTTCTCGCAAAGTTCAAGCCACTGCACCTGTTTCAACAAAGTCCCATACCATAAATTGGATTACATGAACAACACAAAATGAAACAAAGACAATTACAACTTGATACAATCTTTCGACCCCAATAATAATAGTGCATAGTCAGTCATATACTAATTCAAACTCAGAACCCAAAGAATTTTCTTATGGTAGGTTACTCTTATACCGTTCCATAGAAGAATGGCAACCAACAGGCCATAGGAGATTTTAATCAGAATCACAAGGATACTGACAATCCAACAAATTCATACCTCGAGCAAATCCAGTCGCCTCGTTTCATCTCAATGTTTTTTTGAAAGGACCCGAGTGCTTGTCCATTTCTGACTGCGAACTGATTTTTCATCGTGCCATGAACATTCGACTCAGGAGTACGGAAGCTCATCTTTGCTATCTCCCTCAAGAGGCTTCGAACCGATGACTCCATAATCTCTTGACTGTGGTGTTTGCTTCCCTCAGAAGAAGCAGAATCCACAACATAACTCAAAAGAAGCCTCATCAAATCCACTGTACTCGCCTTATCCATATCCAGTATCTAATATGAAACACAAGGGATCGAAACATTAGGGCGCAATCCAACATTGAACCGAGGTAATATATAACCTACAAACTCTCTAAGTGAGACTAGGATTCGCCATCCACCATTAAAAGAGTAAGCTTTTTCACAGAAAGAACGTACCTTACCAATGCCCTGAGGACCACTTCTTAGGTAAAGGCTCATCTTCTTTAGTGAATCTGGGCCTGTCCTAAATAAGAACGGCTTTCCATTCTCCACCACCACTTCGACGTCTCTCCTCGAAAGCATTCTAACATCCAGAAGCTTTACTTACTCAATCAAGGAGAAAAAGAAAACCCACGAAAGAGGGTTTAACGAGATAAAAAAAAGCAGCTTTACTTACTCAAGTAACTCGGGTCGATCACGAGAAAGAGCTAAGCAAGCGAGAGCTGGACGGAGGAGTTCATCTGGAAAACCGGGGAAAAAATCGTTTTCGGAATCGGGGATTGGACCAGAATCTGAGAAGTAACCAGCCTCGGAGAGAGATTGGAGTAGCTCTGTCCATTCGGGCATTCGCTGGTGATAGGAAGGAACAAAATCGGCGGCGGAGACTCGGACTCGGTGAGTATGAAGCCGTCCCAGGGGTATCGTGGGGATAAGCGGCGGCAAAGACACGAGTAGACTTAGAGAACATCGATTGGGCGAGCCAACGGATGAAGGAGCAGACGCCAGGCGGTGGAAACGACGGAGATTGGTTACGCGGCCGATGAAGAGGCCACGGAAGAGGAAGAGAGGAGGAGCAGGAGAAAAGAGAGAGAGGAATCTGGTGGAGTTGTTCATCGTCTCTCCTCTTCGACGGTGACCGTTAGGTTATAGAAATTGGATGAAATGTGACAAATCCGCGAGGATTGTTGATTTGTTTCAGTGAATCGTTATACTTTTTTTTTTTTTTTTAAATCGCCAAAAATTAAGAAAAAAAAAAGGATAGGTTTAGAGAAAAATTACATCTATATTATACGAATTATAAAGAATATTTTACATCGTAATTTTGATAACAAAAATTGAATTTCTAAAAGGAAAAGAATATGAAAGTGCTTTCTAACCAAGTGTTCTTGGTCTAGCGGTCAAATTGGCTGGAATGGATATGTGCTCTCCCAGAAGACGCTTTGACCACTAGAGGACGTCTTAACTGACAAGTATACGTGGAATTCTTGTGAGCCCTAAGAAATTAGTCTTAGATCCAGCAAGCTTTGGATCACTCCTAGTTAAAAAAAAAATAATCAAAGTGCTTTGTAAATTACTCGTGGAACATAGTGTGTTAAGCATCTCCAACCCACCTCGATATAGGATCACTGATTGTGTTCTATAATTCCCAAACTGTTGTTTCACTTCGTAGCACTAGTGGCATCGAGTTTAGAGGACTTTTCCCCGACTTTAGTGGTTTTAAGTATTGTGGTTGCTTCTTTTTTTTTTTTTTTTTTTGGTCAAACAGTGTTGTGGTTGCTTCTAACTATGTTATTTATGTTTCACGTCTAGCTATGGTAGCAATGATTTGTTTAGCCGGTTTGGCTTTGTTGTCATTTGCTTTGAACAATTTCTTTTTTGATGTGTGAAGATATAGGCTTTGGATCAATATTATTCACTTGGGCCAGAAGTTGAGCTAAAGCCATAAAGCCCAAATATCATGTGGTTCACGTTTACAAGCTTCATGGTTTGTTACTTAATGATGCGTAGGGTTTCGAACAGAACCCTAACACAAGAGAAAAGGCATAGTCAAAGAAAGGATAGTCCAAGCAAGAGGAAAAGAGAGAACGTGAGAACAAAGGAGATAAAGTAAGATCAAGAGAGAAGGAAACTAAAGCTCTAGAGAAGTTCGAGTTTTCGTCTATCGAGAAATGTTCCTTAGATCTTTATTACTCCGTGTTATTGTTCGTTTCTAAGCTTTGTATCTGAAACACAAAGAGAGCGCCGGTTAGTGCGTTTGTGTATTTTTTTATTGATAGTGGAAGTTGTGGGAGACGGTTTTCACCCAAGACGTACCGGTTAGAGGCCGGGAACTCGGTGATCAAGTTTCTTGTGTTCGTTTAAGTTTCATATATCCTAAAATCAAAGCACTCAAGAAGTTAAAAACTCTTACATGAGGGAGAGTAACCCATATATAAAATATTGTTTGACAAAAAAAAAAGACAAATCTTCTCCAATCCACCTCTATTTCCAACTCTAAAATAAAGAAATGCTATTTTTCCTCTATATTTGGAGAAATGCTATTTCTTATTCTATTATAGAGTTTAACTTTTTTTTTATAGAATGGTTATTTAAATTTAAAATATTTTTATTAATGACTGAAACAAACAATACTTTTTCTATTTGTTAATTACAAATAATAAAAATCTAAATTTCAGTTTTAAGTGACTAACAACAAACTATGTGTTTTAACACATCATCAAATTACTGTTTTTTATTTACAAAGAATTTATAAAAAAAAAAATTAGCAAACTTTTCAGATTTATTTGTTTGTATTATTTGATTTGCTATATTTACTAAAAATTTGCTATTTAAAATATGTAGGATACGTAATCTTATGATATGCTTAAAATTTTAATGATCTAGCTAAATAATATCATAATTTATGGAAGTTTTGAAAAAAAAATTAGGATTTATTTATAAATTTTATAAATAAAAGATATTAGGTAATAAAATAAGAAATATAATATATTTAAAATATTCTTTTTTTAGAGCGATACATTGGAGAAAAACATATCTTTATTTTAGAATCAAAAATAGAGAAATACATTGGAGATTGTATTATAGGTCAAATGTTAGAATACCAAAAAAATCGAGATCAAATTTTGGGAAGATGAATACAAATTTAAGTTGACTACACTTTTTCATTTTTTTTTTTCAATCAAGTATCTTATGTAGATAAATAGGTCTATATGGGCTCACATAAGCCACATAATTTAATGAAGCAAGTCCAGGTACTGTTTGTACATAATGGGCTTATCATTATGAATGTTAAATATACTGATAAGCCATGTTTGATCGTTAATCAACGATTGCGTTGTGAAGATTATCTTAAGGTCATCTGAATTATGAGGAGCTCTTAGACAGCAATACATTTTAAATGAACGCTTGATGCTCGGTGTTTATTTGTAACCACGAAAAATAAATGTGAAATCATCTATTTAGAATCCAACGGCTAGAATATATTTGCAAATTTTGGATTATGACGTAATTCTACGATTGAGCTGTAGTTTCGTTTATTTATTTTTGGTTAAACATTCCAGACAAATATTGCATTTCATTCAGTAAGATATCGCTCTAAAAAATATATAGTTAGTGCTAATATTGGATTTCACTAAGTGATGGTAATCTAAAAGTAGGCATGTTTCACAGGTTAGTGTGAGTTTACTCAATTTATAAAACAATTGACATCAATTTTTGTGACTTCAAAAGTTGAAATATACAATGTGACACGCATGGATTTTTTTTTTTACTTAAAACCATTGAATTGTTATACCGTTATTTGAATTTTCATCTTCTTAAGGACTTGATTGGAAGAGCTTTAGAGGCTGCACACAACCATATTTATTTCTACAGCTAATTTTTGTTTTCAATCATGATTTTTACAGATGTTTAAATCTACAGCCCTTTGTATACTTTTTTGGCTGTAGAGAACTATATTTACACAGCCTAAATTTTGGGTTCGGCAAGTTTGGAAAATATATTTTTACCTAAATTTATTGAAAAAATATATTATTTGGCGTATTTTTTTTGTTAGCCCTTTTTTTTTGGCCCAATTTTTTTATTAATATTTTAATATTTTCTAATAAAAACTTAAAACTATGAATTTTAAAACATACAGCTGAAATTTACCAATCAGACTTTCACTTTTTTAAAAATCACAGCCAAAATCCTACAGCCAAAATCCTACAGCTAAAATATCTACAGCCAAAAAACTACATAAAAACAAAAGTTACAACTGTTACCAATCAGGCCCTAAATCAAAACATTAAACGTCATCCATTCTATTTCTATGTTCATACTAAGTTATGTTAAGAGACTTCGCATAGTTAATTAAGTTATAATTTAAATGAATATTTATGGTAAGTCTACATGTTACACAATACACATGTTTAGAGTTTTTTTTTTGTTTTTATTGTTTATTTTCTTATTTTAAGTCTGCACGTAACAAATTCTGAAACCAGTAATGATATAGAAACAATTTTTAGAGAAAATATATATTTTTTCTAGAACAAAAACATTGTTAGAAACTAACCTTTATATATTATTTATTAGTTTCAGAACTTGTAACATATAAACTTAAAATTAATAATGAACAATAAAAAATTACATTAAACTGAAAAAATCATTAAAACAATATAAAACATCAAATTGTTCAGTGGTAGTAAAACAGAGAGAATAACTGTGTTCTCTTCGACTTGGGAGTTAAAACTGGGTGTGGATTAGTAGCCGACTACCGTCAACTTTTGACTAATGTTTAATTTGATTAATACTTTTGCATACATTAAGCTATTTATATTGTAATAACTAATAGGGTAACTAATAGGGTAACTAAAAAAATTATGTGGATCCACGTGGACTAAAATATTGGTGAGTGCGTGGACAATTAACTGCCTCGATAATGACTTCAATCTAGTCCGTAAGGTATAACCTCATTAATTCCCCCAAAAATGTATTTTATGATAATTAATTACTATTTATAATCTGATGTGATATGTTACTTCTATGCTACAAGTGCAAATGGACCGGCTAACAACTTTGACATGATTTATAATTAAATTCTATACGTACATATAAAGAGACTTTATGTCATTACATCATGAGATAAAGCCCTAAATTCCTCAAATTAGTTAAAGTGTCCTCTTTAAAACTAATCAATAAACTTTCTCTAAATGAATGTAATTAGTGTGGCTTATCTCATGATTACCCAAACAATAATATTTTAGCATTTGTAGTTTCGATTTTTCCTTCTCTCACCACCTTTTGTTTTATGGTTCTATTAAAAGATATTTTCGACTAAAAATAAAATAAAAATTTAGTCTAATGGTTTGTGATACCTCCTCATACCATAGTTGCTAAACATATAAATCTCATATTAAAAAAGGATAAAATTCCCTTTATGGCAAAAGCGTTAGCTGTGCGAACTGTATTTGACTACAAGTTGTTTTTTTAACTTCAAACATGATTCTCTCCGGATGTTTAGACCTATCTTTTTACGTATAAAATTTTCGGAGCTATGTGGCACTCTAAAAGATAATTTCTAAGCCTTTATCTTTACATTTATGTAAAACTCCAATTTTGTATTGTATGGATTCTACTCATTTGTGTTTTTAAAACGATAAGAATTTTGACCGATTAAAACATTAACTAACCATTTTGGTTGAGTTGCTGGATCACATATATAAACTAAACACATCTTTCTTTTTTCCTTTTTATTTTGGATTACGAATAGGTTTTGGACCGAAACTCGTAATCATCCAGACCCAAAACCATATCATGTAATATTAATTCTGTTTCAAGCGTCAATTGATCTTGTAACCTCTAGATTTGCTTGTAACCTCTAGATTTTGTCTAAGATAATTTTATAGTTGAGTTAATAGCACTAAACACATCTTTCATATTAACCTTTTTTGTTTATGGATATATCTTTCCTATTACAGTCGAATAACTTTCATGGTCGTTGGAAAAATTTCTTCCATGGTCGACAAATATGATCTGTAAAATGTCATTAGATATTTATTATTCAAGTCATAACAAACAAACAAACAGGTGGAATTGGTCCATAACGGTTCGATGATCTTTTCTTTGAACCGGAAACAGAAATACGTGATGATGGGACACGTGTTAGGTAGCAACACGATCCGCTCGTGTGTAACAGTTCATGATGTCGTCATTCCACGTCGGTACAAGACTTTTTTTTTTTGTCGTCAGCAGAAGATTTCAAAATTAACGAAACCGTTCCCATAACCGAAACTCATACTGTATAAAACAAGACACTATAAATAACTTGTTGGGTACTTTTCTGTCTTTTCTTTGGTTTCTAACGTTTCTTTGTATTATATTTATTTTAGTCTCGCTTTTTTGTTGAATTCCTAGATCGACTTCAGTTACATTTTTTTTCTCCATTTTTTTTTATCTATCATAATTATTTGGTTTGCATACTCGATCTAATTCACTACAATTAATAAAACTCAATGATTTGCTCTAAAGATAAATTATTGCTTTGTTTCGTCATATCAATACTAGAGTCAGCTGTTACGCATGAAAAAAACACTTTTACATTCAAACGTGTGACCATTCAATTCTAATATGAAAATATATATATAAGGATCTCATTCCTAACTTCGATAAGTTAAAAAAAAAAAAGTCTAACTTCAATGTTTTATAAGAGCAGTACATATATAGTCCATATCATTGAACACTAATTAACAGTCTTAAATAGAGTTCGTTTTTTTTCTTTAAATATTTGGGTTTTTAAACAACTAGTTAAGCTTTTTTGTGTCACCATTCACGTTTTTTTAATATTTTTAGTTGTCGTAATCTTTCTTACACTAATTTTTTTTTAACCAATTTAATAGTATCAAAACTTACAAATTAAATATGATATATCTTTCCTGGAAAAAAATATACGGCAAAATTGAGTTTTAAAACTAAAAACTAATAGCAAAAAATCAATTTCTTGATAAGAAAATGTTGGTTAGTTACGAGGTCGGAACTTTTTGTCTTTAGTCGGAATTTGTTTTTCCCGTGTTTTCTAATTGAAGCTGCAACACGAGATATCATCATATCAAAGTAGTACAATATCATATTATATATATATATATATATATGATCTTAAGAAATTATATTCTTATGATAAAAAAATAGGATATACATATATTTTCAGCTTGCGACGCCTGTTTTTCCACTATTGTCGCACAACATTCTTTGAGTTCTAATATTAAAAAAAAAAAACATTGTTTGAGTTCACTGGATGTGTGTAAGTGTGTTTGAGGTCACTGAATATATAAGTAATAATGTATACATCTAAAACGACGTCGAACCCTTCGTTCAAAAGATCTTGAAAGTATTTAAACTAGTGGTTGAGCTAATCATGATCAATTAATAATTATTTACAGAAAACGAATTCTTTGAAACATGCGAGTATATATATATATGCTCGTATATATACACACACGCACATATATACGTTATGGAGAACAGAAAAACTGAGAAAAGCAATGTATTTCTCTCCCTTTAAGATCTTTTCTTGCTTTGTGTCCGAAACAGACAAATATTGATTCGGTTGTTTTTCCCATAATTAACTCACACACACACGTACGTACATGCACACGTGCAATATATGTATGTGTGTATAGCCGAGCCACACGAGCGGTTCAAAAATGTTTTTGGAGTTTACGAGACTGTTGAATCTATGGGACCTACAGATTACAGTCATCGAACCCTCCACACGCACGAGCGGGTCTCGTTTTGCATGCAACAAAACTACACGTACCCACCGACTTTTCCAAAGCCTTACTTTTGCACGTGTAGAGAGAGAGAGAGAGTACTAAAATTAAAAGTATCGCATTATTCGAAATTTTCGTTAAGTAGAAAATAAAATGCAACTTGAAGAAAAACGTGAGCAGAAATTCTTTCTAATACTTTTTTCTATTTATAAGAAAAAACCTAACAGGCAGCTCACAGATATATTGATTAGAAAATTGTTATAGATCCGCTTTGATATTTTTTACGATCGAATTTTCAAGACCACCAACGACTAAAAGTATAGTTTAAATGATTTTTTTTTTACAAGAATAGTTTAAATGATAAATCGTACGTAACTAGATAAAACCACTGGAATGGAATTATTTAGGTCTATAAAAATAATAATTAATACAATATTTGATTGAGTATGCTTTGATAAAATTTCCTCTACGCCTTTTTGGTGTGTGAATAAACAGTTATCAATTTAATTTCCATGCGTGTACTTTGAATAACAACAACTCATCATCATTTTTTAAAAATATTCTTATATATTAACTTCTAAATAAATGTCAGTCAAATTCAAATATAATTCAATAATTTTTTTTTAGAGAATCTCTCTTTCCTCTTCCACCATATAAACAGTGAAAAGTCATTCAAGTGCTCTCTCTCCCTATCTATCTCTCTCTTGTTCCTGGTTTCTCTTTCTTTAATCCCTAACCCCAGAAAAAAAAATGAATCCAACTCTCCTTGAGAAAGATCTAGCAGGTAGTGAAACCATCAATGGGTCGAAAAGATTCGAAGAAGCAAACAACTTCGGATCTCCACCAAACTCGCACACCAACTTCTCTCTCGCTAGAAACAATCCTCACAACAAATCAGTCTCAGTCTTAGAGTCGGAAGATGAGCATGAGAGAGAGAGGGGCGAAAACGAAAATAGCTTAAAAAGGAGGAGCAAAAATGGAATGAACACGAAAGTATGCTCAAGAGGACACTGGAGACCAACAGAAGATGCTAAGCTCAAGGAGCTTGTTGCCCAGTTTGGTCCCCAAAACTGGAACTTGATTGCTTACCACCTTCTTGGTAGATCAGGTACATTTATTTTACTTTTATTTATTTACTTAATTATTACTTTCACTTTTCTTACTCAAAATTCCGTAAATGTATTTTTTTATTTTATCTTTTTACGTACGTAGAAGAAAAACTAATTATTTTATATAAAAAACTCGGTACCCAAAAAGTCCCTTTTTTTTTACAAATAAGTATTTTCTCCAAACTTAGTGCCCATTAAAAAAAAATATAGATTATAAATACATAGTAAATTAGTTAGACAAAGCTATATAATTAGGGCTATACGTATACAAGCATATTAATTATATACATCAGTAACATATTTGACAGTAACTAAATAATTTTTATAGGGTAGTTAATGTTGCTTCTTTGGTTTCAGGCAAGAGTTGTAGATTGAGATGGTTTAACCAGCTAGACCCAAGAATTAACAAGAAAGCCTTCACTGAGGAAGAAGGGTTTAGGCTTTTGGCGGCACACCGAGCCTATGGCAACAAGTGGGCTTTGATCTCACGCCTCTTCCCGGGTCGGACCGATAACGCCGTCAAGAACCATTGGCACGTCATCATGGCTCGACGGACTAGAGAAAGTCAACGACAACGTCAACAGCCTCCTCAGGCACCGTCAGGAAACGCTGAAATGACGGTCTCGTCCTCGTGCCGCTATTATCACGCTGAGTTCTATGGTAAAGTAGCGAAGGGTAGTTTCGTCAATGATGACGATGACGATGAAGATGGTTCAGCTGTCTCTACTTGTACTACGGAGCTCTCTCTCACTCCGCCTTCTTCGACTCACCAGCCTCTCTTCTTGAATTACGATAATACCCTTGCCTCAGGTAACATTTTATTTGTGTGCTTGTTTAATTATTTTTATTGTGTACTAATGTCTCTTTTAAAAAAGAAAATATCTCACGACATTCTTGAGATATGAAAAGTATAGAAACTTGGAATGTTTTTTTTTCGTTTTTCGTGAATCTAATTATAATGATTCCGGTCGGTTGGTCGAGATCAGATAGCAATTTTAACTGGGTGCCGTTGATCATGATCGGTTTATATTGCCAACTACTGATTTTGGTCTAAAATTAGCTTAGATTCCGGTCTTACTATTTTTTTTTTCAATGTTCAAAGAACAATTTTAGCATACATATTATAGCTAGAACCGACGACGAGTGACCACTTTCTATCAATTTCATATATATGGCAATAATTACAAATTTGAATGACAAGAAAGAAAGAAACAGTAGTGTTTTACATCGTAATAGTACCTATAGGTATAATAATATAAGGAGGTGAAGTACAATGTCACGTTACTATTTCAATACAACAAAATTTCACGTGGGAGCTAAAAACATTATTTTGATAATTTTGTAGGTAAAGATGGTCAGTGTGTGCAGTGGGCAGAAGTAAATGGCAAATATGGTAAAAAAATGGACCATCAAAATCACCACACAATCACAGTCTGTGAGAGGAAGGTGGAGATGCAGGTGAAGAGTGGATTTTACTTCTTTGATTTCCTTGGAGTTGGAGCTTCCTGATTAATTATTTACAGAATTAGGGTTTATGATGAGGGAATTGTGAGATAAAAAAATGGGTTTAGTTTCTTCTATTTTCGTGGTTAATTAATTTTAGGCATGTTTTCTTAACATTTAAATTTGGGCTTAATGGTAGAAGTTATCTTGTGTATGTGGGAAAAAAAAAACCAAAAAAAAAATAAAAATTAATTTCGTACAAGTCAATAATTAAGGAATAAAAAACGAATATAATTAACCGTCTTTCCGGTAGAATTAGAATAAGTTCGCAAAGTTGTTGCATTATTCTTTACAGTCCCACACATTAAATTCAACTTATGATTAATATAAATTACTATATTACAAAATATGGTTGTAAATTATTACATCTTTATCGTGAAATTGTTAGGAATATTTTATGTGTTTTTTATTGAATTGAGCATTTTGATTGATTTGAATTAAAATGATAAATCATGGATTTTTTAAACATGGATTTTTTAAAAAATTCTAAAATCCAGTGTTATTAGATATATGATTTGTAATTGTAACTTAAAATTTATTGTTATTTGAAATGTTTTAAGTATTGAGATTTTAATGACTTTAAGGAATTTTAGAGAAATTTCTTAGTTAAAAATACAAAAACTCGATCTCATGGTTTTATGTGAAATTGTGGAAAATTTTAAACTAAATCATAATTACCAATTTCTTTAAATTCACCAAAAATCATCAAAATCATCTAAAATTTTATTAAAACTCAAATCACTCCAAATATTAATTTCAATACACACTTAGAGCTTTAGAAGTAACTAATCGGATGTGAAAAATTAAATCTCAATTACTCGGCTTAGGTCAGGTCGGGTCGTGTCCCCTAGTGGTTCAATTACTAATACGAGCCACATAGTTTAGTTGGGCCTAGCAATACAAAACAGACTTATTTTTATCTACAAAGGCCAGATAAAGCCCACATAGAAGTGGGCAAATACTTTTTAGTCGAAATGTCAAATAGTGGACATATTTTTCCACAAACCAGATCTCCATTGAGATTTTGCTTGTTTTGTAAAGTAAGGTTTGTGTTCAGGCGAGCAAGAATCGACAAGAAAACAAAAAATATTTGACGAGTCCAACATTTATTTAATCTAATTATACACAGTAGACACAAAATCAGCAGAAATTAAGAAAAACAAAAAGAATACTCGATCGTCCGTATATGTTGCAACACTAGATAGCCAGTTCATGTCTGCCTCGGTACCTGATTAACAAAATATTTTTAATTAAATCTTGTTAAATAAAAATAGACTTTTAACCAAAGATTTCTACTTTTTTATCTGTCAGATTTCTAATTATAATTGCGTTATTTAATTAATTGATAATAGTATTGAAAAACCCTAACCAAATGGTTAACAACATTTTATATTTAGAAATGTTGACACCGTCTATTTATTTGACCAAGAGAGAATATAAGTTCCCAAGGTCTCTTTGCCAATGAACTCACTAAAATTTTACAAAGGTGCTAAAAAAGTCGGAATTTATTGGTTCTTGTGTTCTTGGTTATTATTTTTTAAATAAAATAGATACGTGTTTATTTATGTCACATATACATATATTTATATATATACGAGTACGAGCTGACATCACTCTGTAAAGCTTAGTTTAATCACAAAACTTCAGTTACAGATATTAATTTCTATAAAAAAATAAATAATTTATTACATAAACCGACAATCATCAAATTGATGTATATTTGATATATCTTCTGCAGAAATATTTTATGCTCTAATTACAGAAAATGGGTTCTTGACGTTAATTTCTGCAGACATTTATAGGCTTGACCAGAATTAGGTTTCAGCACACTTTCTACACATTATCTGACAATTTATAGGAAAAGAACATTATCTCATCACTTATAGAAAAGCATTCGCAGACGAACATACAAATCAAAGGTCTGAAAATCATGTATGTATATATTTACGAGCACTCTATTAATACTAGAATATATTAATTAGATAGATAATATATAAGAACAAAAGTGAGTTAAATTAATTAATTACCAGGAAATAAGCCTGGCCATGTTGTAAAGAATGCATCAAGAAACCAAACTCATCTGTGGGAAGAGGAAGACCAGAGGAATGAAGTAACACCAAATCTTCACCGAACATTGCTTTCATGTCTAATGCTCCTTTTTTAACTTCCGTCGGAACTCCATTTATGAACACCGTCATTAACCCTTTTATTTGTTAATATATATAAGGAAAACAAAAATAGAATTAGCTCTCAAAATACATGATGTTAGCCTGACATAAAAATTGGTTTGAAATACACCTAACTCTGTCTATTTGACTTTCAAACTTATTTTATAGAAGCACGAGTCATCCAATATTTGCAATTTACTTGGTTAGAAAAATGTTGTTTTAGCGGAAAGGGTTCTCTTCCCGGTTAAAAATCTAAAAACCCAAAACTTTGCGGTATATAAAGAATAATGAGCCATGCAAATGAATGATTCACCTTGTTGGAAGTGGAAATTGGAGTTTTGATCCGATGGGCTTAATATTGATGCATCATTTGAGCTGTGCTGTTGATGATGATCAGATTTATGGCCATACGTTGTGAAGAGATTCTCCATGCCATTGTTGCTTTCACATCCACCACTTGAGGAAGAAGAAGAGAGGCCGAGAAGAAAGGAAGAGACTTGAGATGAGGACTCATTAAAGAAGTAATTAGCTGATGAGTTGCTACAACTTCCAAATCCCAAACCAATCTCGCTGTTGCTGTAAGGATGATGCATGCTCATGGTCGTCATGTGCTGGTGGTCTTCAGCTCCTCTGGTCGTGATGGCTGCGGCTGTGGCGGCTTGAAGCTGCCGCTGTCTCCGGCGAGATCTTGACCGTCGGTTCTGAAACCAGTAGAAGACGTTTGCATCTCCCACCGCACCGAATTTCTCAAGCATCTTTCTTATCCTCACCGTTTCGTCTTTTGGTGGGTTAACAATACCACTGTTGAAGATGGATTCGAGTATCAAGATTTGCTCCGGTTTAGGTGACCAACGCGACCGGACCGGCTCGGTAGAATTCGAGGGGGCGGAGTGAGAAAGGCGGTGCCCGGTAGGGCTTTGTGATGATCCTTCTTGATCCATTTACTATCAATTGCTAGATTCTTTTTTTGGATTATGGATATTAAGAAAAAGAAGGAGATTTTGTGGTGACTTGAGGGAAGTTCTGTGTAGATGAATTTATAGGAGAGAGTTTCTCAATGAATCTTTGTTTTTTACTCAAATATTAAGTTACACTACTCTAGTGCTCTCACTTAAATTTAAATATTGTATATGAGTGCGGTCAAATATGTTAACGCGTATTCCGAGAGGTGGGCGAATATTAAACTGGGGTTGCATATCATTTGATGATATAACCAACTAGTAAGGAATATTTTCGATCATAACATGTAGTCGTGCGCGATAGATATATATTGGGTTGCATATATATCATATGATGATATAACAAACTAGTAAGGAATGCTTTTCATTTTTTTTTTTGGAATTTTGTAAGAATCGCCGTTTATTCGAAGATTTATTAGTTGGTTGTCACTTTTTGAAATTGTAGTAAAAAGTAACATTTATTTCACTGTTCAATCCAAATTTCCATATGTACAATACAATGTATACAATAATGGACGGTACACGATATAGCAATAAAAAGAGTAAAATCGACACACCAAAAAAATGACAAATATTTTTAACACTTTAAAAAAATGTTAAAATACTAATGAAATTTAAATTAAGTGACTCTTTTTTATATAAAATTTGAATATATTACCAAAAAATAACATAGTATAATTACAATGCTTTAGAACAAGTAGCTTCAAGGGCCAAAAAAAAAAAACCTGGATAAAACTATATTTACAATGCTTTCATCTTGATCATAACATAACGTTGATTTGTTATCATTCGAATTCAAATTCGACATAATGTATTTTATTAACAGAAAAATGTTTCTATATATAATGAACCAACTCACGAACAATCATTGGTTTCCTTAATCTTGAATTTCTAATAAAACTTTTATACGTGATTGTCCTGCTTTTTGCTGTAAATATGATCCAAATGTATTAATAGATTTATCGAATAGCAGATAATTTTTTCCGAACCTCGGGCGACCTGGTTGCTTTTAGATATAACATATATGTAAATGTAGAATAAATATTATCATGACGTCATGCAACAGAAGCCAAAAAGATTTTGTTTGTCAAGTAGAACTTGTCTTTGATGAGATATCGATTGATGAGACAAGTTTTTGAATATATATATATATATATAACAACATTAGCCGATCAAAACTATAAAGATTATAGAGTCAATTCTAATATATAATTCGAAAGAGTGAAATAATGAAGTAATTTATTTAGTTTTAAAATTTATTAATTATTAAATTTACTAAAAAACTTTGTGTTTATTATTTATGTGAATTTTATATTTGATCGAGAATTTTGTAAACTAATAATAAAAATGACAAGAAATAGATACGTGGGATTTTGTTTCACCTCTGAATTTAGTTTTCTAAAGTTACGTTTGCGTTGTATCTAACCAATGACTTTATAAAAATACTTTTTTTTTAAAATAAAAATACTTTAGTATTTTCTTTTGGTTACACAATTGTAATTTCTTCATTGATCAATATCCACAAGAATCACTGATTCAAGGTGGTACAGCAGTCAATATCGATCTCTTAGACTCTTAATTAGTCCATTGGATTTTAGAATTTATTCTAGTTTGTTTTAGAATTCTTATCCTGGATTAAAAACATGAATCTTATTTATCCGTGAAGCACATATATAAATCCATACCGAATAAATCCTGATCTTGCTATATGGTCGAATAGAACCAAAAATTATTCGATGGTCCGTCAGTGGATTTAGTACATGTGTACCAGTGTATGCATGCAAAATAAATATTAATTAATTTTAGTAAGTGTATATTTAAATCCGTTAATTAACATTAAACGATCAATTTTAGATCAAAGAAAAAACACCTGACATTTATTTGTTTTTCGTGACTAACTGTATATAAAAATTATTGAATCTAACATTTTAACTTGTTTTATGATTAATATATCGTGGTCTCTATAATGTTCTCAGTTATAAAATCTACAACTCGAATAAAGACTAATAAAATAAAAAATTACGTGAGTTTGTGTGAACACAAATCAACTCTAGTAAATATTTTGGTAAAATAATAATCAAAATCATACATTTAACCAATTCGATTCCATCAAAAAAAAAGATCATACATTTATTTATATAAATACTTTCTTTTGATTGTTAATAAAGTTGTCCGTGTACCGTATGCGTATGTATTGGTAAGTGTGCATGTACGTATATGAATATAATATACGTTAAAAGTTAAGAGTTAAGAGTGTTGAAAGATACAATCGGCGACAATCTGTTTCTTTCAGATGCCTTCTGGTTATTGACGATCTATGTTACTTTCTAAGCTGTTTCATTTTTTCTTTTTCTTTTATATATTACCTTCTCAAAATCTATATATATAAAGTGAGCAAATCTTTTTGTTTTATANATTCATTTTGGCATCAACTAATTTTTTTAATAAAAATATTCATAAAATAAAATTATCAAAATATCTACTTACAAAAATTGGTCGTAGCCTACTCTGACTAAATATAGGCTTCAAATATAGGGTCCACCTTACGTATGAACACTAAAACTCAGATGTCAAACACCCCACCAAAAATCAAATACGACGATCGAAACGATGTACTCAACTTAGGCTGCCACATTTGTGACACATCATCAACTCATTTTTAAATTTTATAATCTACATTCACTCATTTAATATCCATTTGTGATGTCAAATATATATTTTATGTCTAATCTATTAAAAATTAATATATACATATATTTAATTTTCTATTTCTTTGTAAAGAGAAATTATATATTTTATGTCTAATCTATTAAAAATTAATATATACATATTTTTAATTTTCTATTTATTTGTAAAGAGAAATATCGGATCATAGGTGAGTATCAAACTTGATAATCTAATTTACCTAAGGTTTTTTTTTTGTTGCTAAATTTACCTGAGGATTTATGTTATGAGTTTTTTTTTTAGTTTGTCGCATGAACCTATTAACCAAACAGTAATTCCATTTGATCATGTTAACGACACAAAACACTAGATTTGACGGTGGTGTGATGTATCAGTACGTTCGAAACAAAATTTCAGGATCTATTATACGGTTAATTCTAAATGGGATATACTCTTTAGAGAAATTTTAGTTTGTAGGATTTTGACAAATTCATAGACGAGTGATTAAAATTTGAAGAGACAAACAAAACTACATATATCAATGCTCGAAAATAAGCATTCATGCATGCCAACATAATGATTAAGGAATGCTTACAGGAGCTTTTGAAAGTTAGGATAATGACCACGAGCTGTTTATGGGTATGTGAAAATGGTTGTTACGAGAGGTACATTGCGCTATCCATGAAATATAACATGTTCAATATAATCTTAAAGACAATAAAAGGAGAAAATCTTCTAAAATATTATCTAACACTCAAATCATATATAAGACCACATAACTAGTCGGAAAAACAAGAAGCCAGAGAAAGAAGATGAATGTTAGGTTTAAACCAAGCTAAAAGGTGGTTTATATTTCAATATATTGTGTTGGTGAAATTAAAAGGAGATAGAGGAATGGGGACATGTCGGAAAAAAGTTGAACGCTTCGAAAAACATATAATGTCAAATGAATGGACATCTAACTCATACAAGTATGAATTGTTTATCTAACTCATACAAGTATGAGTTGTTTTCTAATTAGTGTAGGGCATTTTATAAGAGTTAATTGATCCATGTTCGTAAATCGAATTGTTGGATGATTGTACCAGATCGTGTTTAGCTAATGAGCATTAGATGATTAGCTACATCGTGCTTTATGTGAATGTGACTTAAACGGTGATAGTTTGTCAATGTCGAAATTTTTTATAACCACGTTAGTAAACAATAATACAAAATTCCGCACGAAGCGCGATCACCAACTAGTACTATATAAAACTCTAGTTTTCTATGTACATTTTCTTGCTTTTCACATTTCCACCCTTTGGAGTTATGATCGAGTTTTTAGCAAAAAAAAAAAAAGAAAAAGAAGAAGTTATGATCGAGTTATTTGGCACATATTCTTTTTTTTTTGTCACGAACTCCTTAGTTTTTAAATTTGTAGTTATTTGACCAAGAAACAAAAAAATTGTAGTGACACTTGATCTGTGAGGGAATTTGTATATATGGTAAATGTGAATAGCGATGAAGTATTTAAGAAGCTGGCATACATATGCTAGCTAGATAGAAGTGTGAAATAGGTCAGTGATAACATTAGGAAGAGATTCACCTCGCATTCTTAATGTTTACAATTTTAACTGAAATTCCCTTTATATTTGTTTTATTAGATTTTAGAATTCATGCACGTCAGGAAACAGCCAAACTACTACTATGAGTAGTGAAATAATCCTCCCGTGACTTGTTACATGAATAAAAAGAAAATCCAACACCTGCACAAATTGCGTCTGCTGTACAGCTTTTTTTCTTACATCATATATTTGTAATAGGTCAAGATTGTGCAAATTTTTTATTCTTAATATATTATTACCGACTGTGACTGAGTTGATACAACTGGGTATTACTTGTCTTTTATAACTTCCCCAGCTGTTTGTCCTTTTTTCGTGAAACGGAAATTAGTTTTCTAATTAATTAGTAGAAAAAAAATACACATAAGAGATTTTAAACAATTTTGTAGTTTAAACTTAGACATATAATATAGTGATATGTGTTAGTGCCGGCATTGCTTCACGAAACTAACACATATCACTATAGTAAAACCATATCAATTAATGGGTACATTAATGATCGAGCTTTTCACTTCAAGTGTCCAACGTCCCAAAAGCAACTATAGTGAAAAGTGAAGCCCAATCTATATATGATTCATTAATGCACCTTAAATCTCTTTTTTTTTTTTTTGAGAAATGGTTAACCTTAAATCTCTTTGCTCAAAAAGGTTAACCTTAAATCTCTTTTTTTTTTTGTTTTTTGAGAAATGGTTAACCTTAAATCTCTTTGCTCAAAAAGGTTAACCTTAAATCTCTTTGCTCAAAAAGGTTAACCTTAAATCTCTTTGTTATGTACTTAAAACCTAGAGTAATTATTATTATAATAATACAGTCATTAGACGTCTACGTTAAACTAAAAAAGAGAGTCTCTAGATGTCTTATTGTAAGATATAGAGCTATAGAGTTAATGTATGCGCACAATACGTCATGAAGCACTGGAATCTTTAATGAAAACAAAAAAAACATTGACATTTGTAAAAAAAGTCTTATAGTTAGAATAAAGTAGACCTCTAGGGATCCGGCAGAGATTGTACGAGGATTCACAAAAGTGATCCGTAAGCCACTCTCTCTGTGGTCCTGAAGACCAAAATCTTGTAAGAGTTTGAGACTTCTTAATTTCTAATTCTGAAATCTTCCTTATGTGGTCCTTCTCTGTAACAATGTACGGACTCTCTCTTTAATATATACCTACATATTTACGCAAAGATGTAATCAACTAAGACAATTATGTATATAGAAAGTCTTTTGGTCCTTCAAAATGTTAAGAAAGTATTTTAAAAATTTGATTGTTACGATGCATTTTAAATTCTTTTTTTTTTTTTTTTTGATAACCGGAGAGGGTCCCAGGCCGAAGCCCATACTAATCTCCCTGAAGTTTCATTCGAGTTTTTTTTTCTACCTTATTTATGAAACACCATGGATGGCCAAATGGAATCGAACTCAGGAATCTCGCACTTGCAAATTACCATTGAGAGACCACCACTTGGTTAGCATTTTAAATTCTTTATTCAACATATTGTTTACCTGCATTAGTTTGTTCTATCCATTATCTCTGTTGACTCGGTATGACAGTATAGTAGATCATATAGTTTCTTTTTTAGATTATAGCTTTCTAGCATGTTGAAGTGTAATTTATAAGAAATCGTAAGATGTGTTTTTTTCTTTTCTTGGTTGAATACGCTAAAAAAAAAATGAATTAAATTTTTATGAAAATCGGAAACTTTCTTAATTTCACTCTCAAACTAATCTTCTATGTAAAGCTTTTGGTATAAAAGATGCCTGGTCATATACGCATTATTATGTTGCACAAGGGTATTAGAGCATTGTATATTTGTATATATATACACACATTTGATTCGTCGAAATGATTTTTATGAACATGTCGGTAAGAAAAAGATTTGTATGAACATTAATTGTGAGCTAGTTTACAAATAATAGAGCTGACGCCTCTGAAGTAAGTTGAGATTTGTTGATTTGGCCGGTGAATCTGCAGATCACTCATAGGGACACTAAAAATAACTAGAAAGAAGTATATATATATATATATAAGGCGAAAAGAGAGAACGCCTATATTACAATAAATATATGTATTTTTGTATATGCATGCACCCTGACAAAACGGATGACGAGAGCTCTTCTTTTTCCTCTATTTAAATAGAGAGAAATATAAACATTTTACTCGTCTTGTACAATTTAGTCAAACAAGCAAATTTTTGTTACGTCTCAGTCCATTTTGTTTTTCATCGAATCCTTAATCCATTTTATTGTACGAACGAATATTTGATGGAGTTCTACCACCTTTATATTTACTTGCCAACAAACATAATATTATGTTCTTACTTAAGGCTATTTTCTATACTTTTATTACTTTGTTTATTTATTTATTTTTGCTAAATTTATTACTTTGTTTATATTGTTTACGATTCTTGAAATTCAAGTTAATCATGAGACCATTGCTCCTATGTAAAAATTTAGGTTTTCAGGTATCCGCACCAAGTAAAAACTGATTATTATAAAAATTTAGGTTTCTCCTCTGGCGGTGTATGCATCAAACGAGATTGAGGAAAGGAAAGAGTTATGGCAGTCTCTGCGAGACACTCACATTTCCTTTGATCTCAGTTCAAAGCCATGGTTAGTTGTGGGAGATTTTAATGAGATCTTGATGCCTTCTGAAACATCAAACACTTCAATCAACTCAACAACTGCGGATATGAGATGCTTTGGGGAATGTCTATCTGATCTTTGTCTCTTTGATATGCCTTTCCAAGACCCGAGATTCACTTGGTCTAAGAAAAGACCTTCAGCGCCTACGGCCAAGAAGCTAGACAGATGTCTCGTGAATGACAAGTGGATGGTAGCCTTTCAGTCTAGTCACTGTATATTTGAGCCGCCGGAATTTTCAGACCACACCCCTTGTCATATTAAACTGCTCACTCCACCTCCGACTTTCGGTACGCGATCATTCAAAATTTTCAACTTTCTATCAAAGCTGCCTCAATTCCTGGATGCAGTGAAGCTGGAGTGGGAAACGAATGGTTTTTTAGCTCTCAATCTTAAGGATTTGAGGGTCAAGTTGAAGTCTCTTAAGCGACCCTTGAAAACGCTTTGTAAGGAAAAATACAGTGGGATTGAAAAGAGGGTTTCTGAAGCTCATTTACATCTAAAGAATTTACAGCTTTAAGCATTGGATGATCCGACACCTGCATCTCTCCTTCTTGAGCAAGTGGCTAGAGATTCTTGGATTTTGTTGCGCGTTGCGGAGGAGAGCTTCTTTCGGCAACATTCTCGAATCAAATGGTTAGAGGAAGGTGATTTTAATACTAGATTCTTTCACTCTATTACCAAAATGAGGAATGATATTAACGCCATCAAGTACTTGCGCAAAGGGGATGGGTCTAAAACTAGCTCTCTAAAGGAAGTACACCTTATGGCTCAAGCGTATTATGCAGGCATTTTTTGCACTGTAAAAGGGGATTTCTGCCCATATCTTGAAGTCTTTCTCGATGGGCTGTTAATAGAGAAATGTTCCCCTCTACATCAAGCGATGCTGTCTGCCCCTGTTTTACAAGAAACCATCAGAACTTCGTTGTTCAAAATGCCCCTGAATAAGACTCCTGGGCCAGATGGGTTTCCTGTGGAATTTTTTAAAGCATTATGGGGAATTATAGGTCCTGAGGTGATAGCAGCTGTGCAAGATTTCTTTAACAACGCCTTTATGCCCACTTCGTTGAACGCTACCTCGCTGGTGCTTATACCTAAAAGGACTGGCGCAGATGATTTAAAGTACTTCAGGCCAATCTCTTGCTTGAATACATGTTACAAGCTCATCACGAGGATACTCTCTAACAAATTGAAGTTAGTGTTACCAGCGGTTGTAGTGCCCAATCAGACGGCTTTCATCAAGGACAAGCTTCTTCTGGAGAATGTTCTACTTGCAGCTGAGGTAATCCAGGGATACCACAGACCTTTGCAGTCACCAAGAATAACTCTCAAGATTGATATTGCAAAGGCATTCGATACAATTCGATGGGATTTCATCCTTTCATCGCTTGTAGCCTATCAAGTTCCACATGACTTTATTTCATGGATTCGGGCTTGCATTTGTTCTCCTACCTTCTCGGTGAGTATAAATGGCATCACTTCAAGTTATTTCAAAGGCCGGACGGGTTTGCGCCAAGGTGATCCACTGTCTCCTATTCTCTTTGTGCTGTCTATGAACGTCTTATTTTTAATGATCAACAAAGCAGCGATGTATGGAATATTCAGGTATCACCCGGGTTGTGAGAACCAATTCCTGACTCACCTCTCGTTCGCTGACGATCTTTTGATTTTTGTGGAGGGTTCTGTTGAATCAGTGGCAGGGGTGTTTACTGTCCTATCCCAGTTTGAGAAATTGTCCGGGTTGGGGGTCAACATGAGCAAGACCTCTATGTTTTGTTCTGGCATTTCGGTGGAGGTTTTGGACATCTTAAGAAACAAATTCTCTCTTACTCCTGGCTCTCTACCGATTCGTTATTTAGGGCTGCCATTATGTTCGAGGAAGCTCTATATTTCAGACTGTGATTCCCTTTTACAGAAGATCAGATGAAAGATTAACGGTTGGAAGTATCGACATTTGAGCCTTGCTGGTCGTTTGAGGCTGCTATCAACGGTAATCTCGGGAATTATTGGTTTTTGGACATCAACTTTCTTTCTTCCCAAAAAGGTGATCCAGAAGATTAACTCCATGTGTGGTGCCTTTTTGTGGCACGGGAAGTTGGATGCCTCTACCAGTGCAAAAGTTTCTTGGTCAACGGTCTATTTGCCAAAGACTGAAGGTGGTTTAGTTCTGAGATCGGTAGGGAGTTGGAACGAGATGTGTGGTTTAAAGCTCATCTGGTTGTTATACTTTCGGGGAGGCTCCATATGGGTGGCGTGGATTAGGTATTCACATATTTTGAAATCTTGTTTTTGGTCTTTGAATGAGAACAATATGGCTTTCTCTTGGATGTTTCGAAAGATTCTCAAGCTTCGTCACAAGGCTGTTTCCTTCCTCTGGATCAAGATTGGTCGGGGAGATGAAACATCCTTCTGGTGGGATCCGTGGACGGCTCTCGGGCCGTTGATCCATGATATATCATGGTTTTTACCCCGTTTAAACCATGATATAAGTCCGTTTTATAGAGTCTTTCTACTATTTTGTAGTGTTTTAGAGTTTTTTACAGGTTTTAGCACGTTTGGAGCATAATTGGAGATATTGGAGCTTTCTGGAGCATTTTGGAGCAAAGCAGAAGTTCGTGTAGCTGAGTACCCGATTTGAAGCCTCAGTATCGATCGATACTCACTGAAACAGACACGAGTCGCGACTTTAAATGAAGATTTGAAGAATTACAAAATTGCCCAGAAGACTTTATTATTTACAATTTAGCCCAAAACGTGTTTTAGGAGTTTAAGTTAGGGTTTTAAGCCACTTTGGCTATTACGCTTGATTAAGCTTTATTTTACTTTAGTTTTCTGTGAGAGAGCTTTGGAGGGAGACAAGTCTGAAACTCTGTTCGTCTGAGAGAAAATTTTGAACCCTTGTTTTACTCTCTTCTATTTATTTGATTTGATGATCTATTCAATCATGTTGCTTGTTTCAATCTCCATGTCTGAGTAGATCAACTGTTAGGTTCAGGGTTCTCATAAGGATTTTCTCTGAATGTTAGGTTAATTAGTTAATTAGGATTCACCATCTGAATTAGTTCTTCACCATAGATTGTTCTCATAGCTAATTCTAGGTTGACAAATCTTGAACTTATATCTTTAGATAATTGATTAGGCACGAGAGTGCGATTAATTACCTGATAGAACTTAGGATGAGTAAAATAACTATTCGCAAAGAGATTTGGTTTAATTGTTTTGTAAACAAATCAAACTTGAACTAAAAGCTGGTTTAGACTTTAGGATTCACAAAGAGATTTGGAAATCTAGGATTTAGACTTAGATAGTTTTTGCAACGAGAGTTGGTTAGCTATACTTTAGTGATTTGAGTTCAAGAACCGCGCTAAATCTGAATCTTGTTAGTTAGTTTATCTACATTCATTGAATTCCTGAGAAATACACTAAGCGTATCTTCTTTCCAATTGACTTACAACTTGTTTAATTTACGTACTCGCATTTAATTACATCGTTTGGATTCACTTAATTCGAGTCTATATAATATATTGTGTGACTTTCTTGAGTTCTTGTGTTCGACCCCTACATATACTACAACAACTGCTTTAGTACTTATAGGGTATTAATTTGAGCATATCAATCAATTTTCTAAGTCCTTCTGGACCTGGCTCTCTAGGTATCCCATTAAATGCCCTGGTAAGTGACTACCGCTCTCATGAGGGTTGGTCTTCACCGGTGATAACCGTGTATTTTACCATCTTGAGTCTCATATTTTCCTTTGTTTTCTATGTGTTTCATGTTGTTTTCATTGTATTTACAATGCATTTAGGTCCAAATTGAGTCTCATTGCATTTTAGATGTCCTAGGTTGTCTTTGCATTCTTTTTGGCCTGTTTGAGCCATTTTCAGGTGTTCTTGGAGTCAGAGGAGTTGGAGGAGTGAAAATAGCCATATAAAAGGCCATTGCGGAATACAGAGATGCATGATCAGGTTGAGACGTCAGAAGTTTGGCATTGGATGAAAGACTTTCCACCGATGGATTGAGCTCATATTTTAACACAAGCTAGATCAATGGATTAGCTTTCATTTTGAAGTTTTTTGAGGACATTCCAACAGTGCGATCAAAAGTTATGCCAATTTTCGTGACGACGGTCCAGTCTGGCGAGCAAGAGGAGCGAGTGGAGAAACAAGCCAGATCGACCGATCCACAAACTTGGATCGATCGATCCCAAACATCGAAGATTTCCCAGACCAACCTACAATGCCAGATCGACCGATCTCATGTTTTTGGGGGATCGATCGATCCCCTCTGGATCGACCGATCTAGACCCGCTACCGAAACCATCCGAAGCGCTTTAAAGATTGACTCAGAAGAACGGTTTCCACGTGTAGTCATAAGTGATGGAGGAAGCCACTTCATCAACAAAGTATTTGAAGGGCTTTTGAAGAGACATGGCGTTAAGCATAAGGTAGCTACACCTTATCATCCCCAAACATCTGGCCAAGTTGAGGTATCAAACCGTCAAATTAAGGCAATTTTGGAGAAGACGGTTGGAAAAAATAAGAAGGATTGGGCGACAAGGCTAGATGACGCTTTATGGGCATATCGAACCGCCTACAAGACGCCGATTGGAACAACTCCGTTCAACTTGCTTTACGGGAAATCTTGCCACCTTCCGATGGAAATGGAATACAAGGCATTATGGGCAACCAAGCTTCTGAACTTCGACATCAAGTCAGCCTCCGAGAAGAGGTTGGTACAATTAGAAGAGCTTGAGGAAACTCGGCAAGGAGCTTATGAGAGCTCTAGGATTTATAAGGAACGGACGAAGACCTTCCACGACAAAAAGATTCTGAAGAGAGAATTCAAAACCGGGGACCAAGTCTTGCTGTTCAACTCAAGGTTACAATTGTTTCCCGGGAAGTTATAGTCGAGATGGTTGGGACCGTTCACAATCAAAGAAGTCCACCTCTATGGAGCGATATTACTGTGGAACAAGTCCGGAGGAGACTTCACGGTGAATGGACAGCGTTGCAAGCCATACTTGGCAGATGTTATGATCGAGGAACAAGCCATGATTCCTCTTTCTGACCCCCAAAACGCATGAGGCGTCAACAAAGTCAAGCTTAGTGACTTAAAACAAGCGCGCTTGGGAGGCAATCCCATGTTATCCTTTGTACATATGTTTATATGTTTGTTTTAAGTATGATTTAATCCTTGTTTTATTGTGTTTTAGTGTTACATGGCATGGGGATTTGCATGAAAAGGATTCTGAGTCAAAACGAAAAATCACAAGTCAAAGGAATGTTAAAGCTCCTCATCTCCACAACTCCAAGGTACCCCACTTTACCTCTTGTATATACTTTTGATTTGCATTTTTACTCTTTCTTCGGATTCATTTCACACCGAGACGGTGTGTATTAAGTCCGGGGGAGAGGTCTTTGTCATTTAACGCCGTTTTCTTTGTCTTATTGTATTTGTCTTTGAGTCACTTCGAGTCATGCATATCTCCATCTTTTGTGGAATAGCTCTGTCTCGAATGTGTTTTCTCATCTTTTTCTTTGTCTTACTTTCTTTCTCTTGAATCTTGCATTGTACATATTATATTGCATAGAAAAACCAAAAAAAAAAAAATCGAAAATTTTCAAAAAAATCCAAAAAGAAATCATGTAGTTTGCATAATCTCATCTTCATTTTAAGATTGAGTCTAAAAACATATAGGATGCATTCATATGCATAAGGGACAATGATTAAACACTTGAACTTTGAAAACGTTGCCCTTGCTAAACATGTCATGATGCTTGAACCGCTTTGAAAATTTGGAAAATCCATGCTTTGATTTCTTGGCTTGAATGTCTTTGATTATGATGAAGCTCGTTGTGATTTGATTCCAACTCTATTTATTTGAACCTAACTTGAACATTAATTGTCTCGCATAGGGGTTCGAAATGCATTCTCATGGTCTTAAATTATATACTCGAATTTTCTTATCCGCTTTGCCACTCTTGTGCTAATTCGAGTAGCTATCCTCATTTTTAGGGTAGTTCCCCACCTATTCACCTAAGCCAATTTTTTAAAACCCTTGTTATTTGTGAGTGAGGCCTTTTTCTTGAAAATGTATACAATTGAAAAATCTTGTAAGAGAAAGGAACTACAAAACTTATCTTCCTTAGACAAGTGACTTGGGTGTTGGGAAATGATGAGTGAAGTGAGAGAAAATCGGATAAACGCTAAAGAAAGAGCCTAAGATGGGAAAAGAAAAGAAAGAAAGAAAAGAAAGCAAGAAACTCTAGGAATGAACCAAGAATTCAAAGTGTCATTTTCTGCTTAAAAAAAAAATGAGAATAAGAGTTTAGACTAAGAGAAGAAATCTACCTAGAGTGTCGAAAGAAGGGAAAAGAAAAGAGGTTGTGTACAATGTATATATTTAGCCAAAAGGGCTTTGGGTTTACTTATGGGATAAGAGATCCAAGGCAATGAGCTTAAGACGAGAGATTAGAAAGCTAGGCTAGGATGGAAGGTATTTTTTGATGCATCTTTGTTTCATTCCTTCCTCGCTTTTTCGTATTGTCATGCATTACATTTTCATGAGAGTAAGTTACCCGAAAACTGTAACCTCCTCATACATTATGCTTTCAAGCCTTTCCCACCAAACCGATTGAGAATGATTGAGATTCCCTTTGTGAGACTGCGCTTATACCGAGATTAATGAATGTTAAAGAGTTGGTTGATATGAATGCTTGTGGATTCTTAAGTCTTAGGCAGTAGAGCAAAAGATTCAAGTTGTGATAGGTATGGAGAAGTTCGTAAGAGTAGAAGCGATTTTAGCATTATGACATTTTTACCTAAGGACATTGAGTTGAAAGTTTCATGTGTTTCCTTTTGGATATGAGTCCCCACCTTCAAACCTCTCTTCTTGGCTTACTTTGCTTTATTCGCTTGAGGACAAGCAAAAGGCAAGTCCGGGGGAGTTGATAACCGTGTATTTTACCATCTTGAGTCTCATATTTTCCTTTGTTTTCTATGTGTTTTATGTTGTTTTCATTGTATTTACAATGCATTTAGGTCAAAATTGAGTCTCATTGCATTTTAGATGTCCTAGGTTGTCTTTGCATTCTTTTTGGCTTGTTTGAGCCATTTTCAGGTGTTCTTGGAGTCAGAGGAGGTGGAGGAGTGAAAATAGCCATATAAAAGGCCATTGCGGAATACAGAGATGCATGATCAGGTTGAGACGTCAGAGGTTTGACATTGGATGAAAGACTTTCCACCGATGGATTGAGCTCATATTTTAACACAAGCTAGATCAATGGATTAGCTTTCATTTGAAAGTTGTTTAAGGACATTCCAACGGTGTGATCAAGAGTTATGCCAATTTTCGTGACGACGGTCCAGTCTGGCGAGCAAGAGGAGCGAGTGGAGAAACAAACCAGATCGATCGATCCACAAACTTGGATCAATCGATCCCAAACATCGAAGATTTCCCAGACCGACCTACAATGCCAGATCGATCGATCTCATGTTTTTGGGGGATCGATCGATCCCCTCTGGATCGACCGATCCAGACCCGCGACCGAAACCATCCAAAGCATTTTAAAGATCGACTCAGAATAACGGTTTACATTTGGATTTAGCTTCAGAAGTCTTCATGAAAGTTGTATATATTTGAGTTAGCTTTCCAATGGAAGTGGTTTCAAGTCATTCCGATATGTGGTTCAAGAGTTATGCCCGATTTAGTGAAGACATGTCGATCTGGTGACTTTCCACTTGACTTTGGGCCCCTCCACTTTTGTATAAGTTCAACACTTTGTAGTTGAGTTTCAACAACTCTCCACAGACGAAAATATCATCATTTTCTGCTTATTTTTACTGTTTTAGAGAACTTATCTCTTCTCTCCTCTTGTGTTCATGAATCATCCAAGATATACACCATTTTAGTGAAGATTTTCTTACTTTTCTTCCATAAATCTTCTTATTTTTGCTATGTCTTGCTTTTGTTCGGTTTTCTTTTGTAATTTAGTTATGTGTGAGTAGTTTCATTATGGATTGTGGGAATGATTGATTTAGAGGGATAAATGATGATCTTTTGATGTTTAGAGCAAGATTATAGAAGTTCTCATGTTTAGAAGTGGTCTTAAAGCTAGGATTGAACTAGCTACTCAATTTCTAGATCATGTTCAATTTACACTTGGAAGAGGTTTGGTAAATTGTCTAGAGGATTTCTAAACATGTTTTTGATGCTTAGCAAGGTGGAAATCGTGACTAAGAATCATTAATTGGCCTTAAAAGACTTATGTTTTATGCTTGTTGATAATTTGGTTGCAATTGGAAAATTAGCTAATTCAAATTATCAATGAAAGGTTTAGCATCATGGGAGTGAGTTAAACTATTTATGTGTTCCTTGCCATAGAATAAGCTCATTGAGTGATTAGAAACATCATTAGTGAATCATAGAATACTCCTAATCGAATACCGTTCTCTACGATCCATATCTTTATCTTCTTGTTTAAAACCGAGTTTAGTGTCATGTTTTCTTTAATTCTGTGTTCTTAAAACTAGCTTGCAATAATTTTAGTTGTCATGTATGTTTTTATTCTCTATCTTTTATTTTTAGGTTTTATCGTAATTAGTTCTTAGAACAAAAACAAAAAAAAATCGTTTAGCTTAGCTTAAGTAGTTTCTTGTATTCTTATTGTGTTGTTCTTTCTCTCTGTGGATTCGATCCCTAAGTACTAAAACGACACACCGTTATGATTGCGGTAGTCTACACATTAGGGTAATTGATGTGTTGAAAAACGACTAATCAACCGGCAGCTCGCTCTGATTTACAGCTTCAGTTGCTCACGTTTATTGTCTCATTGCCATTGACTTATGTTGCTGATATTCCTCTTTGGATGGTGGGTGACAAAGTTTACAAATCTTTTTCATCAAGATAGGTGTGGAACATGATTAGGGAAGTGAAGCCGATGGTGCCTTGGCACATGTTGATTTGGTTTATAGAAGCCATCCCAAAGCATTCTACTACCTCTTGGTTGTTCTCCCTTGACAGAAACCCTACGTTGGACAAGATGGTTTCATGGGGTTTGGATGTGGAATCTACCTGCCTTCTTTGCGGCTTAGCTGTTGAATCAAGAAACCATTTGTTCTTCGAGTGTTGTTTCTCTGCAGAAATTTGGTCTGGTTTGATGCTTCGTCTGCTCCTCACGGTCCACCCAACGTGTTGGGACCAAATTACCATTTGGATACTAACTGCGAGTCTGTCAACTGACCGTTCTTCAGCTCTTCTACAAGGCTGACAGGCCTGTGTTTATGAGATCTGGAAGGAGCGAAACCGCATGTTTCATCTAGGTATCTCTCTCCCTCCGAGTGTAATTATGAAAAAAAATTTGGTGGTGGTCAAGAACAAGGCTTTGGCTTTGAAAAACCTGGGCATGGATTTGGGGCAACGACTTCTGCGTATCTGGTCTACCGGTTGACTGGTCAATTTCTCTCCTTTTCACGTTACTCTTTCCTCCATTTCTCTCCTCATGCTGTAATCATTTGTCTTGGGCAAGTGTATTCCTCCTCCTTTCTGGTTTCTTTTTTTTAATTTTATGGTTGTTGGTTCGTGTGTTTGGTTAAGTTTGATTTGTGTAAAAACTCTTTAATTTAATGAAGGCCCTTTAATAACCAAAAAAAAAAAAAGATGGATTAGATTTAACCAAAAAAAAACAAGATGGATTAGATGTTTTAGCTCAAAACATTTTAAATCTGATTGGTATCGTTTGCATATCCTAAATAAGAAAACGTCAACATTATTTTCCTTAACAATAAACTAAAACTCTTGATTTGGTCCAACACATACCAAACAAACGGCGCAACTATTTTTTGAATTACTTTTTTTTTTTTAATTTGGTCTAAAGTCATCTGATGTGTCGCGCACTTTAATGATTAGCAATCACAAGAAGTGCCAAAAGGCTAAATTCGTATTAACTTTTTTTCATTTAATTTGTTTTATAGAAATAAAATGTATAAAGTATAAATGATCAATTAATAGACAGATTCTTTTTTTTTTTATATATATCGTATCGGCTGATCCGGTCAGTTTCGGTAGGAACCCACCGAAGTGCTATAAAGTGGATTACTTTCCGAAGAGCTATCACACTGCCTGTCCTGAATTTGAAATGTTTCCGACTAATATCAGAGAATAACCGGATCGCCTGTTACATTTATTATATCGTGGTATTTTTTACAAATATGTGCTAAAATTTATGGCGAACGTTTGGAATTACTTTTATAAGTTTTAACTCTTTTAAGACACTTGAGTTTCAAGTGTATATATGTTTTTTTTTTTTTTTAAAAACTGCTGACTGTAAGTAACATATCTAGCATATAACGGCAAAAGTATGAGAGTATTCATGTAAAAAGGCCCATTAAAAGCTGTGCTGCTTTAATTAGTAATAACGTTAGCCCATTTCAAAGCCCATATTTATTTTACCCACCAAAAATGCATGCATATTATCTTTTGATTTGCATACAAATACCAATTTCACCTTCTTACTCAAGGCTATTCTGAACACATTTTTGTAAATCAAGGACCCCCAATTTAAAGAGGTTCACTTATAAAATTATATTTTCGTCATTTGTTTAATTATGTTTTGTTAATTTTACATATATTTTCTTACTTATATCAATTTATTTTTCTTCTTCTTATTCAATACTCTAATAACTAGGACTTAACCCGCGCTAATTATAGCGCAGGGTAAATTTTTTAAGGAAATTATTTTGAATTTTAAGAAAAGAAACTGTTTTTATCTTAATTTTACAATATACATAACTAATGGTTATAGATAGAGCTGTCAAACAAAAATAATTTGTCTATTTAACCCGAACCCGTTTTGTAGTGGAGTAAAATATTATTCGGGCTAACCCGTAAAAACCCATAATCTTGAAAACATAACTCTATATGCACCGTTTAATGACTATGGTTTTTGTGGTTAATACACGAACTCTTAAAAAAAATCCATTTGTTTGTGTCTAATTTTTTTATAAAATTAGTAAAATATTTTGCAACTTTTGTTTTGATATATATTCAAATAAAATATAATACATTATAGTGAAAAATATAGCAAAATTTCGAATAAATTTTTTTTTTGAATATATATGGATTGATTATTATTTAAAAATATATTGTATTTAAAATAATTAAGAAATTTAATAATAAATAACCTCTTTAATGGTAACAAACACTTTCCATATTCCCTTCAATTATTTTAAAATACAATTATATCATTTTCTATTTCAATGATCTTTTGTTATTTGTATTAGCATAAATGTAATAATTTACAAAATAAAGTTCATTTTTCTAAATGATTCATTAGATAATAGTATAGAGATAATGCAAGTTAGCGTTGTCAAATTATGATATTTGTCATAAATTAAGGTTTGTCATAAATTTCATGAGACTTGAAATCATCAAAATAACAAATTTGTTTTACAAAATTATCATTTATTTCATATGAGACTTTGAAAATCTTAAGACCGGTTATGTACTACCATAATTATATTGGAGAACAAACAAAACAAATATAGAAAGAGTCTATGTATGGATTAATCATGACAAAGATCATACTTGATCAATATTGCCAATACCACAAAATAATCGTATAAGATGCATCCTCAAAATGTAGACCACATACAGTTATATTTCTCAAGAATCGAAACTATATATCCGATTCAAGAAAAACCTTATTTAAGCAACAAAAGTCCAACAAAACAAAAAATGAATACAAAACATAAATAAGACTTGAAAAGACATATGTTTTCAAATTTAGTTATCTTCACGCTTAGTAGTAATTCATCAAGCTCATCAGTTGAATCTCCTGCAATTCCTCCTGATCTCACCGGCACGACCGGTAAGCACATCAACGGCTCCCAACTTCACTATTGCTCTAACGAACTGACGCTTGTAGTAGGCATTGTTGTTTGCATATCGAGCCACAACACCACGAGTCTGTGGGTCTGTCGCGAGTCTTTGGTCAACTTGCAACACTCCTCTCCTTTTACGTATCTGCTTGAAGAATTGGTTGTCGAACCTCAATGGAGTCGACTGGTCTAGTGCCGCGGACGCGCTATTTGCACATGTGTTCCTTAGGCTACATTATCAACAAAAAACAAAAAAAACAATTAGAATATTATGTTGATGAGTTAAAATAATAAATTGCTTATTGAATGTGAAACTAATTTGCATACTTTTGTATGGAAAAATTCGTTTTCTAACTTTATTAGCAAAAAAAATGTTTTAAAAAATTCAACTTCTTGGAATTATTTTTATTTTTTATTTGAATATGTTTTTAGTAAATTTTTATTTTTTATTTTCCTTTAGATAATGTCAACCATGAAAAATGTCATATTTAAAAAATAAATTATAATTGGATACATTTTGAAGATTTCAGAAGTTATAAAATTGATTAAAAAAAAAAATCTACTGCTATCGAGTTAAACCAGAAATAAAATTAAAATTTCAAGTCTTAAAATTAAAATTTTGATCATTTTTTATGTAATTTCATTTTTTCTGTATATTCAATCTTTAATTTGGTGGATGAATGATTGTACCAAACCGGTTTAAAATTACCTGGAAACCAAAGCAGGATCCATGGACGGGTCAGGTCGTCCGGTTCCTTGGAAATTAGTGATACGGTCATTGAACAGACCACAGTTTCCTTGACCAACAGTGTGTGCACCCAAAAGAGCCACGGCATCGAACACGTTCATTCCTTTGTTCGTGAAGAAACTGACGGCTCCCGAGACAGAGATGGTTGGACCTGGTAAACCCACGTCAGCACTGTTCGAGACCAAACCATCACGCCTTCCCGTGGGGATGCTGTAGCTGGGGCCTCCGGCTAATGCCACAGAGTCACGTGTGGCTAATGTGACGATGTCGGCACATGAGACCGTGGAGGGACACGCAGCCTCTAGCTGAGCCTTGATCCGGTCGATTAGGTCAAATTCTCTGACGCTTCCGTTTGGACCGGCGGCTTTCTCGGACGGACGAGCAGTGGTTGAGTCAATGAGGAGGGAAGCATCGCAGCCCTACGAAGCACGAACAAACAATATTAATATAAAATTAACTAGCAGATTAAATGATATGATATGAAATTTGTGTAATTTTATGAATTTTTTCTTAAAATATGCACTTGATATACAACGTTAACTATGTTATTTTTCCGACATATTCGTAAGTTAAAAATTTAATTGTTTTGAAAATGTTCGAGCCATATCAAAATGCTATATTAGTCTTACCCTAACGCCACAATCGTGGAAATGCATACGGAGCAAAGCGGCGGTGACGGTTGGGTCAGCACCAAACCGCTGGCGCACCATATTCCGTACGATAGTCTCGGCTTGAGGGCATGACTGGCTATAAAACCCGACTCGGAGTTGAGCAAATGCGATCGGGAAGATAAAGAAAAACACAAGAAGAGAAGAAAACTTCATCATTTTTTTGGGATGAGTTTTTCTTCTTAGTATTGGTTTTTCTTCTCGTAGAAAGGATTGTGAGACCTTTGAGATCAACTGGAAGGTATATATACGAGAAACTCAACCGTCGAAAATTGATTAAAATTAAAAATTACAAAATTAATAATACATATACATCTCATATATGCCGAATAGGCGAATACATGCGAAAGTCAAAGGTTATATTAATATTGAGAGAATTATGCTTTGAAACGTTTGCAAAGGCGTGCGAGCGACTTTGTGAACATTCCGTTGCCATGTCGTAAATTTATATATACTTTATAGGCTGAAAATTTGATACAGCTAAGTCGATAGTAGTAGAATTATAATTAATGACTTGGTCGATAAGGTGGCAGTTTCATCGTAATCTATTTCAATTTCATTTTTTTTCTTTGCCGATTTCGATTTTGAAAGAAATGTATAGGTCAATAAAATGAAAAGAGTTGTTTTCAAGTATATATTTATCATTTGGCTCTAACATATTTAACTTGAATTATATATATATATATATATATATATATATATATGCAGATTTATAATAAGATATTTTATAACCCGTGAAAAAAAGTTAAAAATAAAAAACAAAATTAAATCATCCGAAAAATTAAATAACATTAAAATTTAGGAACAAAGTTTATGATGAAATAAATCTATACTATGAAAGAAGAATTTGGTGGAGCAGATACAATAAATAGTTTTGAAAACGATTATTGGACTTTTGATTTGATATGTAATTGACATATATTACCAAATTATTTATATAGAGTTGAGAAATTAGAGTTTTTTATTTTATTTTAGGACTAGTAATCCATTGTTTTATTTCCTTAATCTAAATAGAAAAACTAAGATTTTTTGTTTTTCTTTTTTTTATTAACTTTGCATTTTAGGATTATGAATCGATTATTAATTTTCCAAATTTTTATGTTTTCCTTTTCTTATATTTTTCTTTTTGTTAAGTAACTTTACCATTTAGGATTATGGATCAATTATTAACCTTTCCAAATTTTTATGTTTTCTATTAATTGGTTATTAATCGATTTTAATTTTTTTTCTATTTAGATTAAGGAAATATTACCAAATTATTTATATAGAGTTGAGAAATTAGAGTTTTTTTTTATTTTAGGATTAGTAATCCATTGTTTTATTTCCTTAATCTAAATAGAAAAACTAAGATTTTTTGTTTTCCTTTTTTTTATTAACTTTGCATTTTAGGATTATGAATCGATTATTAATTTTCCAAATTTTTATGTTTTCCTTTTCTTATATTTTTCTTTTTGTTAAGTAACTTTACCATTTAGGATTATGGATCAATTATTAACCTTTACAAATTTTTATGTTTTCTATTAATCGGTTATTAATCGATTTTAAATTTTTTTCTATTTAGATTAAGGAAATATTACCAAATTATTTATATAGAGTTGAGAAATTAGAGTTTTTTTTTATTTTAGGATTAGTAATCCATTGTTTTATTTCCTTAATCTAAATAGAAAAACTAAGATTTTTTGTTTTCCTTTTTTTTATTAACTTTGCATTTTAGGATTATGAATCGATTATTAATTTTCCAAATTTTTATGTTTTCCTTTTCTTATATTTTTCTTTTTGTTAAGTAACTTTACCATTTAGGATTATGGATCAATTATTAACCTTTACAAATTTTTATGTTTTCTATTAATCGGTTATTAATCGATTTTAAATTTTTTTCTATTTAGATTAAGGAAATATTACCAAATTATTTATATAGAGTTGAGAAATTAGAGTTTTTTTTTATTTTAGGATTAGTAATCCATTGTTTTATTTCCTTAATCTAAATAGAAAAACTAAGATTTTTTGTTTTCCTTTTTTTTATTAACTTTGCATTTTAGGATTATGAATCGATTATTAATTTTCCAAATTTTTATGTTTTCCTTTTCTTATATTTTTCTTTTTGTTAAGTAACTTTACCATTTAGGATTATGGATCAATTATTAACCTTTACAAATTTTTATGTTTTCTATTAATCGGTTATTAATCGATTTTAAATTTTTTTCTATGTAGATTAAGGAAATATTACCAAATTATTTATATAGAGTTGAGAAATTAGAGTTTTTTTATTTATTTTAGGATTAGTAATCCATTATTTTATTTCCTTAATCTAAATAGAAAAACTAAGATTTGTTGTTTTCCTTTTTTTTTATTAACTTTGCATTTTAAGATTATGAATCGATTATTAATTTTCCAAATTTTTATGTTTTCCTTTTTTTATATTTTTCTTTTTGTTAAGTAACTTTACCATTTAGGATTATGGATCAATTATTAACCTTTCCAAATTTTTATGTTTTTTATTAATTGGTTATTAATCGATTTTAATTTTTTTTCTATTATATATTTTTGTTTTTCCCTCTTTTTTATTAACTTTTGCTTTTAGGATCAATTTACATTTTCTATTTTTCCTTTTTGTTTAGTAATTTTACCTTTTAAGATTAGCAATCAATTATAAATTTAGTAAAAACAAAATGTTGACTTTTGATTTTTGGTATGTAATTGACATATACTACCAAATTATTTATATAGAGTTGAGAAATTAGGTTTTTTTTTTTTAGGATTAGTAATAATCCATTGTTTTATTTCCTTAATCTAAATAGAAAAACTAAGATTTTTTTTTTCTTTTTTTATTAACTTTGTCTTTTAGGATAAATGTAGATTTTGTATTTTCTTTAAGTAACTTTAACTTTTAGGATTATGAATCGATTATTAATTTTTCCAATTTTTTGTGTTTTCCTTTTCTTATATATTTTTTATTAAGTAACTTTACTATTTAATTAAGATTATGGATCGACAATTAATCTTTCCAAATTTTTATGTTTTTTTATTAATTGGTTATTAATCGATTTTAATATTTTTCCATTATAAAATTTTGATTTTTCCTCTTTTTATTGACTTTAGCTTTTAGGATCAATTTACGTTTTCAAATTTTCCTTTTTGTTAAGTAAATTTACCTTTTAGGATTAGGAATCAATTAATTTAGTAAATTTTTATTTTTGACTTTTGATTTTTAGTATGTAATTGACATATACAACCAAATTATTTATATAGAGTTGAGAAATTAGAGTTTTTTTCTTTTAGGATTAGTAATCCATTGTTTTATTTTCTTAATCTAAATAGAAAAACTAAGATTTTTTGTTCCTTTTTTATTAACTTTTCCTTTTAGGATAAATGTAGATTTTTTTTCTTTTTTAAATAACTTTATCTTTTAGGATTTGAATCGATTATTAATTTTTCCAAATTTTTATGTTTTCCTTTTCTTATATTTTTCTTTTATTAAGTAACTTTACCATTAAGGATTATGGATCGATTATTAATCTTTCCAATTTTTTTTGTTTTTTTTATTAATTGGTTATTAATCGATTTTTAAATTTTTTTCCATTATAAATTTTTGATTTTTCCTCTTTTTATTAACTTTAGCTTTTAAGATCAATTTATATTTTCTATTTTTCATTTTTTTTCAGTAATTTTACCTTTTAGGATTATGAATCAATTATAAATCTAATATAAAAATTTGGAAATTTTTTCAACATATGTTAAAATCTGATCAATTGACTTGACACGTGTCGCGTAATGCGAGTTAGCAATTTTGAAACATTTTGGTTTATATAATTATGCTTTATATAATAAGATTAATAAGACTTTGTACGATTGAGAATGATTTGATGGACTTAGGAAAAAAAATACGGATTTAAGTTTTAGACATCACCGTTAATTGTATATGTTTCATTTAATTTTAGTCAACGGCACATGTACAACAACCAAATATAATTGCTCCTCAACAACTAATGAATTGAGGCAATATTTTAATTTCTAATAGTTAATAGTTAAAAACTATTCCCTTCTGTTCCTGATAGATTTTAGGTTTTTCACACTTATTAAAAAATCATAAATACTTCATCGAAAAAAAAATCATAAATACTTATTTTTACGAATTACTTTTTTATTTATTTTTAATTGATTTAATGTTCTCAATAATTGTGTAGATATCATTTCTCACACTTTAATAATATATCACATCTTTGATACTCTTAAATCAATAAAAATTAAGTAATTCTCTAATTTACAAATAAAATACATTAAATACTCCTACAACATTAATCCCTTAGAAACAAGAATAAAATTTACAACATCAATCTATTAGGATCGGATGAAGTATCAATCTATATTATTAAGCACTTTTGGAATCTGTTTCCAAACACACCTTATTTTTTTAAATGAATTGAATCGGTTGCCAAACAAGTATTAAACATGTTATCAAACATTTATTAATTCTATTATAAATTTAAAAATTACAAATTAAACTATTTGAATCAATAACATTTAAATTAGTTTTTATTCCTCATTTCACATTTTATATATTACAAAAAAAAATTATGTATGGACGCGCGGGTTTAGAATTTAGTTTGTTGTTAAACTGTCAGGACAAAACTTAAAGGGGGTCTATAATTTTTTAGGACACATATTTTTTTCCACATAAATTATAATAAATAGCTACGACGATTAACCGCATGTGTTTGTTTATAAATTTAGTTACTATTTCTTGTTGATAAATTTCAAAACAGTGCCCGAGAAATATTGTGTTCTTGAAATTAGAAAACTATTTTTTTTTTATGATCGGAGTTTTGAAGATCGGTTCATGAAATTTTGTGGTAATCCAGCGTTAAAACTAAAGCGAGAAAATATGAACCACTATATTTTATGTGATAATTTTCAACAAATCTGGAAAAAAAGAAACATGCATGAACAGTATAATATTAATACTGCATTCCTCTAAACTTAAAAGTACAGTTTTTTTCCAGATAAAAAAATTGGAAATTAATTTATACTCAAATTCCGAAAGTCGTAACATTGAAATCCCAAAAAAAAAAATCTACCCCAGATTCTAGAAAATTATTTGATGTTGTTTTACGAGTACTCTTATACAATTAAAAAACTCAGTCTAAAATTTCTCAAAAGACCACAAAAGAATTTTTTTTTTTTTTTTTTTTTTTTTAACATAAGACCAAAAGAGAATTGGGAATGAAATATGAAAAAAATTCATCAGCAAAAAAAAAAAAAAAAGAAAAAAATCAAAAAAAAAAGAAAGAAAAGAAGGAAATTGGAAAATAAAGGAAAGTTGTTTCTTGAGAAAAGCGACAATGAGGTTTGGCAATAATAATTTGATGCTTACATTATAGGGAAAATTGGGAAAAAATCACAAAAAAACTCACATATTGTCCTAATAAATTTTTTTTTTATTTTTGTCACTTTTTGAC
This sequence comes from Eutrema heterophyllum, assembly GCA_002933915.1. Classification (NCBI taxonomy): domain Eukaryota; kingdom Viridiplantae; phylum Streptophyta; class Magnoliopsida; order Brassicales; family Brassicaceae; genus Eutrema; species Eutrema heterophyllum. The sequence goes on along the minus strand of PKMM01010123.1, from coordinate 905,456 downwards.
TAAACTACCCATAAATTATATGTAATAAATTCTTAATTTTTTTCGAAAAATACAGATAAATACAGATAAGAAAATATAATATATTTTGAAAATTTGTTTTTGAAAAAATCTAGATTGAAAAAAAAAATTTATACTTGTTCTACGAAATCTAAAATACATATTTTAGATCCACGATTTTTGTAGATTATGTGTTCTGCTATTCCCTCTATAATCTACTAAACCTAGAATATATATTCTACCATTTGCTCTATGTTCTACCAAACCTAGAATATATATTCTACCCATTTGTTGTATGTTCTATCAAACCTAGAATATATATTCTACCATTTGCTCTATGTTATACCAAACCTAGAATATATATTCTACCATTTGCTCTATGTTCTACATAATGTTAGAATATATATTCTAGTTCTTTCTCTATATTCTACAATCAGTATAATATAAATTTCACAGTTCTTTCATTGTTCTACGGACTATAGAATTTGTATTCTGCCAAAATAATTAAGAATATCTGAAAAAATCTAGGATATATCTAGGTTGATTACCAAAAATGTAAAACCTAAGAAAATCTATTTTTTCACGTTTTTATCTGTTTCCTCACGGTTTCGTCTCAGCTTCCACGATATTCATTCTCTCTTCTTCTCCGTTTCTTTCACGTTTTTTTCTTTTCTCAGTTTTTCTCTTCTTATTCTCCGTTAATATGTTGCATATCTATGTAGTATGTGGTGTATGGAAGTCGGATGCCAATAAGGATGAAGAAAAAGCTAATAGCAACACAAAGAGTTCCGAAAGGGATTCGAAGGACGAATTGTGATCCGAAGCTAAGAAAAGGGTATAAGTTGTAGAAATACGTCTCCTTAAGTTATATTGTATGATCAAAATTGTTTCATCACGAGTTTGGACTAGAGAAAGATGGATATAATTTTGAGAAAGACAATTTCAACTCTTTTAATTTGAAAAGGGTATGCGTTATAGAAATTTCATGTGTTAGTGGAAGGATTGATGAGACATAGAAGACACTCAAAGAAACAAAAGCACAAGTTGTAGAGCCATGGCAGGAAAATTATTTGTGTATTTGATTTCGTGTGTTTTACCCGCACCAATTAACCTAATGTGCACACTACCGCAATCATAACGGTATGTCGATGTAGCACTTTAGGATCGATCCCACAGAGAATAAAGATTACACACCAAAGATACGAGAAACAAACTAAGCTAGAGCAAAAATGCTTTTATGTTTTGTTATACAAAAAAAAGAAGAAATATATCAAAATGCAAGAAAGAAAATAAACGAATAAAAATAAATGACAAAAGAGAAAACGTTGGATCATGGCTTAAACTATCGAAGACATGATTAACAATTAAACAATGAATAATTCGGAAGCGTTAAACACTATCTTAGAACATGGAACACAAACGTAAGACTAATCCACTCTCGTGGTATCAATCTCTTCATCGATTACCCGATTATCATAAACTCTCGTTTGCAATCAAAGATAATCGATGAGCATTAATCACAAGTCCAATTAGTTCACTAAACACACTAAACTACAATGGCCAATTGTGAATGATATGTAAAGCTCACGAAAGGTTCGGTTCAAGCAATTCATTTAGACTCGGGTCAGGAGTGAAATGCCTAGGTTCAAGACTCGAATGAACAAATCTAATCTAGTACTAACACCGCTTACTCGAATCTCTTCCCTAAAGCATGGGACGAGACCAAAAATCCTAGGGTGTAGCTTTAGTTCGGTTTGTCACGCCAAACTAGAACTACCTATAGGTGTAGTACTAAACTTTGGTTTATCTTATCAAATCTAGCAATAAGAAACAACCTAAGAACCTAAGTGAAAGAATTATAATAGATCATCCTAAATCACCATCATCTAACCATCAAGACAAATTACTAGTGATGCATAAACATTCAATGAACATTCAATCTTTGGCAAGGAACACACAAATAGCTTAACTCACTCCCATGATGCTAAACCCTTTATTGATAATTTGAATTAGCTAATCTCTCAATTGCAACCAAATTATCAACAAACATAAAACGTAAGTCCTTTTTAAGCCAACAATTCACCTTAATCACGATGGCCATCAGTTAAGAATGAAAAGCATGTTTAGAAATTTTCTAGACGATCTACCAAACCTCTTCCGAGTGTAAATCGACCATGATCTAGAAATTGAGTAGCTAATTCAACTCTAGCATTAAGATCACTTCTAAACATGTGAACAAATGATTATCTAAGCCTAAACATCAACAAGCAATCATCAAACCATCTAAATCAAGCCTAATCATGATTCAACAAAAAGTTTATTACAAAGAACACCAAGAACAATCAAAAAGACATAATATACAAAAGGGATGAAGAAATCTTCTCTTTGATGGCATGAACATGAAGATCCATCAAGAACATCAAGTGGTGTTCTTGAGATTTCCCAAGTTTAAGAAGAAGAAACTTCAAGAAGAAGAAAGAAGAAATCAAAGTATATATATATATATGAAGAATCAACCCAAGAATCTCTAGAGAGAGATCTTGGGTTGAACACACACAAAGAATTGAAGAAAACCTCTCTAATAATAATAAAGCATACATACATCTGGCTCAAAACCAGTTATTAAAGAGTCTTGGTCGACCAAAGTCACCAAAAGTTTGGTGGAATAGTTAAAAACACGTTTTTACACTGTTTTCGGAGGTTGGTTTTCGGTTTGATACGTCTTTACTAAATCGGCCATACCTCTTGAAACAGATGTCGGAATGACTCGAAACAGCCTCCATTGGAAAGCTAACTCAAATATCTACAACTTTCATGAAGACCGCTGAAGCTAAATCCGAATGGAAAGCGTTCTTCTGAGTCGATCTTTAAAGTACTTCGGATGGCTTCGGTCGCGGGTCTGGATCGGTCGATCCAGAGGGGATCGATCGATCCCCCAAAAACATGAGATCGATCGATCTGGCATTGTAGGTCGGTCTGGGAAATCTTCGATGTTTGGGATCGATCGATCCAAGTTTGTGGATCGATCGATCTGGCTTGTTTCTCCACTCGCTCCTCTTGCTCGCCAGACTGGACCGTCGTCACGAAAAATCGGCATAACGTTTGATCGCACCGTTGGAATGGCCTCAAACAACTTTCAAATGAAAGCTAATCCATTGATCTATCTTGTGTTAAAATATGAGCTCAATCCATCGGTGGGAAGTTTTTCATCCAATGCCAAACTTCTGACGTCTCAACCTGATCCTACATCTTTGTATTCCGCAATGACTTTTTATGTGGCTATTTTCACTCCTCCAACTCCTCTAACTCCAAGAACACCTGAAAATGGCTCAAGTAAGCCAAAAAGAATGCAAAAACAACCTAGGACATCTAAAATGCAATGCAATGCAAATGAGACTCAAATGCATGAAAATATTCCAAAACTATATAATGTGAGATTAAAACCTATGAAAATAAAGCCTTAAAAACAAGTAAAATATGGTGTTATCAGTTGTGAGGGATTAAGAGAATGTGTTTCTCTGTGATATTGGGAGAGCTCAAGATCTTTATTGACTTGAGATTGTGATCCATTTCTGATAAATCAATAAAGTGAGTTGTTGCTAAAATTCTAATCGTAACAGGAAGAAGAAGAGGAACTAGACAAAGATGATGAAGAAAACATTAGATAGTGTTAGTGAAAGTGTAGAGTTTTGGGATTTCTATTGGTTTTATAGAGTTTTGAGATTTTTATATTGTTTTTTAATAAGTTCTCCGTCATTCCCAAAACTCACAATATTGGTTTTCTAGAGTTTTGGGATTTTTATATTGTTTTTACCTGGATTAATACTATTAACAACACTTATTAAAATAATAATTATTAAAAAAATTCGTATAGCATTACATAAAAAATAATATTTCACAACAAAACAAGATAATTATAAGAGACATTTTTTGTGTCCAAACAGAAAAAGATGCATATAAATTTATTCTTTTTCTGGATAACTTTTAACTTTTGGATTTTTGTGGATAACTATCCCCGTTTTCAAACAGAATAATTTTGTTTAATTAAAAATTCATTTTTTGGAGATAAAATTCATTTTATCATTTTTTTCATTGTTTCCAGATTTCATAGACGTCAATCTGAAAGAGAAATGGAAAATACACTTGATATTCGGTGATTGAGTTTACACTTGATATTAATTGGTATAATATTTATGATGATTTAATTTGTAAATGTAAATAATATGATATTTATGTTGATGTAAAATATTTATGATTATGCTTTATTCACAAATTAATAGCAAAACAATGGGTTAAGAGTCAAAATGGATAATTGAGGTATTAAAAAACATATTTTTAATAAAATATAGAACTCAATATATATATAACAAAGCGAGTCAGAAAATTTGGGTAGCTAAAATTACTAATTTTGAATCATACATGTCATAACACAAACCTATTTTTCTATACAAAACATAAAAACAAAAACAAACAAATCGTTTGTCTAAAAAAACAAAATAACAAAAACAAATAAAAATTTGTCGTCCTTATTATGGATTAAATTTTTAGCAAACTATATAATATATTCTATACCAAAAATAAAATGTTAATACATCTCAAACTTTCACATCCACAAATATATTTTGTCCAAAAACCAGAACTAAACATCAGAAAACATAATTAAAACTTAATTAACCCTGTTCTAGGGCGGATTAGAAAAAATTATGTCCACATAATGAATTACCGTTACTTTTCATATTGAACTCCCGTTCTAGAGCGGATGAGACTAAAAAAATTATATCTAAACACCAAAATAATTATGTGTCTCATATGACAAACATTAAATATACAAAAAAATATATCTAAACACAAAAATAAACACAAATTATATTACAATTTGATAAAAAAAAAAAAAATCCCGTGCGTCGCACGGGTTTAGTATCTAGTATTTATTTTAATTTGTCTATCTGGATTTTTATTGGTAAACTAATAAATAACTTCGGAGAAATATTGCTTTCGATAACAATTATCAATTTCATTTTTATGTTCCTTATGTAATATCTAATCTGCTACATAATGACTTTGTATCTTCTACAAACTAATAAAATTTAGACGTTAAAAAAAAAAAAAAAAAAACTTCGGAGCCACTTGCGGACAGTTTAACGTATACAACCCGAAATCAAAAACATAAAAGATAAAACCGACAAAAACAAGGAAAAACTAACAAACAACTGTTCCGTTTGCGATCAAAGATAATCGATGAGCATTAATCACAAGTCCAATTAGTTCACTAAACACACCAAACTACAATGGCCAATTGTGCCAGATATGCAAAGCTCGCAAAAGGTTCGGTTCAAACAATCCATCTAACTCCTCTCGGGTATGAAATGCCTAAGCTCAATACTCGAATGAAAAAATCTAATCTAGCACTAACACCGTTTACTCGAATCTATCCCTAATGCATGAGATGAGACCAAAAATCCTAGGGTGTAGCTCTAGGTCGGTTTGTCACGCCAAACTAGAACTACCTAATATAGATGTAGTAGTAGGTTTCGGTTTATCATGTCAAATCTAGCATTAAGAATCAACCTAAGAACCTAAGTGAAAGAATTATCCAAGATCATCCTAAATCACCAACATCTAACCGTCAAGACAATTTACTAATGATGCATAAACATTCAATGCACATTCATTCTTTGGCAAGGAACACACAAATAGCTTAACTCACTCCCATGATGCTAAACCCTTTGTTGATAATTTGAATTAGCTAATCTCCCGATTGCAACCAAATTATCAACAAACATAAAGTGTAAATCCTTCTTAAACCAACAATTCACCTTAATCACGATGGCCATCGGTTAAGAATGAAAAGCACATTTTGAAATCTTCTAGAATATCTACCAAACCTCTTCCGAGTGTAAATCGTCCATGATCTAGATATTGAGTAGCTAATTCAACTCTAGCATTAAGATCACTCCTAAACATGTGAACAAATGATTATCTAAGCCTAAACATCAATAAGCAATCATCAAACCATCCAAATCAAGACTAATCATGATCCAACAAAAAGCTATTCACACGAACACCAAGAACATGAAGAACACAGAAAAGTCAACTCACAAAAACAACAAGAATCACAAATGTAAACCATAGAAAAGAAAGAAGAAGAATCAAATAGATATAATATGAAATAAAAGTAAAGAAATCTTCCCTTATGTGAAATATACATGAAGATCCATTCAAGAACACCAAAAGGTGTTCTTGAGCTCTCCCAAGAGAGACTTTTCGTTTTGGGGAAAGAATACTTATGTTTTTAGTGAGTAAAAATGACTTAAATACAAAAAAGGGCACTAAAAGTGACGCCATCGGTTTGGAATCGATCTCGCTTGTTAAAATTCTGCCATCCACCTTGGCGATCGGTTTGACGATTTCGGCTTGACATGTCTTCACTATATCGGCCATAACTCTTGAACCACAGCCCTGAATGACACAAATCCAACGCTCACGCGAAGCTAACTCAATTTTCTATCTTTTTTCCAAATTGTAGATTAAACTGGGTACGGGAAGGCTTCCATACGACATGATCTTTCAGCTGCTTCGGATTGCTGCTGCATTTTCCGGTAATGACATGTCTTCAGTAAATCAAACGCATCTCTCGAACCGCTGATGCGAATGATATGAAACCACTTTCAGTAGAAAGCTAACTCAATTTAGCATAACTTTCATTAAGATCTCCCAGTCTAATTCAAAGGGAAAGGTGTTCTTCCGGTTGGATCTTTCAGGCACATCGTCTTGATCAGGAAATCTTGATCGGTTTCAGTGATCGGTTTTGAAACCGATCGGACATGTATTTTGCTCCTTTTGATCCTCTTTTGATCTTCCTTTGAACTCCAAGTGCCTCCTTTGATCCAAGCTGCTCCAAGTACTCCTAAACACCTGAGAAAGGTTCCAGCAAGCCAAAAACGACACAAAACTCTCCAGGACTTCTAAAATGTAAGTTAAAACAAAATTAGACTCAAATGCATGAAAAGATCCCAAAACTATACAAAGTGGGATTAAAAACTATGAAAACAAAGCCTTAAAAAGATGTAAAATATGGAGTTATCAACTCCCCCGGACTTGCATTTTGCTTGTCCGCAAGCAAACAAGAAAAGACAAACCGAAAGAGAGGTTTGAAAGTGGGAATTTGCCACTAAAAGACACGTCAAAGCGATCACTATAATAACCCAACATAATAATAAGACATTGCAAGAACACATCTCAACATGACTCTAACTTCACTAGGCTTATCGCAACTCCTAATCTTTTTCTTAGACACATAGCCAAGCATACCGTTAGCCATCTTATTCACCAACTCCACACATTCAATTTTGTTTTCTTTCAAAGTGTAGTCTCACAAATGGACAATTGATCTATTCCATTTGGCTTGGTAGAAAAAAAGAAGAAGGTTATGATATATAAGTGGTGGTTCATGTGTTTGTGGTTACTCTCAAAATCAAACGCAAATCATTATACAAAAGCAATAGAGAACGAGAAACAATTCATGCATACAAGATGTTCTTCAATTGTTCTACCCATCCTAAAGCTTTTCATCTAAGTCTCGAACTTGACAAGCGATCACCCTTTTCTTTCAAACTCTTCATCAACCACATTTTTTCAAACTCAAAATGCAAACCACATCAAACAACCCTTTCTACACCTTAGTTACTAGGGAATTTCTTTCTTATCTCCTGTTTTCTTTTCTTTTATTCCTCATTTGAGATTTTTCACAAGAGTTATTATTATTATTATTGTTTTCTTCTCATCCCCTCGAACTTCTTATCACAACATGGTTTTTGCTATATTTTTTTTTTATTCCACTTCCCATTTCTCATTCTCAAACCAATCCCAACCAATAACCTTTGTAAACCCCTATCAATTGGAAGAAAGAGCTTGTTGTTTCTATCTCGAAATTTTTTGTACATGAAAGCGCATAGAAAAAGACTTCACTCAACGATTTAGCACAATGGTTCAAAATGAAAGGTTTTGGGTTTGGGTGCGGAACCATCTTAAAAAGGAAGATGACCATTCAAGTTAACAAGTGTGGCATAAAAGGATAAGATAACTCGAATGTTCATGTAAAACCACGATTAAGATCTAAAACCCATAAGTGAGAGAATTGTTATTCAATTAAGTCCATAAGTTTGGGAGATGGTTTCAAATGAAGCTATCTTGAACAATACCATGTGTTTCAAGTAGTAGAGAGATCAAAGCACAAAATCTACAAGTCTTTTAAGATTTATTCAAGCAATGTAAAACCATTATAGAGGGCATCACAATGAAAGCTAATCATATATCATTTACTAACTCTCATGCACATGAATGCAAACTATATGATTTTTTTTTTTGATTTTTTTTATGCAATTGAAAATATACAATGCAATGACTCAAGAAAATAAAACAAAAAAACTAAAAGAAAATTAGTAACAGTTTCCTCCCCCGGACTTACTTATCACCGTCTCGGTGAGAAAGTAGACCCGAGAAAAGAAACAAAATCGAGAGAAAAAAAATAAAAAAATGAAATGTATATACAAAAAGAATGTTAGAGGTACCTTGGAGTGGAGTGTGTGAATTCACAATGAGGAGGTTTGGCACGTTAAGCTCACCGGTTTTTGCCATTATTCACCCCCAATTTATTTATTATTATTATTTTTTTAATTACATGGGCACGGGATCGGTTGCAAACCGATCTGGGAACCGATCAGAGTTTTGGGATAACTGATCGTATTTTTAAAAACGATTTGAAAAACCGATCTGGTAACCGATCCGGCATGTTTGGACTTGTGATTTTTCTCGTTTTGATCCCGAACGTTCTCCTGCGAATCCCCATGCCCTGTAACATCAAAACACACTAAAAAAAGATTAAATCAAACTTAAAACAAACATATAAACATACATACAAAGGATAGAATTGGGAGAGTCCCCAATGGCGCGTTTAACGTCTCTAGCTTGACGGTTGTTTCCTCTTATTCACTCTCTCCTTGAATGTTTCCTTTACTCCAAGTTGTACACCTAAGAGATCAAGATCACAAGAAAAGGGAAAAGATTAGCAACAAAAGAAAATAAAAGACTCTAGACTTAGTAGAATAATAACTCTAATGGCAATAGTTTACTCCCCGGCAACGGCGCCAAATTGATTAGTCGTTTTTCAACACATCAATTACCCTAATGTGTAGACTACCGCAATCATAACGGTGTGTCGTTTGAGTACTTAGGGATCGAATCCACAGAGAGAAAGAACAGCACAGTAAGAATACAAGAAACTACTTAAGCTAAGCTAACGATTTTTGTTGGTTTTTGTTGTAAGAATTAATTATGATAAAACTACAAATAAAAGACTGAGAATAAAAACATACATGATAATTAAAATGAATACAAGCTAGTTCAAGAAACACAGATTCAAAGAAAACAAGACACTAAATCGATTTTACTCAAGAAAATAAAGATATGGATCGTAGGAAATGACATTCGATTAGGAGTATTCGATGATTCACTAATGATGTTTCTAATAACTCAATGAGCTGAATTCTATGGCAAGGAACACATACATATAGTTTAACTCATTCTCATGATGCTAAACCCTTCATTGATAATTCAAATTAGCTAATCTCTCAATTGCTACAAAATTATCAACATTTTTAGCCAATTAATGATCCTTAGTCACGATTCTCGTCTTGCTAAGCATCAAAAACATGATTAGAAATCTTCTAGACAGTTACCAAACCTCTGTCAAGTGTAATCTATCTATGTTCTAGAAATTGAGTAGCTAGTTCAATCCTAGCTTTAAGACTACTTCTAAACATGAGAATTTCTATAATCTTATTCTAAACATCAAGAGATCATCATCTATCCCTCTAAATCAACCATTCCCACAATCCATAATGAAACTACTCACACATAACTAAATCACAAAACAAAACCGAACAAAAGCAAGACATAGTAAAAACAAGAAAATTGATGGAAGGAAATTAAGAAAAACTTCACTAAAATGGTGTAGATCTTGACTCTTTCATGAACACAAGAAGAGAGAAGAGAGGAGTTTTTTAGAACAGTAAAAAGAAGCTAAAGTGATGATATTTTCGTCTATGGAGAGTTGGTAAGAAAGAGAAAACAGGTGTTGAATATATTACAAAAGGGGTTGGTCCCAAAGTCAAGCCAAAAGTCGTATCACAATCTTGATCGGTTGTTCGATCGGTTTGCAACCGATCGCGCATTGATTTTCTTGACATCGGCTTCTGCGATCGGTTTGCAACCGATCGCACGTTGATTCCTGGTCTTCTCGCTCTTCATTCGATCTTTGCGGTTTTTCCTCGAACTTCAATCGTCTCCTTTCATCCAGGCTGATCCAAGTCACTCCCAAACACCTGAGCAAGGCTCCAGCAAGCCAAAAAGAACACAAAAACGACATAAGACATCTAAAATGCAATGTGACTCGTTTTGGACCTAAATGCAATGTATATATAATGAAACTAGATGAAACACAAGGAAAACGAAAGAAAATATGTGGCTCGATGTGGTAAAATACGCTGATATCAGTATTAAGGATCAAGAACATGCAGAAAACTAGTCTCAAAAGTAGATTAGGAGAAACAATCTAAGGAAATTAACTGAGAAAAAGCATTGGAAAACTTAAAGTTGCAAGTTTCATGTACTCGTACACACAGCTCCATTTAAGGACTTGTCTACATTGAACAATCAGCATCAATCCTTCTCTCACAGTCCTAATGTCTTGCTCTTTCAAGCTACTTGGTTTCTTGATGATGTATTCATCGAAAGCTGGTAGATCGGATTTAGCTTCCTCCATTGAAATATGACTTGTCTCCCAGCGATCCACACACGAAATCTTTGCTGGGAAAATAGGCTCTATAGAATCGGGGAAGAAAATGAGGACGATGAAAGAATGAGGATCATGAAAGGCGGAAGAGGAGGCGGACGGGTGGAGGAGGAGGAAAGCCGGCGAAATTTCACTCGCCGGAGTTCGCGAGGCGACGGAGAGGACGACACCGGCGAGTGAACTTTGATGGGAGAGAGCCTTTTTATTTTGTCGGAATTTTTGTTATCGTGTCTTATTTTTTACGTGGATTAGTTATATTTTTTTTATCAAAGTAATTTTGATAAGGTTTTTTTAAAGTTTATAAATAAGATATTTGTTTAGATTATTTAAGAGTAATTTAAGATTTCAATTAATATAAATCTTAATGGGACAATGCTTAGTGAAAAAGTATTAAAAGGACAATAGGTGAGTTTTTTTGTCTTTTTTTCAAATTTCCCCTGCTATGATGTATAAAATTAATTCAAAGTCGGTTTCGTGGCGAGTTGTGTGAAGAAGCTGTCACGACACAAATGATTTGCTTGAATAATGTGACATTTCTCTTCCTTTACAATATGTTGCATTGGCTATATTAAAAGTCTAGTACTTACTAAGTAAGTATTTATGCATTATTTTGGATTTTTACGAATAAAATTTTAATTATTGTTTTTAATTTAACTCATTTTGACTGTTCTTTTTTTTTTTGTTGGTCAACTCAAACAAGTGATTTTCTGAAATTCTAATGTCTTTAACGATTTCATGTATATTTATTTTCATATTTTGTTAGAGCGGTTTTTGAAAAAATATGAGAAGAAAGATAATATGCTTAACGGTTACTTCTTTAGATAATAAAAAGGATGAATAAAATCTATATATTTTAAATATAATTACAAACAATTCAATTTAATTATATTAGCGAGATAAGTTTTCCACGGCTTATTAAGAACATACTCCCTATGTTTCTAAATGTTGAATGTTTTAGAAAACAAAATTGTTTCAAAAAGATAAATTTTTTAAATTTTCTATGCATTTTTTATTAGTTAATGATGATAAATTACAAACTTCTAGAAAATTAATTGAATTTATTGAAATGATATTGGTTTAAAGTTATATAGAAAATTGTTAATCACAAAAAATGATGTATTTAATAATCAAATTTAATATGTTTTCTTAATATGTGTGTTTTTCTAAAACATCTATCATATAAAAACAAAGGGAGTAATACTTTATCTATCCCTTATATATTAATTGAGAATAACTGGTAAAAAAAACATTGACTTGACATGTGATTTACAATTGTGTCATGATGATGTGTCATTACCATAGAACATCTCATGATATTTTTGCAAAAAAGTTTCACTTACTAGAATAATTACATTCATGTCATTCACATTAAACTTATGTTTCACTTGATTAATATGCATAATCATATAGTCTCTCAATATATTTTGTTAAAAAGATTTCACTTACTAGAATAATTGCATTCATGTCATTCACATTAAACTTATGTTTTACTTGATTAATATGCATAATCATATAAGTTTTATTATGAGATTTTATATACACTGTTAAATCAATATATTCTATAAGTTATTTTATTTCTAAAATAAAATTTTGTTTTCGATTTTTTTTTAATGTGAAAATATTATTCTTAAAAATTTCATATTTACCAAAACTATTTATTTATAATTTACAAAAATATTAACTAAAACTACACATTCAATATTTCTATCGATTATTTTGTATTTTTTTATACTTTTGGAAAAATCATTGTAGTTTAACCATTTAAAAGAACCTTCACGACAACAAACAAATTTTTTTTTGGAGATTTTTTCTTTTATTGTGACAAATATTATTCGTATAAGTTTCATGTTTACTTGCTCAATTTAATTTTCTTTTGCAAAATATCTTAGTTATATTTCATTTCATACAAATTTTTGCATATTCAAATTCAAATTATAATATAAAATCTAACCTTGATATTATTGTTATGATTATTGAGATATAAAATTTATAATATAGTTCACACATACATACTAATGATTATTGAGAGATAAAGCTAGATAATATAGTTTGATGTTAATGGTCTCATCAAACTATATTTTTATTTGATATAGTTTGATGCTAATATAGTTTGATGTTAATGGTCTCATCAAACGCACACGTACTAATGAATATTCACGTGACGAATTGCATATTCGAATTCAAAATGGATTAAATTGTTTTGAGATTACCATTTATTTTGCATATTCAAATTCAAACCATATTAAATTTCATGTTCAAGTCTAATTATATTAAATTGCATATTCAAATTCAAATCAAATTAAATTAAGTTTTTCAAATCTAATCATAATAAATTTTATATTCAAATCAAATTGCAATAAAACTGTATATCTGTAGGAAATTGCCAAATCAAAGCGAGATTTTCATAGATATCTCACCCCGCGTAGGGCGCATGTTACTATCTAGTCTTATTATAAAACAAGAGTGGAAATATTGAAACAAAACCTGCTAAAAAAACTTTCTTTAAATAAAGAGATATTTGTATCCACTGTCACTTAATCAAAACATAATTTGTGTTCTAACACTTTCCAAATTCTGAAAAAAATAAGTAACATTTTTCCTTTTGAAAAAACGATTTTACCCCTGCTTGTTATTGGTCTGTGTACTGTACACTTTTGATTTGCGCAGTATTGTACATAGGTACGACTAGAAAGTTAACGCGTGTACAATACAATAAGTGTTATTTTTTTTTTTTAGTTTTTGTAAATTGCTAGTACACACTATGTTTTCATAAAGTGATCGTAAATGCAAGAACCCTAAAATAAATGATAGTAGTATTTTTTTTGTAAATTTTTTCGAGATAGCCAAAAATGTACACTACATATATGGATGATGTAATTTTGAAAATTTTACATCAAAAATAAGATGAAATAAAATTTTTTTTTTTTTGAATTATAAAAATAGTGGTTATTTATGGGTCCAAAAGGCTCAAAAGGCCGAGTTTATCTCCTTGGGATCAAAACTTGTATTGGGCTTTTTTTGACAACTTTTTCACCTTTTTTTTTTTTTTTTTTGGAACAGCTAGCTTCTCACCCAAAATGTAAAAATTTCGGTCATTCTACTACTAGTCAACTAAATTTATTAAATCCATCAACAATTGATATCAATTTAAGTCAAAATACGGATTCTTAATTTGATAAATAAATATCTCCATTTAGAGCCTTAATCTTTGTGTAAAGACACTATATTATATAACTACAGTAATATTATATAACCAAAATTCTGAAATATTATACATGTTATATTTCAGAATTTTTGCTTTCTCGAATTAAATAAAATGTGATTTCCAATTGTGTTCCACTTCATTCCATTCAATATATGAACGTAGCTAAAATAACTGAATTTTTATCACCAGTATTTTCGTTATTACGAAATATGAAGACCAAATGATATCTTATATGCGAATGTAATAACAAGTCAAAAGAAAATATAAATTCTTTTTTTTTGGTCAACAAGAAAATATAAATTCATGGAACGAAGTTGTGTATATTAATTATTTTAGTAATTAAAAAAAATACACGACGGCGAAAATAAAAATACAAGTGATGCTTGCAATGGGATGTGAAACTTGCGTTCTAAGGAAGATAATACGAGGAAAAAGGTCGAAGAAAGAATCTTGAGAGAGAGAACGAGTTAATTTATTCCAACTCGAAGTTAGAGAGATGTTGAATAACTACTCAAAACAACAAACAACGGCTTTGCGTCTCACGTGAAGATTTCAAGAACCAAGATCAAGATCTCACTCTCTATATAAATCTTCATTTCTCTTCTCTCTCTTCGCCTGTTTCTTTCTCCGTCATCACTTTCTTACTCTCTCGCTTCTTCTCCTTCATCTCTCTCGTCTCTTTGACCCTTCGTCACCGTTTCCGCCGCAAGAAAACCGTGAACCACCTTCGTCTTTCTCAATGGTACTTGACTTTACTTCTTCACGACTTCGATTTTGCGGCATTATCGTCGTTTCTTCGCATTCTTCAACCATTTCACTGATTCTCTCTCGCAGATCACTGATTCTTCAACCACAATTTACCAGTGATTCTCTCTCTCTCTCTATCGGAGATTACTGATTCTTCTCCCTCTTACTTTTGCTTTTTGCAGGAAATCGAACAAACAGTAACATCTCCCGCCGCACAACAACAACAACAACAACAAACACTGACCGGAAGATTCTGCAGATGCCTCTTCACGGCTATTTTCTACTTGCAACTGATCCTAATCTCGATCTTCGTCATCTTTCTCACATTACGAGGTCTAGTCTTCACCAAATCACCAAAATTCCACCCGAAGAAATGGTACACACCTTTGCTATCCTCTGTTGCTCTCTCTGGAGTTCTCTCTTTAGCCTGGCAATGCTTCTTCGTCTGCAACATAGCAGCAACAGTCAAAGCAACGTTCTTGTTCACACCGCTGCTCACAATTTCGGTCGGTATCTTCCTAATAGGGTACGGCTCATCGGTGGTTCCAGGGATCGGTTTACTTCTTGTGATCTTTAGCCTTGCTCAGGCATTCTACGCCTGGCTTTTCGTCGTTCGAAGGAGGCGTGAATTCACCTTCACGATGATGGCAATCGCCACAGCCATACTACCTGCAAGAACCAGAGCAATAGCCGTTATATCAGTGATCGTAAGCGTCTTTTACTCTGGTTTCTTGGTGGCTGGAATCGGAGGAGCTACTGCTACAAGAAGAGGTCTAGATATTCTTTTCATCTCCATAATCGTGATAAGCCTGGCCTGGACAATGCAAGTTCTCAAAAACGTACAACTCGTCGCGATTTCTAAAGCCTCATACGTATACTTTGCGCGTGTTGAGTTTATGAATGCCTGTGATGCTCTTTGTGCCACTATCAAAAACCAGCTCGGGAGCGTTTGTATTGGGTCAACACTCGTTCCAGTTTTTGTACTCATCAGGGGAACCCTCCGAACCGTTAATAGGCTGGACAACGGCAGCGACCGGACCATGTATGTAAGTAATGGAGACTGCAATTGGATTGCCAATCATCTGATTCTATACGGAAACAGGTGTGGATTTGTTCATGTGGGAGTTCACAACAAAAGTTTTGTGCAAGCGTCGAGTGATACCTGGCAGGCGTTTAGAAGAACGGTTGGATTGGAGGAACTGATTGATTCTGACCTCACCAGCTCCATCTGCTTCCTCAGCGCCATAGCAATTGGGGCAATCTCTGCATTAACTGCAGGAATATGGGCGTTTCTCATCCATAAGGATTACTTCTTTCAGCTGACTCTCTATGCTTTCATCATCGGATACTTCGTGGTAAGATCTCATTATCAAAATGCAGGAAAAAAGAATCAAAATGGCTTTACAATGTTAGCTCATGTATCAAAATGGTTTTTTTTTGGTGTGTTTCAGGGGAGAGTTGCTTCGGCGTGGCTGCAAGGATGTGTATTGGGTTACTATGTAGCTTATTCTGAGGATCCACAGAACGATAACTTTGATAACACGATTCCACAACGTATTGCACGGCAAGATATAGAAGAGAGACAAAGAGAAGCCAACCATGCAGTGCGGGTGCGGGAGGAGGAGGAACAAGAGATAACATACATGTAGAGCTAACATGCGGATGAACATATCCACTCCGTATAGAAAAAAATACTTTCCTTTTTCTTTTTTTTTCGATTTCACTGAGGCTTTTTCAAGCTATAGATTGGAGATTGTTTAGCTTCATATGCAAAATGCAGCTAGAGAAGGAATTTACATACAATGTGAGACGAGGATCGATTCAGTTCTCATCCTTTCCCTGCTTTCCTTTCTTTCTCTCGGATCCATTGTCTGCATCTGAATGCATAAACAGTAAAAAGAGTAGTAGAAGAGATAGAGAATTTATGGTTTTAGTCACAGCCACTTAGGAAACCATTTTTTATTTAACAACAGAAGATGAATCGAGTCTGTTACAAGATTGTAAATTTTTCAGCTTAGAGATTACATCAGTACATGAACAAAACCGAACTATATATGGAACTGACAAAAGTAGGATTCAGCAATAAGATCAGAGAAAGGCACAACATATAAAAGTTGCGAATAGGTAAACTGAGGACAGAACCATGACAGGAAACAAGCCAATCTCGGAGTCATCAGTGCCCGACGTGACCACGCCCGCCACAACTTTTGCACATAATGTTACCAGTTCCACCACAACCTACAGCAGAAGCAGCAAATGGTTAATATGGTAAAACAACTTGCATAGAACATGAATATATAACTTCTGTAAGAAAAAAAAGAAATGCAAGATTAGAGAATTACCTAAGCAACGGACTTTAACAATGATGCCTTGGCTCTCCATTATGGAGTCTACATATAGCCCAGTTCCAGAGCAAGTGGCACAAAGCAATGCACCTTTAGCTTCACAACAAGTGCAACGCTGATTATCACCAATCTCTCTCTCTGACATGGATAATCCTACTGGTTCCTCGATTATTTCCTCCGGTATTGGCTTATCATAACAGAACATTGACTCGAGACTGCTTCTTTGCCTGTGCACATCTCTTTTTAAACATGACTCAGCCTACGGAATCAAACAAATTTCCTCAAGTTAGCAAACAATGTTGTATATCTCTCATAAGAAACAGGATTCTCTTTCTTTTACTTTCTCAATCACCCTGATGTATAAATGTTGCCTGGTAAATCAAACACTGAAATAATGTTGAGTTCTGCATCATCATATCCAACCAAGCAACACTAAACGTTTTCCAGGATTTGAAGTCATAGCATGATTAGCGTCAACGCATACCTATCATCATTCAATAACTAATGCCAATAAAACATAATCATCATCATCATCACGACACAAATCATTGGAATGGTTCCAATTTACATGGGAGATTAGCTCCACAATTCAAAAGCGTTTCTATTCTGATACAGAAAAGCAACACTATTCAGTTCCAACATATAAATGCTATACTCATACTTGCTAATGCTAGGGTACTACTCGTAATCATCAAAGAAGTCCTGACAAGCACATTGATGTATAATTGAAAATTTCCAAGGGAAACTAGCTCGACTTTAAAAATTGGCTTGATTTCAGACGCAAAGAATGCGAATAACAACTCAAAAAACGCGAAGAACACTGATAATATAAGTAAGTTCATAATCCTATTGAGTTTCTACATGAATTAAACAAAATTCTAGCGGAAAAGGGAACAAAATCGAAGCAGAGGGAAAGCGAAAAAGAGATTAACCTTGAGAGATGAAGAAGGAGGAAGAGAGCACACTCTAACGCGGGAACCGAATCCAGGATAAGAAGGAAGCCCGCGTCGGATTCGGCCAACAAAACTCGATTTCGCCGGAAAGGTAGCCGGAAAAGCAAAATCTAAAGCTGAATTCATTGCTGAGAGTAGGCGGGGATTATAGTGTAGAGACGAGACTGAAATCGGAAGATCGAAAATTCGAAATCGAATAGAAGAGATGCAGAGAAGTGGACAACTTTGGAGGGATCGCCGTTCATAGGTCTAGTTGTTCGTGATAACCGGAGATATACCGATCTGAAATAGATATCCGGTTATCTAGACCGAGTCCATAAACATCTATCGTAAAATTGATTTTTAAATATATTTCTTTCGGACTAAGATATTTGATGGAACACTCCCAACACTTATGGTAGATTTAATTTGACACCAATAAATTTGGATAGGACAAAATGGATCATCGCAACCTAAATATGGACCACCTTTAACACGACTAGCATTGAATGCCCATCAAAAGTTGTCTTAAGGGGTCGTACGTAGTTTTGTAACGATTATTTAAGTGTTACGGTGAATTAAGTTTACAATTAAATTGTTTTATTTTTTTGGTTGTTCAGGTGCAAAAAAGGAAGAAGACGATGTTGCTTTTGAAATCTGCATATTTCATGCAGTCTTTAAACGCAATTTGTTGTCTTTATGCCGTAAAAACTATCGTTATTCGAAAAGCAAAATTTTGTTTCTTTTGTGTCTTGAATAAATAATTAATGTCTTATTAAAACTGATACATTTACACTATTCAGATAAGGCAAAGGCAATAACGTAATGGTAAAAGATAAATATTTCGCACTATCTTATAATAGTACATTGAGCAAAGACACACTCAATTTTGATTCATCGCAAAATACCAAAACTTCTCCATAGATAAAACAAATTAATGGTACCCTTTTTACAAAAAGAAACAATTAATGGTCTATTTCAAATACAATGTTTTTTTTTTTTTGAGAAAAGTTTCAAATACAATGCGTTTAAACTTTAAACCGTAGACTCCTCATTATTCGATGACTTAGCTATACAGTCGATTTTCTCTCTATTGAGTAATCGAAGATTTCATGTCAATTTTTTTCCCTTATTTTTGAAAGTACAGATCAATCTCTCTCGTCGAAGGGGACGTACGTGTTGATTCTTGTGTTGTTGGGATCGCTTATACTCACTTAGCTCTCAAGCATTGAATTAAATCACAAAATAAAAGGAAAAAATGTAAAGCAAAACGAAACGCGTTTGAAGACCGCGTTGCTCTCTCAAGACATGGTACTTTTACTGTTGACGTTTCACACTCCTTCACTTGATATTTTGTCTTCGATTTTAATTGAAAATAAACATTATCCCAAAGCTTTTAAAGAAAACAAACCTTATCCTAAATCCTAATCCCTTGACCGAGTTACTTGTTTTAGTCTCTCGCCGCTTTGTAAACACTAAATAACTATATTTAATTCGCGAATGTATTTTTTGTTTAAAAATTATTTTAAATTTTAAGAAAATTTGTTTTTATCTTAATTTTAAAATATTTTAACTAAAGATTATTGATAAAACTATCAATCCGGACTAACATGTCTACTTAACATGTTTTGCAATAAACAAAAATATTATTCGGGCTAATCCGCAAAAACCTATAATCTTGAAAATATTATTCTAATATGCACCGTTTAATGACTATGATTTTGTGGTCAATCAATTTATGTAAGTGTCGAGCATACCCTAAGTCTGGTCAGGTTATAACTTTTTCTAAAATTAGTAAAATATTTTATAATAATTATAGTAAAAATATTGTAAGATTTCGAATATATATTCTTTGAATATGTATAGATTAATAATTATTTAATAATATCATAATAATTAAGAAATTAAATAGTAAATAACTTTTTTAACGAGAAATAAATATTTTTCATATTTTTATAATAATTTTATAAGACTTTTCTATTTCAATTATTTTTTCTTATTTGTAATGACATTTCATTTCGTGAAAAAACTTTCGAAACAAATTTTATTTTCAAAAATATCTTCTAAAATTATATTATAGAGATGTAAAGCAAAAGTCCACTTCATTAGACAATGTGAATATACTATTAATTCCTTTGCTAACTTTATCTTTATCTGAGTATAATGTTAATTCATTTTTATAAACTGTTCTACTTTACTTTTTATATTTTTGTCTTTATTCAGGCAATTTTATCTTTATGATTCACCTGGAGATTTTATACATATTAAAAAAGACGATATTTTGAAATGAGAGATTCTCTGATAATGCACCAGTTTCCCCATCTGACTAGAACGCCATTAGACTATTAATTTATTGTTAATACAATTCCAAGTTATGACTAGGCGTAACAGATTAGAGGCGGTGATCTAAGGTCGATCACCAATAGCTTTTTAAAAAAAAAAAAAAAAAAAAAAAAAACCAAATATTTACCAAAGTATCAAAATGAATGTTCTAGAATTTCACATATTCAAAATCATTATATTTATATATAAGTATAAATTAGTAAATACCGATCCCGGAAAGAATATCCATGCTGACCAATAAAAAAATTGACTCGGCTTCTTTTTTAAAAAACTCGGAAAGAATATTAATCGGGACAATATATTTAGACAGTTCGCTGTAAAATAAAAATAAAAAATTGGCCTGGTTCACTTCAAAGTTTTTAAGCATACCATTCCATTAGACCCGGTTTTCATCATAAACTTTGCAATTCCGGCATATCATATCAACAATTCCTGTTTTAGTCAAACCAGTTCGATTTTGGTCGGTTATCGAATACAAACCAAACAGGAATGTTTATGTTTTTTATGTTTTTCATAGTTAGTGCTGAAGGAATAAAGCACAAAAATTTGCTGGTCGGCTTCTTAAAATAGTATCTAATTGTGGAAAAGCTTCTAAATTTCTGTTCGCTAACCTTCATGTCTTTCTTTCCCTTTCCTCGAAAACGTAATGGAATGGGAAAATGACGCACGGTTGATCGTGAAGCCGACACATATGCCATTTCCAAAAACACGGAAGTCCAAGACGGTAATGACAAACTTTTTGGATTCTTTATATATAAAAATTAAACAAAATTCGGATCCTCTGTTTTGTTTTCTGATGTTTGTCTTCGGCAGGTCTTGTTCAAGTGTGTGTGTGTGTAATTTTCGCTTCGTTCGCATCAAATCGTCTCTCTCCAGCAATCCAGTAGACTCGGTTCCCTTTTTGCTTTTTTTTCTAGATATTGATAAAGGTCAGTGCTTTTATCTCCTTTCTCTTTCCGCGTAGAGTTCGTGTTTATCCCTCTGTTTATCTCTCTCGTTTCATGATCTGTTGAGGAGAAACCCATTTATAGATTCTCCCCGAGAAAACCCAAATTTCATTTTCTATATTTTCTTTTTCAAAAAACCCACCTGATCGTTTTTCTCTGTTTTGATCCGGTTCTCGTTTTTGAGTTCCAGGTTTCACCTCATTGATGGGATTTCCGTTTTCTTCAACCCGTATCGGTTACTTGACAATCACATTCCTCGCCATCTCTTGTCTTCTCTTGTGCCTCTTCACGAATCCTGTCGATTCCAGTGCCCTAAAGCCTAAATCCGAGCATGATTGCGGTGCCCTGAAGCACTTTCATGACTACAAATCAAAGTGCGCTTA
Organism: Eutrema heterophyllum; assembly: GCA_002933915.1. NCBI lineage: Eukaryota > Viridiplantae > Streptophyta > Magnoliopsida > Brassicales > Brassicaceae > Eutrema > Eutrema heterophyllum. Next base: position 883,705 of record PKMM01010123.1, on the reverse strand, counting down.
CCTGAAATCAATCGACCGATGTGCAAATCAAGGTTTCATCGATTACCTCTCCTTTCTCTATTGTAATTTCGATGGATCTCCACTAGTGGGTCAATTCCTCCTCTTCCTCTGGCTGCTTGTCCTGTTCTATGTATTGGGCCACACAGCTTCTGAATATTTCTGTTCATCTCTCGAAAGTCTCTCAAAGCTGCTCAATTTGTCGCCAACTGTTGCCGGCGTAACTCTTCTATCGCTCGGCAATGGCGCTCCTGATTTGTTCGCCAGCTTGGTCTCTTTCATGGGAGAATCAAAGGGCACTTACTCTGTTGGCCTCAACACAGTTGTGGGAGGTTCTTCTTTCGTCACCTGCGTCGTTGTTGGGATCATAAGCATTTCGTTGCATAGGAGACACGTTCGGATCGACCGATCCGCTTTTATAAGAGACATTTGCTTCTTCTGTGCGGCTATTGGTTCCTTGGCTTTGATTTTGGTCTATGGAAAGATCAATTTCTGGGGGGCTCTTGGTTTTTTTTCTATGTATGCTGTTTATGTTGCCTTTGTGTATCTCTCTTGGAGATTTGGTGGAGAAGGTGCTGAGTTTGATCTTGAGTCAGTCCATAAGCGTGGTAGTCTTAGTGAACCAATCTTGCAGAGAGAAGATCTTGAGCAAATTGGTGATGGTGTTGTTAATGGGGAGCATCATAATAATGTCGTTGATGATGATCATGGGCGATACTACTGGAAATTGGCGGTTCGGGTTATCACTTTGCCTCTCTACTTGCCAAGGAGATTGACCATACCTGTTGTGAGTGAAACCAGATGGTCTAAACCAATAGCTGTTGCCTCGGTCACATTTGCTCCGGTTCTGTTGTCGTTTCTATGGAATTGGAAGCGGAATCCTTCGAGTTTTGAGACGGGAATTGTTTATCTAATCGGGTGTTTGGTCGGTATAGTTCTTGGTTTCATTGCAGGAGCCACGACGAAGACATCAAACCCACCGAAGAAATGGCTATTACCTTGGTTAGCAGGTGGGTTTGTTATGAGCATGACATGGAGTTACATATCGGCGCAAGAGCTAGTCGCGCTTTTGACTTCACTAGGGTACATTTTCGGTGTAAGCCCTTCGATCTTGGGCCTAACGGTCCTCGCTTGGGGAAATTCGATTGGAGATCTTATAACCAATGTGACGATGGCGCTGCACGATGGGAGCGAAGGAGCTCAAGTGGCTGTGTCGGGATGTTACGCGGGGCCAATCTTCAATACATTGTTCGCCCTCGGGATTTCGCTTGTGGGATGCGCGTGGGAGGTTTATCCGTCGAGTATTGTGATTAAGACAGATCCTCGTTTGTTGGAGAGTCTTGGGTTTCTGGTCATAGGACTGGTTTGGTCGTTCTTGGTTCTGTTTAGTAACCGAATGAGGCTTGGTGGTGTGATGGGCATAGGACTTTTGGTCATTTACTTGGCTTCATTGTCTATAAGGATTGTACAAACAGTTGGAGATTCTCACTAGTCACTAACTTTTATTTCAACTCACAGTTTCATACATAACATGGATTTGTGTAATCTTCTACACTGTGAAGGGATTCAATTTTGTATGACTTTTGTATATGGATGACTTACGTAGATTTATAGCATGTATTTTCATCAGATATAGATACAATTTCGGTTGAAAACAAAATATAGTTTGGACGTTGGCACACAGATAAATATACAAACCCAATATAATTTGGACTGGCACACAGAAAAATATATAGACTAACGTTGGCATTCATTTTAATACTCTAACTTTTAAAATTCGTTGGTTTAACACTGATTCTGTCAGCCCCGTTAATCTGTCTCACGGATGTTAGAAAACTCCGTTTAGACTAAAAAAACGTGGATTTATTACATGTGAAAAGACCATTCATGCATTTGGCTTATTTTCCCCAAATCAATCTAAACCCTAAATCAAATTCTATTTTTTCTCACTCTCTCTCTCTCGACACAACTCTCTCTCTCGACACAGGAAAATCGAAAATGGATCGGAGCCAAAATTCAAGGTCAGATGCCAACTCATTCACCCAGAGCTTCATCGATGGTCCTTTCTGTCACTGCAGTAGAGCTATTGTTCTTTCAAAAGCGAGGACTGATGAAAATCCGGGAAGAAGGTTTTTTAAGTGTGATGTTCATGGGTTCTTCACTTGGGCAGATAAAGAAAAGCAAAATGGGTGGTAGAAGATGAGCTTATTGGAAGCCCGAGATCAGATCCGTCGTCTAAAAGAAGAAATCAAGGAGCTGAGAGCAGTGAATCAGCAAAGAAGAAATAAAGGAGCTGAGAGCAGTGAATCAACAATTGATTCAGCCATGGTGAAGTTGGATTCATGGAAGAAACACGAAGAAGAGAAGAAGAAGCTTGAATACGAAGCTATGGCATCGAAAAACAAGGAAAAATTGCTCCGCCAATTCATTGTTCTCTCGTGGGGAGGATTCATTGTGGTCACGGCCATGATCTTTAAAATGGTGAAGAATTAGTATTGTGTTTGATGGTTAGGAGAACTTTTTTTGTTAGTTTGGTTTGTGTTTTCAAACTTGTTCTTCTCGGCTTTTAGAACTTTTTTTATTAGTTTGGTTTGTTTTAAGACACAAATGTTTGTGTTTGGTTGGTGTCTTCTTGTAATGGTTAGTGTTTTGTTTAATGGTTGATGTTAATGTTTTCGACAAAGTTTCGTTGACAAAATACAAGCAAAAACACAGAATCTAACTTGCATAAAGCAATTGCATAAATGCCATAAAACATCATACAAGTTCCAAGTTCCAAAAGTCGAGGGAAAACATCATACAAGTTCCAAAAACACATACATAGAGGTTTTTCCAAAAACACAAAATATAGATCATCCTAACATATGTAAGAAACGTTCTTAAGGGTTTTGAGGAGTTGCTTGTGAAGGATGTGCTTGAGGAGGAGGTTGTTGTGGAGGAGGACCACTAATATCAACTGCCTTAGATCCCCAAACGTCGAAAACTTGACCTGTAAATGGAGAAATGAAACATCCATATCCTCTAGGAATAACATGTTCACCACGAGCACGGCCTCCACCACGGCTTTCACTCCCACGGCCTCGGCCTCTTCCACGCCCACGACCTCGAGAAGTTAATGCAGGTGGAGCAGTTGAAGGATGTTGAGCAGAAGAAGGCTGTGTAGAAGTTGAAGCACATGGATTTGATTGGCTTTGAGCTTTCCTCCTCTTAGGTGCATTTTCGATGCTCCATGGATCAACACCGTCTGTAGAACCAACAAACCAACCATTTACAATACAAAAAGACATGTAAACCATCCATGTGCTCTTAACAATACAAAAAGATATAAGATAAGAAGTGATATAGACGTACCAGAGTCTTCCGAGGTCTTCCCTTTTTCCTTTTAGGGCCTCTTTCAACCGCATGTGCTCTATTACAAGTGCCTATGTTATGACCAGTCTGCTTACAATTGCTACAAGTTATGGTCCTTCCTCCCCTTGTCACTTTTGTAGGATTTGTTGATGACTCATGTGCCTCTTTTATCCTATCATAATTTATGGGACGCCTTGGCATTCTCCTTTCCTCAGGGATTTGAATAGGATCTTTTCCCGTCTTCTCCCACATCCTATCTCCATTTACGGGTTTGATATTAGCTTTGTAAGTTTCTTGCCACTTGGATGTCATATAGTAGGAATCCACATAGCTGAAACAGATTAGAAAATAGAATTAAATTATACAAATATTAAGAATCTTAAACACAAAAATCTTTAATGAGACTCACTCTTCTGGATTACGGTTATGTTATGTGATGACATAAATTGCATGACGACAAGGTATTCTTGTGATATCCCACTGGTTATAAGCACAATGCTTGTTTGGCAGACACACCTCGTAGCTTTGATCATGCTCTAGTACCTTATACACGTTTTCACTTCTTGTAATAACTGAGAAAAACTTATTGTCCCTGCGGTTTTTCTCAAAGATCTCCATAACGTTAGGTGGAAACTTAGTGGCACACTTCTCTGTCTTCTCACGCCTCCAAGATATACATTTCATTGCTAGTCTCCTAATCTCCTTAAGCATGTTAATAAGTGGCAACTTACGGGCTTCTTTGATTGTTCTGTTGTAACTCTCTGACAAATTGTTGCAAACATTCTCACACCTTGCATGCTGATTGAACCAAGCCCTACACCAAGTCTTTGGTTTTGTTATCATTAGGTCTTCATGTGCAACTTCATCAAATTTCTTCAAAGCTTCCATGTTGTACGTATAATCACCAACAGATGAGCTATATGCAATTGCCCAAAAGTAATCCTCATACTCATATAGGTCGTAAACCTTCTTCCAATTCGCAAATATGTGTCGAACACAATGCATATGTTCTGCATTTGGGAGGAGATCAGCAACAACATTGATCAAACCCTTGTGTTTGTCTGAAATAACCGTGAATCCATTTCCTAACTCCAACCCCAAATCAGTCTTCAACTTGTCAACAAGCCAGGCCCATGAATCATTATCCTCCACTCTCACAATAACCCAAGCTATGGGGAAATTCTGTTATATGCGTCCCTTCTACCCGCAGCCAAGATCTCACCTTTTAACTCATATTTCATGAAAGCCCCATCAAGTCCAATAATAGGCCTACAACATCTTTTCCAAGTGTTTCTCAGATTTTCAAAACAAATGTAGAATCTGTCGAAAACAGCCTTACCATCAGCACGAGGAAGAGTAACGATCTCCGTATTGCTCATTCTGAGTTCAGCCTCATAATCCCACAGCTTTGCAAACTGCTCCCTTTGAGTTTCAATAACAAAATTCAGAGCTATTTTTCTTGCCTTGGAGCAGATCCCCTTAGATACATTCAAATTGTATCTCATCATTATCTCGTATTTTATGTATGTCCACTTTAAAACAAGCATTCTCCTTGCTTCATCCTTGTATAACTTTCCAATAATTCCTTGTTTCAGCATCTGAGCTTTGCTACTCTTCATATGGTTATGTGCATCCACGTAGGTTTTCACCATTCGTTTCTTTTTTGGCCTCTCAGCTGAGCAATAGATCTTCCAAGGACATTTCTCTTTTGTACACACTGTCGCCAACTTATTCTTCTCCCACCTATATTGCTTGATATCATAGTTGGTTTTTAAGACATACCTCAGTAGTTGGTCTTTAAACTCTTCACCAGTCTTGAAAGTCTGCATTAACCACAAGTATGGTTCTTTCTCTTTACTGTATGCAATTCTCGACATCTCTATTTCCTTTCTACTTAAATCTTCCCATTCATCATCTGTATCAACAACATGTTCCGGTTTATCAGCATCCCTACATTGTCTCTCTATTTCAGCCTCATCATCAACCAAAGTCTCATGCCCATCATGAATAACAGGTTCACCGACAGGATGTTGGTAATGATGAAACTTCACCATCACCACCCTCCTCATTAAGACGAATTTCTTCAAAAAAATCCTGAAACCTTGGATCATCTCCTCCTTCTTGAACTATTTCTTCTTCTTGTTCATCTACATTCTCTCTCGCACATTCTTCTTTGTCTTTCTCACCATTCTCAGGTTCTGTCTCAACCTCAGCAGGTTCTGTCTCAACCTCACCTTGTCTCTCAGCATGTTCTGTCTCAACCTCACCTTATCTCTCAACAGGTTCTGTTTCAACCGCAACATGTTCTTTCTGAACTCCTTCCTCTGTCTCATCCCTTTGAGGAAGTACAACTTGCTCAAGGAACAAATCAATTTCTCCTCCTTTCATACATTCATCACACATTTCCATTATCTCTACATCAGAGCTGAGATGGAAGATAGCCCTACATGATTCCATTTCTGCGTGTGGACGCTTGTACCAAACTTGTTCCACAGTGCTTTTCACAAAATTCATCGAAGATACTCCAAGTCATATAATCTGGATCGACAACTAAGTCTTTCTTCACAGATCCTCCCTTGTATGTCCACTTAAAATCCTTCACATACATTAGTCTTCCATAATACATATTCACTTTGATAGTGTCACTGCATTATCGAAGAAAAAAACAAATGTACTTAAATCCCAAACCAAATCGAACCAAATATTGATATCTAACCTAACTACAGAATCGAAACAGTCAACAACTTTAGAGACCACGACACCAAAATTTTGATTTCATACCTCATCCTCTCCGACTCGCGATTCCGTTTCGCCTCTTCTGCTCTTCGATTCCTTCTAGAGACTGTCTATATCATTTCGTGTGGGGTGGGAATTCGAGAGACAAGGTCGATTTCGGGAATCGATTTGGGGAAAATCGATTAGGGCTCGTTCTTTAGTTTGATTTAGGGTTTAGATCGATTTGGGGATAAATGAATTTGGGGAAAATAAGCCAAGGGCATTAGTGGTTTTTTCACATGTAATAAACCCACATTTTTTTAGTCTAAACGGAGTTTTCTAACATCCGTGAGACGGATTAACGGGGCTGACAGAATCAGTGTTAAACCAACAAATTTTGAAAGTTGGAGTATTAAAATGGGTGCCAACATTAGTCTGTGTATTTTTCTGGGTGTCAAAATAATTCGTGTATTAAACGTCGAAATTATATTAAATTTGTGTATTTTTAAGCTTTTTTCCCTAATATTAACTTTCATCAATGATTTCTTACACTTGAGTTATGGAATGCTTTTGAGTTTTGATTATCATTTTTTTTTGACAAAAGAGTTTTGATTATCATTTGAAAAAAAGGTTTTATATGCGTAGCTTATTATTTATATATCGAGTTCGGGACACATAAATGTATAATAAATTCTAGAGTACGTTATAGAATTCAAATTGAGTAGCTAGAATTTTAATAGGTGTCAGATAACTCGACTAGTCAACAATCTCTACTCATGCATCAAGTAAACACATACCCACACAATCTTATATAGTTATTTTAAAAGGGAATTACTATAGTCTATTTAATTCCCAGTGTTGTGGGAGTTAGTTGAATCGACAACGCTTGTCTCTTTTTGCCAATTTGCATAAAATCTTAAGATAAGGTGTGTCTTGTTTTTATTTTATTTTTGTTATTGTGCATAATAATTTGGCACATTTTTCTTGTTTGTCTGCAAATTGTTTCCTTGGAATTAGGATAACTCCATTTTTTGGCCTTTTTCTAATAATTCAAAATGCAATGCGATACTTAGCAATGTCCCTTATCGCCATATAACTGATTAGGGATTTTACATTTAATTAGGCCATATCTGCTTCATTCCGGTTGATTTCACCTAATTGAAACTTTTTAAGTTTAAATCAGAGTTTTGTTTTTTAAAATTTGGAAATTAATGGTTGAGCCAAAACCACAAAACAGCCAAACAATTATAGTACGTTTTTAAAAAGATCAAACTCTTATTATAAATAAATTATGTGTTCAAGTATTTAATACGAAGATCATAACGTGTCTCATTCGAGTGAATTTATAATGCGTAATTCACATAGCAGGTTCATATTTAGTAGGTTTGATTGAGCCTCAGATCAGACCAGACATGAGATTCAGTTAACTATACTAAATTTAAAATGTTTAATATTACTGGTAAATAAAATCAAAAGGTCAGAAAAGTTGATATCTTTTATCTTCTTTTATAGTGAAGGATAGTCGAATAAATAATCACTGAGAATCCCATTTAGAGTGGTAACACAAATTTAATACTAATGTATACTTACAACAATTCATGAACAATGAATCTAGAACAACATGCCAATACTTCTTTTTATTTTATTTTATTGAGGTTCTAAGTAAGTTTGACAGAAAATGAATGTTCAGCAACAAACAAAATAAGTAGCCATCCCTCTCAATAGTATTCACAAGACTTAAAATTTAAGTAATAATAATTAATAAGACCCACAACTTTAGTCTATTTGCAACTTTCTTTTTTTACAATCAACTATTACATAAACAACCCAAACAAATTTAAATTTTTACAATACTTAAAATTCACCGGTCGATATCAAGGACTCCGAAAACCCTAGCCAATCTCAAAAACAAGAAACAGAGGTAAATAGCGAGTAAGCCGCCACCGACAAGCCTATCAAGCCTCATCTTCTTCTTTGGCATTATCACAAGTGCCCAAAGCAACCCTACCATTAAAAAGCCTAGTGTCTCAAGCAACGAATTGTCACTAGGAATGATGTAGACCCCGGGATATTCAGCCAACGAGGAGATGACAAGTGGCACGCCTAGTCCAATCACCGTGTTGAACAGCGGACCCGCGTAGCACCCGGAAAGTGCTATCTGCGCACCGTCGTTTCCTCCGTGAACCGCCATGGTCACATTGGCGATTAGATCGCCAAGAGAATTTCCCCAAGCTAGAACGGTTAGTCCTAGCACGGAAGGACTAATCCCAAAGATATTCCCTAAGGATATTAACAATGAGACTAGCTCTTGTGCTATGATGTATGTCCATGTCACACTCATTGTGAAGCCTCCGAGAAGCCAAACCAGTGAGAACTTCTTCGGCGGACGAGAATTTTCCGTCGTCAAGTACGCTAAGATACCAAAGAATAATCCGATTATTCCGGATATTATGTACAAGATTAGGTTTCTTTTGGACCCGCTGTAATGAGAACAGTAAAGTTCGGTTAGTAGAACAGGCGCCATGGCTGTGGAAACCACTGCGCAAGGCCTTGACCACTTTTCTTCGCCGACGACGGGAATTGTGAGCCGCCGGGGGAGATATAGAGGTAGTCCTACGATGCTCACTAGCACCGAGAAGCAAGACGGCTGCTTTTTTGGCGAATCAAGAAACAAAGTCTTGATTTCTTGTTCTTGAGTTCTTAATTCATGAGCGATTTTTTGTGGCGGTACCGGCTTCTCCTCACTGATATATCCGAGCAATGGGACTCCCATCTCGGCTAAATCCTCTCTGGTACGAAGAATCTGATCGGATATAGGTTTCTTGCGATCGAAGAAATGCGAAACCGATAAGAACCCAACATAAAGGAGATAAATGGAAAGGTAACAAAGTGAGACCCAAATGGTTACTCTGCCGACGAAGACGATCAAACCGAGACAACACAGAGCGACCAGAAGAAAAACCACATCGCGGATAAAGCTGTATTTGTCGATAGAGACATCTTTAGATCCAATTAACAAACAAATCGTCCCGACAACGAAGCTGGAGACGAAGAACGCACCGCCTAAAACAGAGTTGAGCCCAAAATCGCCATTATTTGACCTCGTGAAGGAGACAATACTTGAAAACAAATCAGGCGCACCGTTGCCGAGAGAGAGAAGCGTAACTCCAGCCATTGTAGGAGACAGCTTCAAAACCTTAGATAAGCTGTCCAAAGAAGGACAAAAGTAACTCGCGGCCGTGTCTCCGAGCAAGTAGAACAGAACAAATAGCCAGATGGATAAAACTAGATGGCCCAAAACAAGGGATTCTCCGAAGATACAGAAGAAAATCTTGAGATAGTCTATGTAACCTTGTGGGCCACATTTTGATTTCGATCTAACGTAAGAACACTTGGAACGGTGGTCGTCAATGGCGGCGAGTCCTTCGCTGCAGCTGTCACTGTCACCGGCGGCGAAAGAATTTAGGGATTTGATGGATCCGAAATGATGAGGAGAATTTTGTGAAGCGAAATGGAGATAAATGAGGAAGATGAAGAAGAGGTTGAAGAGAAGAGAGAGAGAACGTGAGCTGAGAGGTGAGGAGAAGAGACTTGCCATTCAAGGAAGCAAATTGGTTTGAAGTGGGAGCAATAATGAGGGGTGTTAGGTTTTTTGATATAATAATGAAAAAAATGATATCGTTTTTATTTTGCTTTATTTTTAATTATGTGGAATTTTGGATTGTTCATAGTATATCGGAAAAACATGGATTCCTTTTTTGATGCGGATGTGGGTAAGGGAAACTATTGTCTTTTTATGCGGGAAATTAAGTGGGGGAGGTTACATTCAATTATTCAAACAACGAAGAAGAAAAATCGAAGTTGATAAAGTGTTTTTATAGAATTTTTTTTTTTTATCCATTATTGATTTTTACTACATATTCGCGTATATACTAACTGGTGCGGATTTGTAATTTAATATTTTATAACCTGTGGAAAAAAAAAATTAAAACGAAAAAATAGAAAACAAAATTAGAACACCCGTGAAAATATATAATACATAAATTTAGAAACAAAATTTTCGATAAAATAAATATATAATTTGAAGGAAAAGTTTGGTGAAATATATAATAAAAATAATATAATTTGTAATTACTCCAGTTTGGAGTCCAGTTTTTTAGAGTGGTTTTATATTAAATATTTGGTGAAACATATATTAAAAATATTATAAGGTCCAACTTGGAGTCCAGTTTTCTAGTGTTAATAGTCGCGAGGCATGTAAACCACACGTGTCGGGATATTTGCGTCAATATCTTTTTTTTTTTTGTTATAAGAGGAGTTTTGTTTGTTAATAAGATTATTAGAGGAGTTAAGGACTAATGAAGTAGACAATGTTGCAATTAGCTAATTAATCAAATTTTATATTCGAAAATATATACTACTACACTACAAAAAGCATATTTTCAAGAACTATATTCATTAGAATTTCGGTGGAAATAGACATTTTCGATGACAAATTACAATCCATGGGAATATCTATGTCGAAAATATGATCCGTTAATCTTCGGACATTTCCGATGAATTATATGGTGGAAAATATGTCGATTTTTTTTGGCCAAATTTCCAATGATTTTTTGTTTATTTTACAAACAATAATTCGTCAAAAAAATTTGACGAATTTTTGACGGAATTATATGTATTTTAATAAAAAATATAGATCCAATTTTAAATAAATATATTAAATAAAATCAAGAAATATCTGAATATATATATATATATATATATAGAAAACGTAACTATTCAAAAGTGAGTGAAAAGATTATTCTGCAATGGTTTCTTATAATAGTCGAATTAATCACCAACATATGTTATTCCTTGCTCTCTACCAAAAAACTAATTAAAAAACATCAAAATCTGATTTTTTTGTATAACTTTTTTCTTACGGCCAGAAAAATCTGTACATTGCCTTACGTTTTCGGCTTAAATAACTAAACTTTGGTTATTCATATATTATATATTTAAGCCGAGTTTATTAATATATTATTAATAAACATCATAAAATAATATTTTTTTCGATACCGAGTCAAATCAATGTAAAAATTAGCAAAATTTGATAAAATAATAATTTAATAATTTAAAAAAACCCTCTATGTAAATATATGGTCTCAATCATATCATAAATTAGTAATTGTATAAAATTATGCATATATGTCTAAGACAATTTACTAAAATATGAATATAGTGTTGTGTTTTTTAAAAAAAATTATCTCTAATTTTTGTTATTAGATCAAAAACTCATAGTGTTGTTTTCTTGATATGCATCCAAAGATTGTGAAGATTTCTAGACACGATAATTGTTTTTTATGCATAAATACTTTCCAAAGTATCGTACTTTTCAAAAAGTATTTTCCAAAATATGGTAGTATTGTCTTCAACTTCATCATCAATATTAGTAGACACAATTGCTTTTTAATTTTGAAGTTTTAGCATGTATTATTTTTACATGGATAGTCAAGTAGGCTAATAATACACATTCTAATGCGAGATCTGAGATTTTTAATCATAATCTCAAGTTCATGCATATCATTTTAATAATTAAACTCATCTAAATTCCTTAGTATAACATCATTTAAAGAACAATTTTCGAATATTATGACTAAAAAACAATATCTCTCTATAAATTAATATCGATTAATTAATATTTTTGTAAAATAATAAATTTTCAAAATCTTGATATATTTATAAAAGTTTTACTGTATATCGCTTATCAAATATAGACATGTGGTTGATAGATGATTAATAAAACTGGGATTTGAAAGTTATAAGAAAAAAACTAGGATTTGAAAGAAATAATAAAAAAACATGTGGTCGATCGTTATGATTAAGTAAGTATTTTGGCAGAGTATCAAAGCGAGACATCTTTGCAACGTAATCCCAACCCATCACGACTTTTTAAGACGTAATCATATCCACATTCTTATGATTTGATTTCCTTGTATAATGGTACTAAATTTTTTTTTTTTTGCCCCATTAGAGAACTAATACACGTGTAACTATATCGTAAACATATGAAAATTCGATAAATGATGCAGACAAAAATATCATTTAATAATTTTTGGACCGCCGGCTTCTTATTTTTGTCGAAAACCGCCGGCTTCTTTGTATTTGAGATGATTGAAAATAAGTTATTAGTCTATTTTCATATTCGTGAAAATTAAATATTTCTTTTAACAGTTATGTTATTTGCTCTGTATTGACATAACGTCAATTTGTAGTTTTTTTTTTTCTTTTCAACGTCAAGTGTTATAGATTCAAAATAAATTCAACGTCAAGTGTTAAAATGGTTCAACAAATAAACCGGTGGTACAAAAACTTAATAAGTGAAAATATGAATACAAATTTTAACACGACCCGCTAAACAATCTATAGCACATGCCACATGGATCATAACAATCGACTAACATTTTCTGAAAAAACTTGCACATACAATCTAAATAAAAAAAAGTCATATTTCATGCATGGTTCATGTAAATATGTAATATTCATCAAGGAGTATCTTTTATTTTTTAGGTCGTAAACTAAAATATTGATAAATAAAAAGAATCCAAAGATTCCTGGTATATTCATCTAGCTGGCATGGCTGTGCAGTACAATATATAAACTCTAATTCCAAGAAAATAGTTATAAAATAATGCAATAATGCAAAAGAACACGAGAACAGTCGAATCATATGGTTCTCTTCTCGATGTACCAAAATCTACCCCCAAATAAGCAATCACATGACTGAGATTGGCTCAAGTTAGGCCATGTTCAATGGTAACATCCTAGTGTCTTAGGCCATGTTTTTAAGTTTAATTTATTATTAAATGAATTAAAATGAGTGTCTTAGGAATAGATAAGTGTATAATATTAGACACTTTTGGTTCTGATAAGAACGGACACGTGTTTAAAACACCCAAATGAGGGTTACCATTGAACATGCCTTTAGGCTTTTTATACAAGACACTTACCTGTAAATAGACAAATATTAGCATATTTATACCCGCAAATTAATTGTATTGTAAATTATATAATTTATAAATATTTTTTTAGCATTATCAAAAACGATATTAAGATAAGATTTACAAAACTTATATAATGCAATGGATACCATAGGTTGTGATACCTAATTTGGTCTAACCAACAGAATCTCCTCGTACGAGTAATCGAATGGCTGAGCTGTTGATATGCATTACGAAGTTTATATAAAGAAACCAATTAATAATTACTTGTCGACAGAAAAAAATGAGGGGTGATAACCCGATGCACGTGGATTTGTGAATGTTGTGGATAATGCAAGTCACGTAGAATAGATGAAAGCAATCTTATTATTTTTGGCCATATAATTTTGGCAAATGGTTTTGTGTCTACGTATACGTAAAGAAGAGTACCTTTTTTTTTTTTTTATCAAAATAAAGAAGAGTACTTTCCATCGCAATTGCGATTTCCGGTGTTAATTGATTTTTTTTTTTAACACCGAACAAATGACGAGAACTAGACAATTCTACAACGGACAATACTATCCGCTCCACAATGATCTGCGATCACGATGAACGGTTCCACTTACACCACGCGCGATCACGATGAACGGCTCTACTTGCACCACACTGAAGATTTCCTTATAAACTTGTTTTCATTAATCTGCAGAAATTGCGTCATCTGGGAGTCGAAACCCGGATCTTCTGGTGTAAAAACATTAATGAACCATTTGGTAAATGATTAAGGGGCTTTCACTCTGTTAATTGATTATTTTGTCATAATGATAAAGAGATAAGAATTGGAAATTAAAGAAAGAATGTGAGAGTGGATAACTGAAATTGGTAATTATGTTGGTGATAGTAGTTAGTTTAAAGCCTAATTTAGGCGTGTTATTGAAATAATACATAACCATGATTAGACAGGATTTGGACAAAATATATATTAATTAATCGCTTTGGCAGCATTGAGAAACCCTAATAGGCACTAAAACTCTACAACCAAATTAATATACTAGAATGTCAGCTCATCTCGTGTAATGTTCACTTTCTTATCCGCTTTTTTAAACAGTAACAATATATACTTTAACCCGGATTTGGTATAACCGATATTTTTAACCGGTCTACGATTAGTATGATAATGTTATTTTTTCGACCAATTCGATAAACTAAAACCAAAATAGAAATAAGAAAAATTCAAATTTTGTTATAGAACAACTGTACTAAGAATCCGAAAACTCAAACTAATCATTCATTACTAGATAAATAAAAACTTGAATTTTTCTTGGACACACAAAAATCTTTAAATACCAATATAATAATCTTAATAAAATATAGTTGCATTATAATTCTAACTAATGGACCATTACTTTAATCTAGTGGTTTGTGATAATGTTGGATGATGTATCTCCTAATATATAATTATATATTGTTTTAAGTCAAGAAAACATTAAAATTGTCTATACATTTTTAATGTACTTACAGGCTAGTATGTTTTAAATTCATTTATCCAGGCTTGCAGCATAATGAGTTAGATATGGGCCGTTGTAACTATGGGCTATATCTTCCACTATATCGACATTATGTATAGAAGGGCCCAATAGATACTTAAAAAGCCCAAATTAGAAAGAAGAAAAAAACAGCCAAAAAACGAAAACTTGGAGAAGATATGGTGTCTCTAATCCGAAGCTAGAGGCTCATACTCACTTCCACTGCAGAAAGATAAGAAACAATGTCTGTGTCGGCAATCTTTGGCACCGGAATCGTCACCGTCGCTGCTTCTCCGGCTCTCCGCCAATTTCAGGTTCCGAAATTAGGGAACGGAGGAGGACTAGGAATGGTGATAGAGTGTTCGTCGAGGCCACAGAAGAAATCGACGGCTCATCACAGGAAGACGAGGCCGAAGAAGACTCAGCCATGGGACATTAAGAGAAAGCCCACCGTTTATGCTCCTCTTCCTCCTCTCCCGCCGGATTGGGCCCCGCTCGCTCTTTCTTCCGACGACGGTAGTGCCGCCACCGCCGCTTCACCTGCCGGAGATTTGGTCTCAGGCGCCGCCTAGCTATGAGTTATCTGCTGGTCTGGTTGTAATCTTAGTTTGAGAACTTTTGTTGGTGTCTATTTCTGTTAATGTGTTTCAGTTTTCTGCTGTCTGTTTCTTCTCAATGGGGTTTGTGTTTGATTGGTGAATGAATGGACCAAAATGCAAAATTTTAAAGCTTCAAGCTTTCCTCTGTTTTTGATTTAAATGTCTCAGCTTTATGCCCATCACCGCGTAGTATTGAAATGAAGAAATGAGAAGAACGATGAACACCAAAAGAAAAGATAGCAATTACAGTAAAATCTGGGTTGGTCAACACCAAATCAAAGTAGATAGGGAGCAGTCACAGTATTTTGATTAATGTTTGTTATCGTCATCCCTGCTCAAGTGTAGTGTATTGTATTCAGGTGAAATGGCAAATCATCTGTAAAATGAAATACCAATACAAAGAGTTCAATGAATAAACAGTTTAAAAACAGAGCTAAACTGCAAGATCTTTTTGGTCTAATACAAAGAGAGTGAAATGTTCAGGAAGAATGTGCTTCACATGTGATGTTATTACCAGAAATTTCGATGTAAGTATGACATTGGCCCTTTGGAGATTTATATCCATTAGGTTGATCCTTGAAACAACCATTAGCACTTGGAGTTCCGTTAATTTTAGGTTTACCTTTGACTTCTTCATTCCTTGGGAATGGAACTTTGTTCTCTTCAGGTTCAAACACAAAACTGAAACCGGATTTCAAAACCTCAAGCCTAGCTTCCCCACCAGTACCAGTTGTCACACTAAACTCAAGGGATGCCTTGGTCGGACCACATTTACGCGGGCCCTGTCCTTGAAGAAGGTTGATGAAGTCTAGACAGTTAGTGTAGCCAATAAAGACATGATCTGACTCAACCGTGTCTACTTCATTGTCTTGTTCAATCAACTTTCCAACCTTCCAAGTAATGCTGGTGCAAGAGCCCTCTCCAGTGAATTTGACTGTCAAGCTGGCATGATTTCGACAGTTCTGGAATGAGACAACAACACATAGGACTATTCCGGAAAGCCTATTGTGATTCCAATGTGGGGGTAATTCAAACTCCACCAGAGATCCAATTGCATCATGAGGAAACCATGAAGGCATTTCACATCCAGGAAAGCTAGTGTCAAACAAAATCTCAGGAACACAACCCTGCAAATTTATACAAAAAGATAACCATAAACCTCTGTTCCAACAAAGGTATACAAATGGAACATGTCAAGGGGGATGGAGAGAGATACCTCATTGCAGCGTTTAAGCGCACTTGATAGCAACTGACACTTCTGTTTAGCATAGGCTGCTATTTCCTCCTTTGCAGCTTGTTCCAATTCATTGCAATTAGTGAAAATGAACTTGGAATGGATCTGCTCCGTCGGCACAGAACATACCAGTGGTTTCGAAATTGTTTTCAGTGAGCTACAACCACGTACATCCAAACACTGAAGATTTGGTGGAAGCTCAGGAACATGTGTAAGATTCTTACAATACTTCAAATCAAGCCATTGCAGTCGAGAAAATTGATTGATCAGATCGGGAAGGCGGGTGATCTTTTCATTCCTGCTTAAGCATAAACGCCGCACTGAGAATATCTTTGGTATCTCTTCAATGGCTGTCTCATCCAAAAGCAGAATCTCTAAACGGCTCATGTTTTCCCCACTTTCTGGAAATTCTTTGAGCTTTGAACAACTAGAAAGTATAAGTTCTTCAAGAGCTTTCAGCTCACCGAAACTGTCAGGGAGCCTTTTCAGCTTCTTGCAGCCTTTCATGTTCAATAAGACAAGTCTTTGGAGGATCCCAATGTCACATGGAAGTTCTTTTATTGCAGTGCCATCCAAGTATATTGCTTCTAGCTTTTCTGAAATCACCTTAAATACCTTAAATTTTGAACAGTCACTGAGGATGAGAGTTTTCAAAGAGATCAATGTTATCTCTGGAAAGGACTTGAGACTTGTGCATCCTCTCAGGTTCAAGAAAACAAGACACTTCATGTTTTCCATATCCACATGCAACATTTTCAACGCCGTGCACCCTTCAAGATTTAATTCTTGAAGATTCTGAGCGTTTCCTAACCCAGACAAAGTGCTCAAATTCCTTGAGTGATTCAAGTTGACCCATTTTAGTTTTGATGCATCCTGGCACAATGAAAAAAAAAAAAAAAAAAACTGAACCAGACAACACTTCCAGAAACTACTCAAGTTGATTTAGCCATTTAGACCACGAAAAGAGAAAGCACCTTGTTATTTTCCCAAACTCGTTCAATCTCGCTGTAAGGAAGCTTAAGGTCAACCAAATTATCCGGGTTAAAATCTTGTGGAACTTCTTTCAATGGGAATTTCAACCAGTGAAGACATCGCACCTCATTTAATGGTAGCTGGAGTCCTTCGGGGAAGTTTAATTTTATGTCACCTTCACATTCTTGAGGACAATGAGTGCTATAGATTTTGAGGTAACGTAGATCGCTCATCTTGGCAAAAACATGACTGTGGAAGCTCATTTTTCTTGTTATATCAGACAAGTCGAGAAAAATAGATCTGACATTGGAAGCTCCCTGTTAACCAGTGGCAAACAACAACAACAACAACACAACTTACAAATGAATTTAAGACAACCTTGCAAGAATAACATAATTTATGCAAGAAGGTAAGTCAATGGGTTCTGCCAATTGTCTTATCATTTCTGACCTTGAAGTAGCAGAATCACATTTTCGAAATGTGAGTATCATTCATCGTAAAATTGTATTTGACTAAAACACTACAGATTGGGGTTTCAAACTTTCACTTGAAAAACATGCAACTATAAAAGCAAACGCGAACATAAAAAAGCAATCAAGGTTTTAGTATTACCTTATTTTTTCCCAGCACATCAGTAATCGTGTGGTGGTGCCACAACCTATGCCGTCCTTTTCCATCTGTAGCATTAGCTTCTCGACCAAATTCTTTACAGAGCATATACAACGTATCATGCATCTCTACTTTCCCGGCATAAATATTAATCATGAACTTGTTCACGAGATCTTCTATTTCACTCTTAAGGCCATCCGAATCCAATAAACTCGTTACGTAATTCTCATCTAGCGACTTGAAGCAGGCTATGTCAAGAAGCGTATCTTTCTGTTGTTGACTCAATCCATCGTAACTCCCTTTCCAAACATTGCTAAGCATCTTGCTTGTGGTCTGTCCTGGTGGACATTTATGGTGCTGACTCAATGCAGCTAGTTTTGATTCCCAGTGAGTCTCGTCTTTTCCCAAAAGCTCTGCGCCCAATATCTTGAGAGCTAGTGGATTTCCTTTGGTGTAATGCACGAAACCTTTCGAGAGCTTTGAGAAATTTCCTCTCCCGAGAGCATGATCATCAAATGCATAGTGGATAAAGTGCTTTAAGGCGTCTCTGTCGCTTAATCGAGGGACTTCGTAAATATCATCGACCAAATTTTGTATCAATGACTTATCGCTTGTTGCAATGACAATCTTGCTTCCCCGCTTAATCCAGTCGCGGTTGCCGAGAAGAGCATCAATTTGCTCCTTGCTACTAACATTGTCGAGAACAACAAAGACTTTGGTTTTGAGTAGTTGATCTTTGTAAGCTTCATGTGCAGCTTGGACTGTCTCAATGTTGGGATCCTTGACATTCAATAAATCTTCCAAGAGCATCGTGGGCAAGTAACTCAAACCATGTTCCTTTGAAATTTCATGGATATCTGGGATTAATGCGTGGCTCAAGAATCCGTTCTTCAACTTCTCGTATAGATTCCTAGCTAGAGTGGTTTTACCAATGCCAGGCATCCCGACAACACCAATAGTACGAGTTGTTTCTTCGAACCCAAAGCTTAACTTTTCTTCTAGTTGCTTAAGTCGGTGTTCGATTCCCCAAGAGCTTTCAAGACTTTTCTGGTGTCTTTGGGGCAATACTCCAATACATTTTGGGGTATTAAGAGAAGCCTGTGAAAGTCTGTTTAGCACTTGCTTAACCTCCTTGACGACTTTTATGATGATTTCGCCCTCATCGCTGCGAACAAAGGTATGGGATGGAATGATTCTGATTAGAATGTTCCACATTTGATAAGACGGATTGTAAAACAATGCTTTATAAGATCTAAGGGGCATCGTTACTCATAAGCTAGCTTTTGTGGACTTGGTTTGAGTCCAACCCCTATCAGATTCTAGCTTAGTTTTTTTTAGATCTCAGGTAATTAAAGGAGTTACCTTTTATCGGCGTCCAACACGAAGCCCGTTAAGAGAGATACATATTTTAAAGCTTCTTTCCATTGGTTCTTGGTCTTTTTGTCAATAGACTTCGCCAGCTCCCTAAACTTATCGCCGAACTCTCTCTTGAGTTCTTTAACAGTGGCAGGCTCCACATAGTAGAAGATTGGAATCACCACGAGCTTCTTTTGATCCATTCTTTCCTTCATCTTCGCAAGCTCCTTCAAACACCAATTTGACTCCGTGTACCTCGGGGAGAATATCGCTAGTGCGATCCTCGACCCTTCGATTCTTTTGAGCAGAACATTCAACTCTTGGCCCTTCTCTTCATCTGTATCTATGAAGGCATTGATCGCATTCCTTTTTAAGCATTTCTCGAGATGGCTGACGAAGTTGTAGCGTAGTTCGACTCCACGGAAGTTTATGAACACTTGTTCTTGGGGTGTCTCAGCGTCTGCTTTCACCCTGGAAGAGGAGGAGGAAGAGCTTGCCATGTCAAGTTTTCTTTAGTAAAATCATAATTATTTATCCCTTTATTTTTTCCTTAAAAAGAAAAAATAGACCCGTATGCGAATACGATCATGCATTATTTATTGACTTTGTCAACATTAGAGAAGAAAAAACTTCTTTCCCATCACTAGTCACTATCATTTGGTCCGTCATCTTATATCTTAATAGAGGTCCCAACCACTTAATTATTAATTTTTGGAAAAACGATCTATTTCATTCTCAGAACTATGATATATCATCAGATTTACACAAAGTTTGATCCTACTACCAAATTTTCACAATTTGAAAGTTTTAGATTTATTTCCCCACCGTCTGAAAGTTCGAGATCTATTTCCCCACAAACGTTGGTTTTATCGGTTTATAACCTAAACCCGAAACGAAACCACATAAATCCGGTTGTAAACGCAATTGAAAACCCAACCCCTAGACCCGACCTTTACACCCAACTGGAATTAAAACCCGAAATCCAGCTTCTCTTTCAAAAACCCAAATTCTTCAATCTAACGAAGAACCCTAAAAAGGTAAGTATTTTGACCCTCATTGGCAAATGGTTTGATTTATGCAAATTCTTATTGTTATAGTCATGAATTCTTGTAGCTTAGCAATGATAACCACTATTAGTGGGTTGATGCGGCATTGCTGAATGATATAGAGGCACTAGCTTTTCGAACAGAAAGTTTTGAACAAGAGGTGAAACAAATTACAGCAGAACGTATGGAGTTTGAGAAGATAGTGTTTGAGAAGTTCGAAATGAAGATAGAGAAGGAGGTCTTTGAGAGAGTGAAAGAAGCAATGGTTGAAGCCAAATCCAACATGAAGAAGATGATGGTTGTTATATGTGTTGGTTGTATGATCATTGTTGGTGTTAGTAAGCTCATAGGTTGAGTCGAAATTGGAGTATTGTATGTGTTTGTCCCTGTTTCTTTTTCTTATTTATGTGCAAATTCAACTTGCAAGTTTCTTTGTTATGTGTAAAACCATGTTTAAGAATGTATTGTGACTGTTGTGACTTTTGGTAAAACCCTGTTTAAGAATGTTCTGTTTTTGTCTTGATATTTGTATGTTTTGTCTCTTTTTGAAACTGACAATGAAATCTGATTCTGTAACAACATGAGAATAGATAAAACTGACAATTAAACTCGTCTTTCTCATAACCAAACAAGACCTGTCTAAAAGATAAACATAATCAATCCGAGACAAACATAAATCCAGAGAAAAACAGTACAAGACATGTCTAAAAGAAGCTACAAAAACAAACATCTAAGCTTCTTAAATCTGCATGCTCCAAAAACAAACCATAAACTCCAAAAAACACATCAGAAGCTCCACAAGCTTCTCAAATCTGAGTGACAGTGCCTTGAGATGCTTCCCCTTGAGATGCTTGACCCTGAGAAGATTAACCTAAAAAAGGCTGTAATAAGACAAAACCAGAAAATCATTTAAACAATAACAAACCTGTTTAGACAAAAACCACAAATCACAAACCAGAAAACCTGTTTTTTCTTCTTGTGGAACCGAATATTGTGATTAGATGCACCACATAATCCACAGTGCATAGTCCTCTTTAACAATTTTGGCTGCTTCTTCAAAGGAGACTCATTTTTCTCTTTCTTTCTTTTCTTATCTTTTCCTTTCTTCCGACCAGGTTGTGCTGGCTTAGCCGGCTGATGCAGTGGTGCAGCACCAACATTTGGCCAGAAACGTGAACCCCTAATTGGAACTAGTCCATCTGTATATGTCTTCCTCCACATGGAAGTATGAAACCATGAACTCACATAATGCTCAACATCAAGTTTCTTGTTCTTCAAAACTGCATAAGCATGCTCACACGGAATTCTTGTGATCTCCCACCTCTTGCAAGTACAAATCATGTTATCCAAGCTCACACGATATGCACATCCACTAAGATCAACTTGATACATATTGTTTGTGCTTCTATTAACCTTGCAATTAGCAGCTTTCTCCTCTTCAGATGCAAGATACTTAGCCATATATGGAGTACACAAACCTTTGTGGTCATGAGATTTGACATCTCTCTTAGCAATACACACCATTTCAAGCCGAGCAATGGTAGCTAGCATTGGCACAAATGCCTTCTCTCTTGCTTTCACTATCGAACCATTCCAAAACTCTGTGGAATTGTTCTCAACATCTTCACAATGATTTCCAATCTTGTAGAAAGCCCTACACCAAGTCCTCGGGTTTGACTTCATCACATCTTCATAGACACCTGAATCATAGTTTTCTAACATGTCCAAGTTTTCTCTATATTCAGCCTCATTGTAGCTCCATGCAAAGTTCCCAATGAAGGGCTTCATCTGACTCTTCTTTCCATGCTTAGCCTTCAAGTTCGCATAGATGTGTCTAACACACATTCTATGCTCGATATATGGTAGCTCAAGGTTGACAGCATAGATCAATCCATGCAAGTAAAGAAGAAGTTACATATCTATGCGTAATAAATCCTGAAATTTATTAAAAGAGGCTAATGTACCCTTTAATGATCTGAAATAATTATATATCCTTCACCATCTGTTAGATCCAAATCCACCTTAATCTGCCTCACAAACCACAACCAATTTTCTTTGTTTTCTACTTGTACAACAGCCCATGCTATTGAATATATCCGATTATCCGCATCTCGACCCATTGCAACCAATAAATGCCATTTCATCTTTGCTCTTAAGAAGCATCCATCCATTCCTATAAGTGGCCTACATGAGGCCTTCCATGATTTCTGAGATTGCCAAAACATACATAGAATCTGTTGAACACATATAACTCTTCCTCATTTATGACTGTGTCAATCTCCACACGAGAATCCGGGTTTGAAACTAATATCTCAGCTTCATAATCTCTGAGACGAGCAAACTGCTCAGCATATTCTCTCTCAATCCACCTCATTGCCTTATTTCTCGCAGCTTGACATTGAGGCCTCGAGACAGTAATGTTCCATTTCTCTTGAACAATTTCTTCAAGCTTCATAGGCATGAAGTAATCAGGCTCATCTCTAATCTTGTCTAGAAACAACTGTGCAATCACCAGCACCTTTATCATCTCATAAGACCCATTAGGAACACATGAATGCTTCTTATTAAACACCCTAACTTGCCACCTGAAATCTTTTCTAGTAGTTGAACAATAACAATAAATACGCCAATTACACCTACCACCATCACAACTACCTACACATTCATAGCCAAGCTTCATTTTATCATACATGTATTGCTTGATGTTGCAAGCTGTTCTGAGTGTATAGTCGAGGACAACCTCTTTAAAGGCTATTCCATTAAAGAAAATTTATCCTTCGTACAACCTCCCATCACCTCTTCTGATGGTGTTACGCCTCCTCTGTGTTTTCTGAGCTTCATCTTCTTCATCACTATTTTCACTTTCTGGATACACATTGTGCATAATAGAAGGCTCATCTTCAAACCCAGCTAAGGCTTCCTCGATGTTAAACTGATTTCGCTCCCTTACATCTTCACCATCGGAATCCTCGCTCCACTCCATCAAAGACATTGTCGATATAGTGAAACAAGCACCCACATTTGCTCCACTCAACTTCGATTTCAGTGGAGTTTTTAGGGTTCGTGAATTTTTGGGAAAATTTCGATTTCACAATCGAAACTGGGTTCGTCGAGTTTTTAGGGTTCGTGAATTGTGATTTTTAGAATTGGGGATTTTTGATTTTAGGGGTTTAAGTTATATTAGCGGTGGATTATCGGGTGAGGGGGTTTATTATTGGTTAATTCTTTAAAATCGGGTCCTAATTGGTTTCCTGTTGGTTTTGTTTCGTGTAATCGGATCGTAATTGGTTTACTGTTGGTTAAGTATGAATTGGTTTACAGTAAACCAACACTAATCGTGGTCTGTGGGGAAATAGATCTCGAACTTTCAATCCGTGAGGAAATAGATTTCGAAACTTTCAGACAGTAAAAAAAATAAATTTACAACTTTCAATACGTGGGAATCTGGTATTAGGATCAAATTTTATGTGGAACTGTGGTGCTATATAAGGGGGAAATATGGTGCTATAATTATAAGGGGGAAATAGATCTTTCTTTCTTATTTTTTCATAATCCCTTAATGTTATTACGGAGCCTATGCATTATTTATTGACTTTGTCAGCCTAGAGAAGAACAATCTTCTTGGTTACCCCATCACTACCATTTGGTCCTTCATCGTAATTATCATACTCGATATTTGTTTCTTAGTGAGCAAAAAGATGTGCGATATTTGTTTAATCCCATAGTTTTTTTTCTTTTAAAATACAACCGAGGTCATGATTCATGAACCTGGGTGGGTCTCTAAGAGCACTTTCATTGGGGTTTACTTTATTACTTTATACATGTGCTAAAACACCCAACCATTATTACTATATACATTTACGCAAAAGTTATTGAAATCAATTTTAATGTAGAACAAAAGCTATTCCAACTCTCAAAAGAGGTTCGTTGGAGATGAGAATTGAGGAGAGATGGATTTAATGAATCCACCAGCTGCTCAAGAGAGTAGTCACAGCGTCCACATCTTCTGCAATGGAGCGGAAGAGTACTCGTTCGTCCTCCACCTCTCCGCCGCATTACGCCGGGAAGGCATCTCTAATTTGTTCCTATCCGCAATCCGATTTCACGAGCGCAATTTCTTCTCCGGTGACGAGAATCAGGCGATAATTTCTGTGGTGGTTAGCAACGATCCTCGGAGAAATAAGTTCGTAAAGATCATCGAGCGTCGGAGAGACGACAACGGCGGCCGCCGCGTGGTGGTTTCAGAGTTGTACAACTACTACGGCGATCCGTTTACCCGAGTGATCGGGTGGGCCAACAGATCGCTGGAGGCTGGAAACATAACAAGGCACAAACCAAGGTTCATATAATTAGGCTTCAATTTGCAAGAACAAATTTGGAAGAACCCAAATATAAAAAAACTTTATCATCGTTGGAAATGTTGTGATGTGATTATAGTATTTGCATTGATATTGAAATTTAGTTGAATTAATACGTTCGTCAGTTAACAAATCATTTATTTTGAAGTTATTGCTGAATAATATAACATGGTGTTTTTTTGGCAGGATCTGCAATAAGATAATCACCGACTCCGAACTAGTGGAAGAGATTGTCAAAGATATTTATGGAAAGCTCTATTGTGCAGAACGAGTTGGAATTTACTCGAGGATACTGGTTATTGAAAACTTGCTTTACAAGCAACCACGGGGCATCCGAAGCTTAGGGATTTGGGGTATGCCTGGCATAGGCAAGACGACGCTTGCTAAAGCAGTCTTTAACCACATGTCCACTGATTATGATGCTTCTTGTTTCATCGAAAACTTTGATGAAGCGTTTCATAAGAAGGGACTTCACCGTTTGTTCGAAGAACAAATTGGTAAAATTCTAAAGGAAACGTTTGACATAAAGAGTTCTTATTTTGTGAGACCGAGCCTCCATAAGGACAAACTATGCAATAAAACAATTCTTGTTGTTCTCGATGATGTGTGCGATTCTCTGGCTGCAGAGTCCTTCCTTGGAAGGCTTGATTGGTTTGGTCCCGGAAGCCTGATAATCATCACCTCCATGGATAAGCAAGTGTTTGCCTTTTGTCAGATCAGTCAAATATATGAGGTTCAGGGTTTAAACGAGCACGAGGCTCTCCAGTTATTCTCCCAAAACGCCTTTGGAAAAGACGAGCCAGAGCAAAATGACAGAGAACTATCAAGCAAGGTGATTGACTATGCTAATGGAAACCCGTTAGCTCTCAGCATTTATGGTCGAGAGCTAATGGGAAAGAAGTCAGAAATGGAGGCGGCCTTCTTCAAGCTCAAGCAATGTCCTCCACAAAAAATACATGATGTGCTAGAAAACGTCTATAGTGCACTTGATGACAACGAGAAGAACATTGTTTTGGACATTGCTTTTCTTTTCAAGGGAGAAAATGTCAACTATGTGGTGCAAATGCTTGAGGGATTTCGTTACCTTCCACGCGTTGGTATAGATATTCTTGTGGACAAGTGTGTGTTAACTATATCAGAAAACACAGTGCAAATGAATAATCTGATCCAAGACATCTGCCCAGAGATCTTCAAAGGAGAAATTGAGAACTGCACCATATTGTGGGAACCTTACAGCATCAGATATCTACTAGAAGATGATGATCTTAAAGCAAGTGGAGAATCTAGTGCAACGCCTAAATGTGGTTTGGTATGTCAAATTCTTCTATATGCCTACTCTTTAAAGATGAGCCAAACTTCTTGATTTATCGATTTTACTTTGTTCTTTCAGGTCGCTGAAGACATATATAACATAATTCTGGACACATCGAACTTGAAATTTGATGTCAAACATGATGCCTTCAGGAATATGTTTAATCTCAAATTCCTGAAGATATATAGTTCTTGCTCTAAATATGGTCATGGACTCAACTTTCCCAAGGGACTCGATTTCTTGCCGTGTGGGCTAAGGCTCCTCTATTGGGAAAACTATAATTTGCAATCTTTGCCTGAAGATTTTGACCCTGACAACCTTGTTGAACTTTGTATGCCTTACAATCATCTTCAGACACTATGGGAAGAAACCAAGGTAGGTCAAGTCCGGTGTTCATATTTAACCCTAGCCATTTCGTGTTTTCTATTTGACCTCTTAAACCCACTTAAAACATTATATATTTATCGTGGATTTTCAATTCTTTTTTGGGTTCAGAACCTTAAGATGTTGAAGAGGATCAGGCTTTGTCATTCCCAGCAGCTAGTTGAATTTGATTTAGTTTTAGATGCTATAAATATCGAGGTGATTGATCTCCAAGGTTGTACAAGATTGCAAAGTTTTCCAGACACGAGTGGATTACAACATCTCAGAGTTGTATATCTCACAGGCTGCACAGAGATCAAAAGTTTCCAAGGAGCTCCACCAAATATTGAGGAACTACATCTTCAAGGAACCAGTATAAGGGAAATACCAATATCCATTGTGAGCCACTCCTCTCAAAAAGTTAAGCTGGACCGCCAAAAGCTTTTGAATCTTCTAGAAAACTTTCAGGATGTTGAGCATATCGACTTGGAGAGTGTAACAGATCTGGTTAAAGTAAGCTCATATAATCAAGGTTTTGGCAAGCTTGTCCTCTTGAACATGAAAGATTGTTCTCATTTGCGAAGTCTTCCTGACATGGTCAATCTAGAATCTCTCCAGGTTCTTCTTCTGTCGGGCTGCTCAGAGCTTGAGGAAATTAAGGGTTTCCCTAGAAACATGAGAAAGCTATATCTTGGTGGCACCGCGGTACGAGAAGTGCCACAACTTCCCCAAAGTCTAGAATTCTTGAATGCTCATGGCTGCAAGTATCTGAAATCGGTTCGTTTGGACTTTGAGCAGCTTCCTAGGTATTACATCTTCAGTAATTGTTATAACTTTTCCCTAGAAAGTCTGAGCAGAGTAAAAAATTTAGCAAAAGCAAAACAACAGGTCATTTTCATAATCCTTTCTCTCCTTCTCTTTCACACATGCATATATATATATATATATATATTCACATGCACACATGTTATCTCACTGGATTTGGCTTTGTTTGAACAGGAACTCATCAAAGAATCTGTAGTCATCATTTGTATTCCTTTAGGTGCACGTCAAAGATCTTACTTTCTCTTGCAAGAAGGTCCAAATGTAACGATAGATTTAGCTCCTTGGAAACCTATCTCTGGCTTTGCTATGTCAGTTGTGGTATCATTTCAGGATGATTACCACAATACCGTAGGTCTTGGCATTAGGTGCATATGCACATGGGAGGCCAGGGACAACAGCTTTATAAGAACAGAGAGACTATTTAAGTGTTGGGCTCCGATGGAAGCTCCAAAAGTTGAATGGGATCACATATTTATCTTCTATGATACCGAAATGAATCCCAGTAGCGGTGAAGAAAACCCTAATTTGTGGGCTCATGAAGTCAAATTTGAATTCGATACAGTGAGTTGGGAAAACAAGGTTTTAGGTGATAATTGCAAGGTGATCTTAAGTGGTGTCCAGATAATTACGGCTCCAACAGATGATGATACAAGACCAAGTGAATTTACAAGAGAAAATGAAGCTACAAGTGTTATTGAGGAGCATCCTCCAACAACTTCCAAAATAGTGCTAGAGGCAAATAACCCTAATCCTCTTCCATCCGGCGAGCCACGTAAGGTTTCTAGTGCACAGAGTAAGTTAAGATCTAAGGGAACTATGTTTTGGAAGTGGGTGAGGACAATTACAAGAGACAAAAAGAAGAAAACGTTGACAGATCGTGATTTAAGACCACCTTCTATAATCCGCACTTCTCAGTGAGGGTTGGGAGAATCCCCTTAGTTTTAAGAAACTTAGCATATTCTATTGGTCTAGACTCTAAAGCTATATATGTAGTTGTATAAATATTATTGTTTTTATCATATCAATAAACTCAAGACTTCCAGTATTTGTCAGTAATGTTTGTTGAATTATACTCGGGTTTTTTGTTTTTTTGGGTAATAAGTTTAGCAGCTGTATATTCCAACTTGCTTCTATTGGAGGCATTGTAGAGTTTCAAGTTCAGTACAGTTATAAATATATTTTTTTGTCAGTATATAGCAAAATGTTTGATATGCTCATTTACGCAAACATTACACCCCATTATTTTTGTGATTCTTTAATCGAAGATATACTTTGTGTGATTATGTTACAAGTGTGTATCTGTAACCAGTGTCTTGTCTTTCATTAACTGAAATATTCGATTCACTATAAAAAAACAAGTAAAAGCATTTTTACCACACTAAATAACAATTTTAGATTCAGATGTTAATGAAGGGCCCAAACTAAATCAATATTTGAGAGGCCCATTAAAGCCCCGTAGAGTTTCTAATGAGTTTATGAGTTTTCTCGCGTGGCTTTGTGTTTGGTTAACGTTCCGGTCTCAAGACCTCCACCGTCGTCGCTTCTCCTCCTCCGCCCCACCACGGCTTCTTAGGGTTTCTTTCGCACAGCTTCGTCGAATTCGGAATCCTCTCAATCTCTATCCATATTGGTTTCTCCAAAGTGTAAGTTCGTTTATCTGTCGTCAATTTATTCTGGATTTGATTTATTTTTGTTTCCTTGTTCTCTCTTAGAGAACCATTGAATTTCGTGGTTTGGGTTTGTCTGTTTCTGATTCGTATTCTGGTCAGCACACAAATGACTCCGATTTCATAGAGCTCGATCCCTTTTGCCTTTTATTCTGATAAAATCTACAATTTTCGGTTTTCTCGGGGGTCATTTGTTTGATCCGATTTTGTTAGGAAACTGATTTTCGTGTTTGTGCACCTGTCTTCTCTCTTTTATATTCTCTGTTCTGCCTTTTCTTTGATCTTCTGGAGTAACGGGTTTGTGTACTCTGACATAATTGGGTTGTGTGCTTATGTGACAGAATGTGTTTGTGTGCTTACGCTAGATTCAGAATGGGTTTGAGATATACTAATACACACACGTATCATTGATATGGATTTTACAGAATGCCTTTTGTCGATTATAATAAGTTGTGTCATTATTAAGATTTTAGCTGTTTATGATTGATTTGGAAGTAGGTCATTTCTTTTGCTGGTGAATACTAATGATGCAAAGCGTGGATCTAACCCCTGTTTTTTTTTTCCTTTCATGCTGCAGAAACAAATAGCCAACATAATTGAGTTTGATTACTCGTAAGTGCAAAGATGTCGGTCACAGCGGGAGTGAGTGAGGCTGCACTTGCTACAAGGGCAAAACTACGAGGTGGAATTGGACAGACTAAAGTGAAAAGATATTGGCCTGGGAAAGCTCCCGAGTGGGCTGAGGAAGCCGAAGAAGATGAGGATGTTAGGATGCATAAGGTTGATGTTTTGGATAAAGCTTTTCCGAAGCATGATGATTTGGGGGTTGCTAGGAAGGATGATCCAAGGCTGCGCCGTCTAGCTCAGACCAGAATTGAAAACCGTGAAGAAGTTAGAGCTGATCATCGGCGAGTTAGACAGGCTGAGATTATATCTACAGAAGAAGAAGAATTGAAGAATCAGGAGACTAGAGACGAGGAAGAAGATGAAGATGCCCTGGAAGAAAGAAGAAGAAGAATTAGAGAAAAAAATCTTAAAAGAGCGCAAGAGGAGGCTGCTCTACTTCCTGTAGAAGAAGAAGAAGAGCTACAAGATGAAGAGGAGGAGGAGGAGGAATCCGAGTACGAGACTGATTCAGAAGATGAGATGCCCGGTATTACCATGATCAAGCCTGTATTTGTACCAAAAGCTGAGAGAGACACAGTGGCAGAGCGTGAGCGGCTTGAGGCTGAAGAACTAGCTCTTGAGGAATTAGCAAAGAGAAAACTGAAGATGAGAAAAATAGAGACGAAGCAAATAGTGGTTGAGGAAGTTAGGAAAGATGAGGAGATACGGAAGAACATGCTATTGGAAGAAGCAAATATTGGAGATGTGGAAACTGATGACGAAATCAATGAAGCGGAGGAGTACGAAGTTTGGAAGACAAGAGAGATCGCTAGGATCAAGAGAGAAAGAGATGCAAAGGAAGCTATGTTGAGAGAGAGGGAAGAAATAGAGAAGTTGAGGAACATGACGGAGCAAGAGAGGAGAGACTGGGAGAGGAAGAATCCGAAACCTTCATCAGGTCAACCGAAAAAGAAATGGAACTTCATGCAGAAATACTACCACAAGGGTGCTTTCTTCCAGGCAGATCCTGATGACGAGGCAGGATCTGTTGGAACCGATGGTATATTTCAGAGGGACTTCTCTGCCCCAACTGGAGAAGATAGGTTGGACAAATCGATTCTGCCCAAAGTCATGCAAGTCAAGCACTTTGGTCGCAGTGGAAGAACTAAATGGACTCACCTTGTCAATGAGGATACAACAGATTGGAGTAACCCGTAAGTTTTCTGCTTTCAGCGTTTCTTTCCTTACATTTGGTTAGTCATATAGACATTTTGATATGAAAATAGGTCTCATTTTCTGAAATCTGATTTATTTAGCATTTGAGTAGAAATATTAAGCTGCGAACTGAACTGAATCATTGCATGCAAATATTTCAGTTTTAGATCACGTGTAGATTTTGAATTTATTTTTGCATAATGACTGGTTTGTGTAGGTGGACTTCCAATGATCCTCTACGCGAAAAATACAACAAGAAAATGGCAGGGATGAATGCTCCTATTGCAAAACCAAAGGGGAGCAAGAAGATGAAAGATTGGGAGACCTAAACCGCACCAACATCTGATCGACTTTAAGCCGAAACTGATGCAAGGTGGTACGTTGTAGTAAAAAAAACTAAAAAGCATCTTACTCAGTTATGTCTGAGTACTCTAAAACCGCAGTAGTTAATGATATTGCTTTGTGGCCATTAGCTCGTGGACAATAGACATCTTGTTGTAGGAGTGTCTTTTGTATCGGATCAACTATGGGATCAATCGAGATATCATTTAATTTTTTTTTCTGCTTGTGTTACGAAAGCATTTTTTTTTATTTTTTTTATTTTATTTCCAAGGTAGAAGTCTGATGGTAACTAGTGTAGCGCCAATGAAGAGAGAAAGATATGGCTCTAAATTTCACAGGCACTATAACAAAAATCAAATTGCCAAGAGTATTGGCTTATCGAAGGAATGGCTTATACAACATTCTGGATACAGTAAAACAGTCGTAAAACCAAGAGTATGACTTAGGGAAAGTATTTCTCACGAATTGTGGTTTTGATTCTGGACCTCATCAAGGTCACACACAATTACAAATCTCAAGCCGCATTTCAACCCTAGCTCTCACTTGCACCATCTCACACATTAAATTCAAGGAGGCCAAAGTAGCAGCACATTCACCAAGGGGGTTCAATGAAATGTGAGCAACTAGTGTAGCTAATGAAGAGATATGATATGACTAGTCTGATGGTAATTAGATTTAACATGAGTTATAGTCATGTCACAGTGAACATTACAGGATTTAGTAGTTAAAGTCTAGGGATTACTATAAAAGGAATGATGATCATCATTTTCTCCTCCAAATGGAATGATAGATCGGAGTTGAGTACCAAATGGTGATCATCAGAGAAATTGTGTTATGATTTAAATGTTTCTGATACCACTCATATTTGTATTTTTTTATATTTATAATGAATATTTGTATGTAAGGTTATTTTTTATATAAATATATATATTTACTAATTATTCTAATTTTGAAATACAACCGCGTTTATGTTAATATAATAAAGAACTGGAAATAGAACCGGAAAGAAATAAATAATTGTGCCGAAAGTAGCCAGCCACCACCGTAATCAACAGATACAAAGAGCCCAACGATCTATCATTTGTTTTTGCTGTAAAGAAAGAAAGCCAACAGCAAACAACATAAGCCCACTCTTCTTCTTCTTCGTATAGTCAACCATTTTCCTCTCTCTCCATCCAATTCGACCTCCGTAAGGTACGTCTCCGAGTTTCCATGGCTTCCCCACGTCTCCCTCTCTCTCTTATTTTCCTTTTTTTCTTCCTTTCCTAAGGCTAACGAAGTGATATTTTTTAATATCGTATTTGATTTTATTTCTCCGCGATTTGTTTGCTCCTACCCGGTGAGTGAGTTAACCAGACATAGGTTTGTGTATTTGGTGTTTTTGTGGATCTGATGCTCGATCTGATTGCGATCTCCTTGTCATCTTTTGAAATCATTGGCTTTCTGGGCTCGTGTGCTTTAGATCCTGTTTTTTATTACTCAGGGATTTTGTCGTTGATATCTTAAGTTTATTATATGTGATTTGATCTATAGTATTCGATTCTGCTTTAAATTGGACTCATCTTGTTGTTTATCTCATTCTCAATCATAAATACGATAAAAAAAAAGCTGCCAAATGTTCACTCTTTTTAAAAATGTGAACTGTAAAGCTGTCAAATTTGTTTTCGCTTTACGGATTTCTTCTAGTATTAAACTTTACCTTCTGATACGTGATTGTTGCTCTTAATTCTTATACAGAAACGACCTGGAGAAGAAAAAAAGATGATCAGTGATCGGTCGGACTTCAGAGTCCAGATACGGAGATTATTTGTCATTGTGATCAGAATGACCTACAGATGGATCTGCAATCATCCTTTTCTACTGGCCCTTGTTGGGTTTTTGTATTTTCTGCACAGAACTTGTCCTTTTCTGTTTTCTCCGTTGGTGGCTGCATCTCCTGTCTTGGTATGCACTTTCGTTTTGCTTGGAACAATTTTGAGTTTCGGAGAACCAAACATACCTGAAATCGAAAAAGAACCAGAAACTGTCCACGAGGCTGCTCTTTTTAGAACTGAGGTTTCGAGGGATGCTACTGTTGTTGAGAGAGGCGATAAGAGTTTTACGGTAGAGAGATTCATGAGCACGGGGAAAGACGTACTTGAGGATGGAAATGATGATGCTGATAGATTAGGGGAAAGCCTACTGAGTGAGGCTGAGGACGATAGTCGATCATTTGATTATAGGCCTTTGGTTGATGAGACTCTTGATGAGATCAAACGGGATACTCAGGTAAGGTTTGAGGAGAAAGCATTTGTTTTGGAGTCGGAGAAGAGGGGAAATAGAGTAGAGGAGAAATTGTTTGAAAATGGTGGGACGCAAGTTTCGGGTGCAGAACAATCGAGGAAAAATGGTGGATCTTTAGATGAATTGATGGACGATTTGAAGGAAGATCAGGTGGATGTATCTCCAGTTTCACCTTGGAGACCGATGAGGCATGAGGAGGACGAGGATGATGATGCAGACCGTGATGACTCGCTGGATTCTGGGTCTGATGGGGCAGAAAGTTCTTCACCGGATGCTTCTATGACAGACATCATCCCGATGCTTGATGAGCTTCACCCGCTTTTACACTCAGTAGCTCCAGGTCGTGGTATTGCAGATGGTGAAGGATCAGATGCAGCTTCAGAAGGGCCACATAGGAGTAGTAGTGATGAAGGAATGGAGTCTGATGTTGACAGTGAAAGTCATGGAGAAGAGGGCGACAACGAGAACGAAGAGGAGGAGGATGATGAAAAAGAGGAAGAGGAAAAGAAGGAAGAGAAGGACGATGAAAGTAAATCAGCAATCAAATGGACAGAGGCTGACCAAAAAAATGTCATGGATCTAGGAAGTCTCGAGCTTGAAAGAAACCAGCGGTTGGAGAATCTTATTGCCAGGAGAAGGGCTCGTCACAATATGAGACTGATGGCAGAGAGAAATCTTATTGATTTTGACAGTGCTGATATTCCCTTTAATATGCCGCCAATCTCAACTGCAAGGCAGAATCCATTTGATCTTCCATATGATCCGTATGATGATATGGGATTACCTCCTATCCCTGGCTCTGCCCCATCCATTATGTTCGCGAGGAGAAACCCCTTTGATATTCCATATGAGCCCAATGAAGAAAAGCCAGATCTCAAGGGCGACGGTTTTGAGGAAGAGTTCTCTTCTCAACAACCCAAGGATCCAGTGTTCAGAAGACATGAGAGTTTTAGTGTAGGTCCATCAATGCTCGGAGGTCCCAGACATGATAGGCTACGACCTTTCTTTGTGCTAGAAAGATTAGCAAATGAGGGAACGAGCTATTATCCATTTGAAAGGCAGCTCAGTGAAGTTAGTGAATCAAAAGTGAGTTCTGTTCCTGATACTGAATCTGTGTGCACAATCCTGGAGGATGACGAAAAGAAGGTGGATGAACATGATGCTGGTCGAGAAACCGAAATCGCTAAAGTTGATATGGCTTCTGACCATGATGATGAAAAAATCCATTCGGCTTCTGACCATGATGAAGAAAAAAGCCATTCAGCTTCTGACCATGATGAAGAAAAAAGCCATTCGTCAGAAGATTCCGATTTTGATGAACAAGCTGATAGCAGAAACTTTCATCATGTGGCTGAGATAATACTGGGAAGTGCAGAAACACACCATGAGCAATCAAACATGATGGAAGGAGAAACTTCTGATAAGAGAAAACATGATGAAGAGGATTCCAGTGATAGTGATTCATCTTTATCAGATATAGAAGAAGAGATACCGGATATTAGTGAGAATGAAGCAATGTTGATTTCGGAGCGGAAAGTTGATCTTCATGAGGAATCAGGTACTTCTTCCCAGCCTTCTTTTGGAGGTTTAGAAATCCATGTTGCAAGAGGGGTGGAGGATGATTCTCGCCATGATGAAGCGCATGCTGAGGACTCTTTCATTACTGCGCACCCCTCACTGGAGGAGTCAGCAATTCATAATCTTTGTGGTTTGGTGGACAAACACCACGAAGAACCTGTTTATGATTCGAGTCCTCCCTCAGCCAGTAGATTCCCATCATTTTCTTCTGTATCTTCTGATTATAAACCAGATTTACCTGGGAAGAATGAGGAAGAAGTACAAGAAAATACAGAAAAAGAACGAGAAGTTTATTCTGAAAGCATAGGTCCTGCGGAAATTCATTCCACTTCTGATGAGACCGAAACAAGTACAAGGGAAGTAGGAGAGACGAGCACGCATGTTACAGGAGAGGCTAGCCTTCTCATTACGGAGGTTGGAATTAATGGTCAAAATAACTCAACTGTTTCAGGATCTGAATTTGAGGATGCCTTACTTGATCCATCTTCTCTGCCTTTGGATAAGAACGAGAATGCTGATCACCAGGTGGATGACCATTTGTCTGTTTCTAGTCAAGATGACCTGGAAGAGCTGCATGAAGACGTGAAGGAGGCCGTAGATACCAGAGCGGTAGACGTTAGTGCATCTTTGGTGGACTTGGTTTCTCCTACAGAAGAGGAAGTAGTATCTACAGAGATGGTTGAACATCATCTCCCAATTGAGCATACAAGTTCACCTTTGGGATATGGTGACACGAGGGAGCATGTGACAACACTGGAAGAATCACCTGACGTAGTACATGACATAGCTGAAACTTCAGTTAACAGGTCAGTAGCTGAAGGGATAATGCACGAGGAAGAGGGAACCCGGAAACAAAAAGATGAAGCCAGTCCTCAAACATTCAATGCAGACATCCCAATAGACAGTTACTCCACTTTGTCTTCCGGAGCAGTGGAGTATGTTGAGACGCATTCATTTAATGACGAAGATGTTCCACAGTCGGAACAAGATCCAGTTCAGTCACCAGTTTCTGATGCCAAGGAAGAAACTCACCTCAACCAAACTATGGATATCGAAGTAGACTCTGTAAATGCTAGTGCCCAAAATGTGGGATCTGAAGAAACGACTCCATCTGAATCTGACAGAGAACTGACCTGGTCAGATAAATCTGTGGTAGAACAATCATCTCTTGAACCTGGTGAAGATCAAGTAAGTCAAGGAACTCATCTTCTCTCGTAGATGCACATCGTCTGATGAGTTTAACATACTTCCTTCTACTGCTCTCTTCTAGGTTTAAGATAGTCTACGTGATATACTTAACATCATAACCTACAAAATAATAGAAGGATTATACGGA
This sequence comes from Eutrema heterophyllum, assembly GCA_002933915.1. Classification (NCBI taxonomy): domain Eukaryota; kingdom Viridiplantae; phylum Streptophyta; class Magnoliopsida; order Brassicales; family Brassicaceae; genus Eutrema; species Eutrema heterophyllum. Next base: position 847,459 of record PKMM01010123.1, on the reverse strand, counting down.
ATCAATTACTTGATGGTGCATTAATACATGTTCAACAACATATTTTCTACACAATCTCATATTTACATTGTTTCTTATTCTCATGTCATATTTGATAATGGTATGTCATCTAGATTTGTGGTTTCTTAGCTTGAGCGGGAAATAATAGCAGGCTGATACCTCAAAATGTTTGGACTTCTTTGTTCTTTAATAAAAGCAGGAGATCGGTTTCTTACCGCTGTGCTGTGTTATTGCAGGTACCAACTCGTGCAGCTCCTGTTAGTGTGGTCTTTTCCCGCAGCATCACTTTCCACGAGTATCACGATGCTCCTGAGGATACAGCCGAGTTATCTTGTTTGACGTCTGACACATCCTCATCTCCAGCAGAATCTCCTGAGTACAAAACACCTATGGTTGGTGAAGGCTCAAGGGCGGAGTTCTTCCAAGAGACTGTTTATGAGGGGCTTGACCATGTGATAGAGCGATTCGATCATCTTACTGATTTACATGCAATATCTCAAAGTCCTCCTGAAGTTATCACTGAAGAGGCAGACGAGATAAAAGAGATTGATGAAGGATTGTTGTCTGAACTTGACACGATTGGAGACTTCAGTGTTAAGGAAGTTGTGACAGATTCTGAACCTGGGCCATCTTCAATAAGATCAGACACTGCCAACGAACTGACTGAAGCTCTGCCTGTTCTTGAAGCGAGATCGGTTGAAGACATAGAATCTGCTTTCCAGCAGATCCAAGAAGGATCTGAGGTTGAGGATGTTATTCTTCCAAGCACCGTTCAAGATCAGTTGGCTGAAGAAGATTATGGAAATTCAACAGATACCAAGTCAGATTTAGCAGTTGTGGAAGCTACGTCGAAGGAAGATCTTGATAATGCTATGAATCAGGCTGTTGTAGAAAGCATGGGCAAGCAACCAAAGTCACCAAAATCACATGGTGGCTCAGATTTATCAGCCGTGGAAGCTATGTCGAAGGAATATCTAGAAACTGCTATGAATCAGGCTGTTATAGAGAGTATGGGCAAGCAACCAAAGTCACCAGAATCAGATGGTGGCTCTGGAAAAATCAAATGTGCAGTTGAAACCGAACCATCAGAGTCTTCAGTTGAAGAAAGATCTTTTGATGAGACAAATGTTCCTCTGAACAACACACCTGAGAAAGAAGAAGAAGAAGAAGAGGAAAGTAAGCCAAAAGAGATTACCACATCTGATGATTCGTTTATCGAAATTCGATCACTGGAGGAAATTCCAAAACCTTCTGAACCAAAAGAGGCGATGGAAAGGGAAGTAATCTCTGAAAGAGTGGTGATTCCCACAGAAGCCATTGGGTCTAGTAGTGTAGCACTAAGCGATGAAGTTGTGACTGAGGAAGCAAAAGCTGAGACCGCTAGCAACGCTGATGCCAATGTCCAGAGTCCCGTGTCCAAAGAAACTCCAGATAATTCAGGGGAAAGCATTGCAGAGCAAAAAGGAAAGACAGAGAAGAAGGAGAAGAAGAAGGGTGAGTCCAATTCTTCAAGCTCGAGCTCAAGCTCAAGCTCTAGTTCGAGTGACTCGGATTGAAGGATCCAAGGGTAATACATCTCAGCTCAGGTAAATATATATGTTTGTTACGCGGTAATGATAGGCACTTCTGGGTTTTGTTTTTTTTTCATCAGACTGTGTGCGCTCTGTTTTAAAAGGGGCAAGAAGAAGCCGCTAATCATTTTTTGTACCGAGTTTTCTCCTTTTCGCTGGTTTTTGTGTCTGTGTTTTCCTTTTCTTCTGTTTCAGCTTTCATATTTATTGATTTGATTGATTTGTATCTCCTGATACTATTTTGAGGTTTTTCAGGGTTTTGGTTTGTTAAATATTCTCTCCTTTTTTTTTGGGTTTGTTCTAAATTATTTTGTATTGAACTTGAGAAATGAGAAGAAGTGTACTGCTGTTTGGATTTTTCTTTAATTATTGTAAATTAGAGTTGTTCTATCATTGTTTTTCATTCTTTTTTGGATCTAATTGGGTGAGGAATTTGGTTCGGATGCGATCGGGTTTAGTTCAATTCAACTCTAGCTAGGGTAAGCATTGTGATTTATCAGAATGGACTTTATCTAAGACAGTTATTGCCCCTAAGCTACAATAAGGTCTTTGGCTTTCATTTTCATTTTCATTTTTACTCTATTGTCAACATGAAGCCTTATGATATAGGTGAATAATTTCTGAAGCTTAAGATGTTGATAAATTATTTAAGGAATCAACTTTTGAGTTCAATCATAATGTTTATTATGTATATCGCTTTATTAATTCACATGGCTAAAAGCATGTTTTTTCATAGTTTAATCACAAAGTTTTAAAAGCCAGCCATAAGGATGTTTTTGGATCTTGTGATTCGTTTATAATATACGATCTACCAAACTCAAGATGGCGAAAAAAAATGAGATATACAACATATATAATATGGTCCTATAATTTGTCACAATACACGGACGAGTTAGTTCAGTAATTTCATAAAGTACATTACAATTTTTTTTTATTTTTTTTTGCGTTTGAGCTGTTTTTTTTTTCTTTTTTGGCATCAACGTGTGAACTGTTGTTTGTGATGAAGAACAAATAAATTAAAACTTTTAACAAAAAACAGTTCCAAAAAAAAAAATGAAAATGAAAATGATATTTTCATTAAATGCTCGTGTGTTTGCTATTATTATAATGTTAGATCTAAATCCACCGACAAGCCAACTTTAAGGATGCATATGCAATGTTCTTGCTAGTCTCTCATGTAACTGTTGTGATTGACAATTACTGGTAATATATTACACCACAAAATACAAGTCATTGTTGACTATTTTCTTTATTTGCAACAGCATCTTCTTGATTTATTATTATTCTTAAACTCAAAATAGACCTACAAATTTAAACAAGAGACTAGAGAAGAGTACGCAAAATAGGCAAAAGTCCAAACTAGTTATTGAACTGGTTAAAGACAATTTTATATTCCAAAGCTTAGAATATTATTATAAGTCCAGCAAAAGAGCTTCTAATAATCAAGTAGTGTATGTGCTATGGTTTAGACTTCAATAAACTTTGAATTGCGTAATAAAATTAAGAATTAATGATTGGTCGTGAAAGAAAAAAACATATTGATCCCACTATGCATAATTTATATTTCGTAGAATATTAGTGTGTGTGATATGGACTATGAGTCTTATGAATGTTGTGACGCATGATTGAGGACAGCGAGGTTTTAAAGATGTTTACCTAGTGTATTATTGTAGTTGACAGAATTTTTATCAATATTCAAGATTTAACGTTATAAAAACATTAAAAATTTCAAAATTTAGATTAGAAGGAAAAAGTAACATGTAAATTAAGCGAAGCAATGGAGTTAATAAAGTTAAGAATCAATGTTTGGTGGCCAAATTATATCAGCAAACAACAAGATGAAGACCACTCATCACTCTGTTTATGAATCTTAAACAATAATATATACAATGTGGGTCCATAATCCCTCTTTCTTTAGTCTTTACCTACTCTATTCACCGAACATAATATTTTTGTTTCTCCCAGTCGACTATAATCGAAAATTTTTTGTTTTAAGATTTAATATCGAATATTCAAAATGTTCCGAAACGCTGATTAATTTTAGAGATGAGCATGTTTATTATTATTATTTTATTTTGATTAAACTTGAAAGTAATCTCAGGTCTTTAACGGATCCAAATTAATTTTTCGAGCGGAAGTGACACAACCCATTTATGATACTCTATTTATGATGTTCCACTTAACCAAGAGTAAGTTTGATGATTCCACACATCTGGAGAGACGCAATCTCTGGCCCGGACTAACATGGTCGAATATTCTTCGGATGAGAACCATCCCACTACAACCTCTTGGTTGAACATATTTATTATTGACAAAAAGTTTATCGCAAACCGATCGCATATAAAACAACGGGCAATGCCAAATGATAAAAATAGTCCACACATATTTTTTTGTCAATGGTAGAGTCGGACTAACTTGTGCTACTGGACTAGAGTGAATGATATTACTTGTTGAAAATATGATTTCATGTATTTCATCAAAAATAAAATATATGATTATCTAACAAAACTTTTTTTTTTGGGTAAAATATAAAAATCATATTACTAATTTTCAATTTTTTTATAGAATTACAAGGGAAATAAGAGACGGAAAAAACTGAAAAGAACTGCAAATTACAACAAACGGAAAACAATAGCCAAGATTAGAAAGACTACCGAACAAACAATCTGAAAAAGAACCAAAATTTTTATGATTCATTTAAATGATGTGAACTAGCAAAACTTTTATTGTTTTGAATTACGACTAAGACGTACCATATTCGTATCTATCAAATTCTGAATGTTAATAAAAATAATTGAAACTCTATTTTCAATAGTCAAATTGTATAAATTTAATTTTTTTGTTTCTCTTAAAAAAAAAAAATCAGGTTCAATATCCAACTAGGTTTCCAAAACGCTGCGGAACAGGCCTCAATTTCGATACTCATCGTGCTGACACTAAACGCCGTCACTGAAATGTGAATCCACCAACCTCCGTGGGTCCCATTGCCACCCACTAATCCCTCCCACGTACACCAACTCCCAGTCACGTTTTATTTTAATCCTCTATTTAATCTCTTTTATAAATACGTTAATTAAATGATTGAACTTTAACCATCAAAATTTGAAGATAACCACCGATAATTTACAAGAAAAAAATTGTAATTTAAAGCATTTCTGTCAACTAAGATGCGTTGAGGGGAAAAAAATTAAAAGTCATCTCGTAATTTAAATATTCTATAGAAGATGGCAATAATAATTTTTTGTTTTTGACATGAAGGAAATGTTAATCCAGGTTTTTATGTCGGTACCAATATGATATAGTTGTAATTTTCCTTTTTTTGAGGGCATCAGATCGGGACGATACGGAATAGGGTAAATTTTCCATTAAAAAATAGTGTACTTTTGGCAAAAAAAAATAAAAATAAAATAAAATAGTGTACTAAAAATACGGAATATGTTGAAAAATATCAGTTTTAAAGAAAAAATACACATAAAATAATAAATGTGAAAATAAATAATAATGCCGAAAATATCCACCACCAGATCTACACACATACACACACGGAGCCCAACGAGCATTCATTTAGTTTTGCTATAAATAAACTCACACAGCCCACTCTTCTTCCTCGCTCTCTCTTCTCTTCGTAGCCAACCCTTTTTCTTCTCTTCTCCGATTCTTCCTCCGTGAGGTACGTCTCCGAGTTTCTATGGCCTCCCCACGTCTCCCTTATTTAGCTTCTTCGCTTTTTCATTTCGTTTTCGTCTCCACCTACGTTGTTCTTACTTATTAAGTGGTTTTGATCTGAATATCGTATTTGATTCGATTTGATTTCTCCGCGATCTGTTTGTTCCTGCTGTGTTTTTTCACTGAGAACTAAACGGTGAGGAGTTCATCAATCACAGATCTGAATATTTAGTGTCGTTCGATTCGTAGATCTGGTTCTGGATCTGATTGCGATCTATTGTCATCTTTGAAAATGATTGGTGTTCTTGGTTCGTATGCCTTAGATCCGCTTTATATCATCTCTCAGGGACTAATGTCGCATGTGATTTGATCTAAGTTTTCGATTCTACTTTGAAGTGGACTCATCTTGTTTATCTCAATCATAAATACGACAACAGCTGCATAACTTTTTCACTTTTTGTTTTGAACACGTGAACTGTAATTCTGTCAGTTTTGTTGCCGCTTCCTTGGAGTCTGAAACGCCGCCTTATTATTCTATATATATATATATATATATATATACTAACAAGTTAATGAAAAAGAAAACGTATTTTATTTGATTTTGATATTGATCTCGATTTTGTTTCCGTTTGATGCAGTAAAACAAAATCAAAATGGCGTCTCACATTGTTGGATATCCTCGTATGGGCCCCAAGAGAGAGCTCAAGTTTGCATTGGAATCCTTCTGGGATGGCAAGAGCACTGCTGAGGATCTTCAGAAGGTGTCGGCTGATCTCAGGTCGGCCATCTGGAAACAGATGTCTGAGGCTGGGACTAAGTACATCCCAAGCAACACCTTTGCTCACTACGACCAGGTTCTCGACACCACCGCCATGCTTGGTGCTGTTCCACCCAGATACGGATACACCAGTGGTGAGATCGGGTTAGATATTTACTTCTCCATGGCCAGAGGAAATGCCTCTGTGCCCGCCATGGAAATGACCAAGTGGTTTGACACCAACTAGTGAGTCTCGAACGCTGTCTTGTGTCTTTTGCAGTGACATTGGCATTTGGGCTTTTTTTTGAGTTGTGGACTAATGTAATTATATTATTTTGATGCAGCCATTACATCGTCCCTGAGTTGGGCCCTGAGGTCAAATTTTCTTACGCATCTCACAAGGCGGTGAATGAGTACAAGGAGGCCAAGGCAGTACGTATCATTCTTCACTATTACCCATTTATTATGAGATTATTATGTGTGCTCGAGGATAAATTTATTGGAGATCATAGGCTTAGGTTTCGAGGATTTAGTGTTAGAGCTTAGATTCATTGGTTGGTGTTTCACCAAGGATGCTGATACGTCAGAGAATATAAACTGACTTCCATATTCACAAACCACATTTGGTTGGTAGAATAGCTGTTAGAAATGAATTTGACTCTGGTTGTCTTCTGGACACCTGAAGTAGTTTCTTTTTCTTATAATATTTAAAGTTGCTTATCTGATAAGCTTGATATTTATGCAGCTTGGTGTTGAGACCGTCCCTGTACTTGTTGGCCCAGTCTCTTACTTGCTGCTTTCTAAGGCTGCCAAGGGTGTGGAGAAGTCATTTGACCTTCTTTCTCTTCTCCCCAAAATTCTCCCTGTCTACAAGTAAGAAATCACATCGTTTTTTCTTTCTCTAATTTGCCATCCATGTCCTTGATGTTATGAATGATCCTTTGACATACCACTGTAATGATGACTTTCATTTGTGTTCAGGGAAGTGATTACCGAGCTTAAGGCAGCTGGTGCCACCTGGATTCAGCTTGACGAGCCTGTCCTTGTTATGGATCTTGAGGGCCACAAACTCCAGGCCTTTACTGGGGCTTATGCTGAACTTGAATCAACTCTTTCTGGTTTGAATGTTCTTGTGGAGACCTACTTCGCTGATATCCCTGCTGAAGCATACAAGACCCTGACTTCGTTGAAGGGTGTCACTGCCTTTGGATTTGATTTGGTCCGTGGTACAAAGACACTTGATTTGGTCAAGGCAGGTTTCCCCAAGGGAAAGTACCTCTTTGCTGGTGTTGTCGATGGAAGGAACATCTGGGCCAATGACTTTGCTGCGTCTCTCAGCACTTTGCAGGCACTTCAGGGTGTTGTTGGAAAAGGTAATATTTCCTTCCAGTGCCTTTTACCCGACAATACTAGGGGAGTACTCAAAAAAAAAAATTTGAAATGTTGATCTGTTATCTTTCTGCATTGATGCAGACAAGCTTGTGGTCTCAACCTCCTGCTCTCTTCTCCACACGGCCGTTGATCTTGTCAATGAGACTAAGCTTGACGATGAAATCAAGTCATGGATGGCGTTTGCTGCCCAGAAGGTCGTTGAAGTGAACGCATTGGCCAAGGCTTTGGCTGGTCAGAAGGATGAGGTGTTTTTTGCAGAAATTTTACCCACATGCTTCTTTATTAGATACTTGAATAATCTGCAATGTAAATGATTTGGTAAACATTAGAACTCTAATATTGTTATCTCTTTCAGGCCCTTTTCTCTGCCAACGCTGCTGCTTTGGCTTCAAGGAGGTCTTCCCCAAGAGTCACCAACGAGGGTGTTCAGAAGGCTGTAAGTTTGACGTCAAACCTAAGCCGTGTTCATTCAATGATTTATTTTCTTAATATTTTATTGATCGAGATGGTTTCTGATTCTTGTTATCTCAGGCTGCTGCTTTGAAGGGATCTGACCACCGTCGTGCAACTAATGTTAGTGCTAGGCTAGATGTTCAGCAAAAGAAGCTTAACCTTCCAATCCTGCCAACCACAACCATTGGTTCCTTCCCACAGACCGTAGAGCTCAGGAGAGTTCGCAGAGAGTACAAGGCGAAGAAGTTAGTCTCCTAAATTCAATCCCTGGTATTTCCTTAAACTGTATGATGCTAACGGTTTCACTGATCTCTTTATTAGGGTTTCTGAGGAGGACTACGTCAAGGCCATCAAGGAAGAGATCAAGAAAGTTGTTGACCTCCAAGAGGAACTTGACATCGATGTTCTTGTCCACGGAGAGCCAGAGGTGAGCTTTTTCTTTTTAATTTTCTATGCTATGAACCCTTGAATTGAGTGGCTGAAACTAATATTCAAAGTTATTTTTGGTAGTTCTTGTTAATGTTTCTGATGAGACATGTTTCAACAATTTTGTAGAGAAACGACATGGTTGAGTACTTTGGGGAGCAGTTGTCTGGTTTTGCCTTCACCGCAAACGGATGGGTCCAATCTTATGGATCTCGCTGTGTGAAACCACCAGTCATCTACGGTGATGTGAGCCGTCCCAAGGCAATGACCGTCTTCTGGTCCTCAATGGCTCAGAGCATGACCTCTCGCCCGATGAAGGGAATGCTTACCGGCCCCGTCACCATTCTCAACTGGTCCTTTGTCAGAAACGACCAGCCCAGGTACATAAAAGACCTTAATCTAAAACAAACACAGCTTACCAAAAAATCACTAAAACATATATATTTTTGGAAAAATTGTAGGCACGAAACCTGTTATCAGATTGCTTTGGCAATCAAGGATGAAGTCGAGGATCTTGAGAAAGGCGGAATTGGTGTCATTCAGATTGATGAGGCTGCACTTAGGGAAGGATTACCACTCAGGAAATCGGAGCACGCTTTCTACTTGGACTGGGCTGTTCACTCTTTCAGAATCACCAACTGTGGCGTCCAAGACAGCACCCAGGTTTGCTTCCTAAAACATCTCTCTTGAAGTGAAAATGCTTTCTTTCTCAGTTGCTTTAAACTTGTGCTTCTTCTGTTGGTTAATTGCAGATCCACACTCACATGTGCTACTCCCACTTCAATGACATCATACACTCCATCATCGACATGGATGCTGATGTCATCACCATCGAGAACTCCCGATCTGATGAGAAGCTTCTCTCTGTGTTCCGTGAGGGAGTGAAATACGGCGCTGGTATTGGTCCAGGTGTCTATGACATCCATTCTCCAAGAATACCATCTTCTGAGGAAATCGCAGACAGGGTCAACAAGATGCTTGCTGTTCTTGAGCAGAACATCCTTTGGGTTAACCCTGACTGTGGTCTTAAGACCCGTAAGTACTCAGAGGTTAAGCCCGCGCTCAAGAACATGGTTGATGCGGCTAAGCTCATCCGCTCCCAGCTCGCTAGTGCCAAGTGAAGAAAGCTCGAAATGAGATGAATGATTTGAACAAGGAAACGGTTCTTTTATCTACAATGGTTGTGTTTTTGTTTTGTTTTAATAACTTTTTAAAAAATATTTTAGACCAAGTTAGATTTGATGCATATGGTTTCTTCCCTCTTGCTGAGAGAGGCATCCTTTTGGATTTGCTGCAATGTTTGTGTTTTCTTTTTTTCTCCTTTAGTTCTCTGATGGAATGTCTTTTTCAAAGGTTTCTGGAAAGGAAATAAAGATCGATTCTTATACGAATTATCCACACAGTTTCCCAAATAAGCATTCCGTAATCCAAGTACAATTTTAACTTCTCAATGCTGTTAAGTGTTCACAAAATGCTTATATATAACTAATCGCACATCTATAACATTCCATCTTTCATTGCTTTTGTGAAAAATAACACGTTCAGAAGAGAAATATATTTCCTCCTTCATTGCTTTTGTAAATGATATTTTATAGAGTCGAGATTGCATCCATTCGAAAGTGTTCTTGATCCTATATATCCTTCGACATCCATATTTTCTAATGGACATTCAAGAATATTGAACAAGACAAATGTCCATTCGAAAATATGGATTAGACAACTAAATCTTCAAAAAAACCTAAAAACCAAAAGTCAATGTATTTGAAAAACTAATGTCATTCCACTTCGTCATCAACAAGAACCCGAGAAGTAGCCGTGGGAATGGAAATGTTCCGGAGGCATCTGCTGACCAAAATGTGGCTGGCCCATCATAGAGTCCAAGTCGGATCCAATGACTGTTTCATTGTTAGCATCTACCGAAGTTATGTCATGGATACTTGAGCGTTTCTTTGCCTTACTCTCCAGGTTTTGCCTCAAGTAATACTTCTGTGCATGGCTTGCGACTTGCGTTGCGGTCCTTGACCTCACATACTCCTTCGATATGCTCTTCCAATCTCCTTCGATATGCTCTTCCAATCTCCTCTCCCAAACTCGTCTAATCCCTTTAGAAATTTTCTGAAATATCATTAAATCAATCAGCCAAAAGCCCATAACCAAGATCGTTAATAATCGACATCTTCGTAATAAATATGATGCGCTTATATGATTCCATAACCAACAAAATTAACCCCTAACAGTTCATCAGCCTTACCAAGATTTAGCTTTATACTTTCCCTAACTAACAAAAACCCTAAATCAGTCGGAAACCCTAATTATCGAGCAAGATTTGAACGTTTAGTTGATACTTTCCCCTAACCAACAAAAAAACCCTAAATTATCACCCCGAAACTAAGTGTTAATCCATACTTTCTCCCCAATCAAGAAAGCCCTAAATTCAGACTTTGCACAATCAACAGAAACCCTAATTCTCATCAACAGTCTTAAGACTGACCCGTGTTCCTGACCAAGGAATTCCCCTCTTTCTATCTTTCTCGACGTTTTTGGACGATTGCGATGAGATTCCACCTGAGTAATCTGGGTAATCGGGTACGGCAACCCGACCCGATTCGATAAAGTCAATATCGTGGACCAACGCGTCGTAGTAGTACACCACCTCCACAAGCGGTAACTGCAGATGGTCGGCGATAGTCTGAAACCTATTCGGAGAATTCTCCGGGAATCGCATCAGAGCTCCCTCAAGCCGCTTGTCATCGTCCCTCGTCCATTGCCTCCAAGCCATAAAAATAATATCCTTAGTCTAGTCTCGTGATCCAAGCAACAAGAAACTAAGTGTTGTTCAAAATTGGACTGTTTCCAGAGACAGCAATCGAATCGATTTATTTTTTCTTTGTATTTAATTGTAGATCGGATTTTGTGGTATGATTCTCCGATTCTAGTTCAGTTGAGATTCATATTTAAATGGATCAAAGATAACCCACCTTTAAAGAAATATGGGCCTTATTTTCTTATACAGCCCATTAAGATATGGGTTTTTCTTGTTTAAAACAATAATTAATATTTAATGTTCATGATGCTTAATTAAGCTCAGATATGGCTTCGTCTTCTTCTCGGCAGCCTGAATGAATATTTCATGTTTAAACTTTTAACCTGTCGTCTTCCATGGCGGAGAAAGCTCGTATGCCTTGGAGCAAAAATGGTTTCATACCCTTATTCAATCTACAGACCTTCCTCATTTTACAATAATACACAATACCATTTTTACCCTTTTCATTTTAATTATTAAATCATTTTATTAATCCAAAAATTTAAAATTTAAAAGAATTAATTTGTCAAAAAAAAAAATTCATCTGCATCGCTTGAGTCCAGCTTCTTGTTCAACATTTTTTTTTCTTCTTCGTTCTTCTTCTTCAATCTTGCAACGGAGCTGGGCAGTATTGCAATTAAGTTCCTACATTGGTAATTGATGGGTTGTATTTGTTGATTTTTTGGAAAATCCGAAATTAGAACTGGGATTTGCAGAACTGGTACAACTGGGATAACTGAGTACAACTTGGATAACTGGTACAACTGGGATAACTGGTATTACTGAGATAACTGGTACAACTGTGAGAACGGTTATTACTCAGAAGAGTTAACAACTAGTGTAAATGTGTAGTAATGTTATTTTTTTCTCTTTTTCAGGTTATAATGGATAGTAACCATTCTACAATCATACGTTTTAAGTATGTGGATGTTATTCAAAGAAAGGAAATCAAGTACGTTAGATTTCAAGAGAAGAAAGAGTTTACACTTTAATGATGAAGACATCTATTGAGAAGGACAATTATGTTGAGTTGGTAGACAAATTATGCAGGAAGATTATGATAGATGAAGCTACGACAAAACTGAAAATTAGTTATATTTCATTGGTTCATGTTCCTAAGAAACCATCATATATTTTGGATGATGAACATGTTTTATGTTATTTAACGGAAGTAAATAAAGATGGATGTAGAAGCATATGGAGCTCATCAAAGATGTCGAACAAAATCAGGTGTGTGAGCAAAACCAGAGGGTTGAGCAAGTTTTAAGAGAGGATTGGGGAATTGGAGTTGTTGTAAGTAATGAAGTGAATGCTAGAGTTAATGATGGCATCATGACTCTTTACATATTGTGTTTATGGGCTATATTTAACATGTATTTTAATCAAATAAATACAATTTTTGGGTATTGAGTACATCTTATTTCACATCATCTACCTTATATTTTTATGTTGAGTTTTATAATCTTAACCACATTATTATGGAAAACTAACAAATAATGTACTTTTATACATATTATTATATGAAAAAATGTTAAATGTCCTCTAATTACCTAATTTCATAAGTACAACTATAGAAATTTAATTTAGAGTACGGTATAAATAATTACAAATTTAAACTATCAAAGTACAACTATGTTCAAGAGGGTACAATTAAAAACTTGGGTACAACTATGTGAAATATTTGTCGGTGCCAAATGTTAAATAAATAATTTTTTATTATTTTGCAGGTTCATGTGAAATTTAAGATGTATGATATTTTCATTTTGATATAATCCAATTGTACCGAATAGTTCCAGTTGTACTGATCGGAGTTGTACTTAATAGTTTCAGTTGTACAATAAAAATCAAAAACAAACTTGAATCGTGTTTCACTAGCACAAATCAAAAAACAAAAAAAAATCTCAAGTTACATTGCCAAGTCTCGTCAAGAAACCATAAACAATTCATCGATTTTTAGACCCAAAATTCATTGATTTCACCAGCACAATTCCTGCATTAAGAAAATAAAACACAAACTTATTTTGATTTTTAGACCCAAAATTCATCGATTTCAGTACAAACCCTAACCCCTGATTTGATTTTATTCGACGAGAACGAACGAAATTTGGTCAAGAGAAATTGAAGACGAGTGAAAAAAGAAGAAACAGAAAAGAAAGGAAAAATAGAAGAAGAAGTATTTAAGATTTAAAATTCCAGAATAGAAAGGAAAAAAGAAAAGAAAAAAAGGGTTGAATCGCGATGAATGAGGAGAAGGAAAGAGAAAATGAAGGAAAATAAAAATTGGGTTTATATAGATGAAGCAGGAGAAGGAGAGGGAGAAAAAAAGAATTTTTATTTTTTTGGGTTTAGATCGATGAAGGAAGATAAAGAGAGGGAAAAAGAAGTTTTTTAATTTTTGGGTTTAGATTGACGAAAGAAGAGAAGGAGAGAGAAAAAGTAGAAAAACAAAAATTGGGTTGAGATTGATGCAGAAGGAGAAGGCAGAATGAGAGTGAAAAAGAACAAGAAAAAATTGTTTTTTTTTTTTGTTTAGATCGACAAAGGGTTAGGATTTTAATTGGATCTGGTTTTGACCCGATTTTAATTGGTTCGGGTGGATAATCCGTTATCAGTCTGGTTGGCTTTGTAAATAAGTTAAATTGTGAAGTTTTAAAGCAATTTCAACGTTTTTGATTAAAAAAAAAATCAAAAAAAAAATATTTTTTATAAAAGAGGCATATGAGCCTTTTTTGAGATCGAGAGAGGCATACGAGCCTTTCGTCCAGAAAGCTCACAAAACCCTCTTTCTGTTAGCGAATTTAATCAAGGTTCCTCCATTGAAGGCTTTCTCTCTTTTGAATTCATCGATATTTCATGGAGTTCAACACACACATGAGTCCTTCTCAATTCTTCTTCGTCTCCTTCTATCTGGGAACTTATTCTCTCACGCCCAATCGCTTCTGCTTCAAGTTATCTCTGGGAGAATCCAATCACAGTTCTTCACTTCTTCCTCGCTGTTACCGTACTTGACAGAATCAGAAAGTTCGAAAACCAAGTCTCGACTCTATGAAGTAATTGTCAATACGTATGTTCAATCTCAATCCCTAGACTCCGCGATCTCTTACTTCAACGAGATGGTCGATAAGGGTTTTGTTCCTGGACCGAATTGCTTCAATAATCTCTTGAGTTTTGTAGTTGGGTCGTCTTCTTTCAACGAATTCTGGGGTTTCTTCAACGAGAACAAGAGCAAAGTTGATCTGGATGTGTACAGCTTCGGGATTGTGATCAAAGGCTGTTGCGAATCTGGGGAAATTGAGAAGAGCTTTGAGCTTCTTGTTGAATTAAAAGAGAATGGGTTTTCTCCAAACGTTGTTATCTTACACTACATTGATCGATGGTTGTTGCAAGAAAGGGGAAATCGAAAAGGCCAAAGATTTGTTTTCAGAAATGGGGAAAATCGGATTAGTCGCTAATGAGCGTACTTCCACGGTTTTGATTCATGGGTTATTCAAAAACGGGATCAAGAAACAAGGGTTTGAGCTGTGCGAGAAAATGCAGAACGATGGAGTTTTCCCCAATCTCTATACTTACAACTGTGTCACGAATCAGCTCTGCAAAGATGGAAGAACAAAAGACGCATTCAAACTGTTCGATGAAATGCGTGAGAGAGGAGTTTCGTGTAACATTGTTACTTATAACACGCTGATCGGTGGGTTATGTAGAGAGATGAAGGCGAGTGAAGCTAATAAGCTGATAGATCAAATGAAGAGCGATGGAATCAACCCGAGCTTGATCACTTATAACACTTTGATTGATGGGTTTTGTAATGTGGGAAAATTAGGCAAGGCGTTGAGTTTATGCAGAGATTTGAAGTCAAGAGGTATGTCTCCATCTCTCGTCACGTATAATGTTCTAGTATCTGGGTTTTGTAAAAAAGGAGATACTTCAGGAGCCTTAAAGATGGTTAAGGAGATGGAAGAGAGAGGTATTAAACCGTCGAAAGTAACATACACAATTCTTATCGATACATTTGCTCGTTCGAATAACATGGAGAGAGCGATTCAGCTTCGATCATCAATGGAGAAACTAGGATTAGTTCCGGATGCTCATACGTATAGTGTATTGATTCACGGGTTTTGCATCAAAGGTCAAATGAATGAAGCATCGAGGCTTTTTAGGTCGATGTTCGAGAAGAAGTTAGAACCAAACGAGGTGATATACATACAATGATTCTTCGGTATTGCAAGGAAGGTAGTTCTTATAGAGCGTTGTGGTTGCTCAGAGAGATGGAAGATAAAGATTTGGCTCCAAATGTTGCTAGCTATAGTAATTTGATTGAAGTACTTTGTAAAGAAAGAAAATTGAAAGAAGCTGCGGATTTGGTTGAGAAGATCATTGATTCAGGGATGGATCCATCTGCTTCAATCTGTAATATGATCTCTAGAGCCAAAAATGATTCACCTGTAGCTCAAACAAATGATAAGAGCAGTTTCAATGTGACCTAAAATTACACAATTGATGTGAAGAATTGTTTGAATGATCTTATACCTTGGGGCATGATTCATCGCCTCCTGACCATTCGTTCCCCCTGAACTTATATCCATCTTTGAGAAGGGCTTCGATGTGATCTACCATCGGGTCTATTTCGTCGGTCTATATAAGAGATTCAGTGGATGTAGGGTTATCAGTGTGAAAGATGGAGTCAATAGGCATAGACTGCACTTTCAAGACTTAATGATCTTATGGATCCAATGAGGAAATCTCCCTTTCCTTAAAATCTTTTGTTTCCTTGTTTTTTATTTCTTTTTGGCAAGGCTTCAAATCTTAAATTAAGCTACTCTTGTAAAACCTCAAACTTATTTCCTTAATGATATTTATACTTTAGCAAAAAAAATAGATGGAGTCAATACTTACTTGTAAATAATGTACGTCCATGATAGAAACAATAATATTAAAAATGATTATCATGTACGTACTTTTATTTATATGTACGTATATTGACACTTTAAATGCACATAAACAAAATACAGCCTCGCAACTTATATGCATAATATTTATATTATATGATAATATGAACGGACGGGTTAGTATTATATTTTTATAATGCTGTCTTTTGCGGGTTGGTTTGTCAAAACCAATGTTCAAAATCTAGACGCTAGTCGGGCGGTCGGGTTGGGCCTAGCGTCTAACTCGAAAATTGGGGATTAATCGGGTATTAGTTTTTAACTATTTATTTATTTATTTTAAGATTTTTATATTTTTCATGATTAATTTTGTTATATATATAGATTTTTCAAACATATTTCAACTTTTGGATATATTTAAAAACTATTCTTGGGATTTATTGCTAAGCTGAACTTGTTTTGGCTTCCATGTCACCAGTTCGAATTGAATAGGTGTAGTTTTTGTGTTTTTTTTTCTATTTCTCTTTAATGAAGGGTAAAACTTAAAATTTAAAATTTTTCATAATTTAAAAAAAAAAAGAAAAAAAAATCGGTCAACCGATTAATCGCCGCCTAGTCATTAATCTCCAAGGTCCACCGCAGCCTAGCGCCTAGGCGGCTAGGCATCCGCTTTTCAATACATGGGTCAAAAACATACAAGATAGTGAGATAATTCGAGACATATTAAAATGACATATTAACCCATTTTAACATTCATAACAAAAAAATGGTTGTGTAGTAATCTAGATTCACATAATAACAAAGTTTACAATTATGATTACATCGATATATACTTAACTAACTTATTCTTATTATAGTAATATACACCATATGGCAATATCATATAGTTTTTATAACAGTTTACATTTTTGTTGGATAACAAACGTTGCTATCATTTAAAGTTACAAAAATTACATAATCATGAATTTTTTCATTAAAATTAAAGTTAAACTATTTTCGTTAGTGTTTGGTCTACATAACGTTTTTATACAAAAAAACAATGTATAAAAAATATATTGCCCCGCACACATCACCTATTAAAAGATATAGAACTGAAATATATTTAATAGGTGCTGTGTGCGGGGCAATATATTTTTTATACATTGTTTTTTAGTATAAAACATTCGAATGGATAATTTAGGTATTAAAAATATATTTAAAATTAAATATAGAATTAAAAATATATATAACAAAACGGGTCAGAAAATTTGGGTAGCTAAAATCATTAATTTTGAATCATACATGTCATACCAAAAATATATTTTTCCATACAAAATAGAAAACTTAAAAAGAAAAACAAATAAAAAATTGTTGTATGCCCTCATTGATTAAAATTTTAGAAAACTATATAATATATTCAATACCAAAAATAAAATTGTTGACAAATTATATCTAAACACAAAATAAATATGTGTTTCATATTACGAAAATTTAATATACAAAAACAAATTATATCTAAACACAAAATAAAAATATGTCTCATATTACAAAAATTAAATCTACAAAAATAAATTATATCTAAACACAAAATAAATATGTCTCATATTACAAAAATTAAATCTATAAAAACAAATTATATCCAAACACAAAAATAAACACAAATTATATTACAAAATTTTATAAACAAAAACAAGAATAATTTGCCGTGCGGACCGGGTTAGAGTCTAGTTTACAATTAAATATCAAAGGTTATTTTCTTTCTAAAATTTGTGTGGAATCAACCAGTTACAAGTTAGAGAACATCCACAAAACATGTTGACAAAAAAAAGAACATCAACTTTTACGATCGTTTCTACAATTTTTTTTTTAACGCTGATGAAACTTGGAAACCTTAAATGATAAATAGAAGCTACAAAAAGTTTCTGTCAAAAGAAAATGTGTACAACGTAAGAGCCAATGACATAATCAGAGTAAAACTCTCAAGAGCTTGAAAATTGTTGGCTTTGACACCCTTGTGGCAACAGAATCACATGAGCAATCCATCTGCATTGTTAAGAGCTTCTTTGGCTTTCCTGAATTTCCCAAAGATTGTCTTGTTAGTTTTCACAACATATTCCTTCATAAAGAATTTGATGCCATCGCGTAGAGCTTCATAGTCTGGATTCAAGGCTATGCGCGTGAATAAGTTCCACACAAGATTCTCAGTGTGCTCGAAGATGGCCTCGAACAGCATTCGAAAGTGCATAATTCTTTTCGGAGTTAACTGCACTGGATTTGCCAAGTCCACAGATTTGAGCACAGCAAGAGAAAGATTGAATGATACAATCATCTCTGCCACAAATTTCGCCAGATGCATTGATCTCTGAAGTGACATTGACTCTAGTTCTTTGAAATGGTCCCAGATGCAATACTGCAGGAGATTTGTTATAAGAAAAAAACCACAATATGATAAAGAGAAAAAGGAATCGTTACATAAACCAGCTTCGGCTCTATAAGATAGTAGAAAAGTACCTGTAGTGTAAACTTATGATTCTTGTCGTGCTCGCAAAACTTTGAAGCGAGAACTGTGTAGTACTTATTAAATACTTTCTCCTGTAAACAGCATTCAACTAGAACCCTCATGATCTCCCTGTCCAGCTTTCCTGGCAAATCCAATCTAAGAAGTTTCTCAAATGCATCAATGTAGTCCTCACTACTCATGATCACGCAAAATATAGCTTTTCTGGAATCTGTATTCATCCTCTGTGCATCAGCTAGCTTTAACATTTTCTGGGCCTCAACAACCTCTGCGTCCATTGTTTGTGCTACATCTTCAGCGTTGTTTGATTTAACCGCCAAATCGCCAGATAACCACCACTGACCCTTCTTCTCGGGGTCAAGCAGCTTGCTCCATGTGAGCCCTCTTAATAATACTTCTTCCACTCTCAACTGTGCAAATTGTAAGAAATTAGGGCACAAACCGAGTGCATCTTAGTCAAACTTACTCATCCAAAAGCGACGGTAAGAAGCAGAAGCACACAAGTTTACGACTGTCATGATGGAATCTATCATATTGAGGAAAAACCAGCAGAGACATTACCTTCTGAAGCCACTTCTTTACCCTTGTGTTCTGGATGGAATCCTCTTTGGCTCTCAACTTGTTGTTCTTGATGGCAGCAATGGTTTCAAGCATCTTTTCCATCTGCAAAATTCAGTGTAAGAAACGGCTTAAAATCATAACAAAACATTTTCTTCAAGAAGTGAATCTTTCGTAGATCACTTACTGTGTAGTTATTTATTTTTGTCTGGCCATCCGGGGAGGTTTTAATTTCATTTGCTTTGTTCTGGATGCTTATGATGAATGTTTTCATGGCCAGAGGATCATCACTTCTTATTTTCATTCCACAGCCTAGTCAAAGCATAATCAAGGACTTAGAGATGCAACATAAAATCTCAAAACACCTCCTAATATGACCATGCAAGGATAATAATAAAACTTACAATCTAAAACAGTTAAAATAGTGCAGGCATCAACTTCAGTCAGCCGCTTCCCCAATGTCATTAAGAAATCATAAATAAGATCACTGCAAAAACAAATATAGAAATTCACATTCCGTCCCAGAAAATAACCAAAAAAAAAAAAAATCATTAATAAGATAACTTATGGGAAAATGTAAAAAATATATAAGATCACTGTACAATCTAGTTCTCTTACATAAGAACTAGATAATGCATTGGGGTAAAAATAAACGAAACATATCCATGTCAAAAAACAAATAAAATCCATAGTACATGACGGACACTCAAGAGTTTTTAAAAGTCAAGAAAATCCATTTCCACAAGATTCTGACGAAAATGTGTGTTTAGAGTATCTGGTTTGACAGCCTGATAAGTAAACAGCTTTCTTGGTTCAGTTCTAGAAATTTCAAAACAGTGAAGAATAACTACACTTGCCTACAGCGCTTGATCAAATTGAAAGAATGTGTAGCTGCAGAAAATTTTACCTGGAGCAAACTCCCAATATGCACAGATAAGAAAGTAAAAGAGTAATTCCATTCAAAGAGAGACTGTCTTCTTTCTGGTATTCAGCCTGAATTTTTTTTTAAGGATTTGTAATTAATGCAGTATTTCAAACAAGGTGGTGAAAAGAAACATATTGTGGAGAATTTAGCAAGCAATTCATACTGGAGAAATTCAGGGACAAACCTCGAAAGATTTAGCAAGTGAAGCAATAAGCTTTGCACTAAAATCCATTCCAACAAGACACGCCATGCCAGCTATAAAAGCAGCAAATACAGAGTACCTTAACAAGGAAAACAAACTATTCAGACATGAATCGACTAATATGGTCGTAGATGTAACCAAGCAGTTCCACATTATTCAAGGGCTAGCAGTAACACCAGCTGAAACTCTAGAAAGTTGTACAAATCTTAACTGCTCATTGCCTCTGGCATAAGTTGCCAAAACCTCTTCACAGAAAATCTGAGAGGACACACTTCTCGCAACAGTCTGCATTAGCAAATATTACAGGGGTTAGTACAGGGAAGCAAAAATACCATGTAAGAACTATAACAAAATAGTATTGAAGCAATTTTAACAATGAAATAGGATTATGATAACCACAAAATATCAACCATACAACTATCAATAATTCTGAAGGAAAAACTGCGAAGGATATTTAAGCTTACGCGATAGATTGTGGAAAGCTCTGCAGTTATTGTTTCTACATTGGATTCAGCCATCTTATTAAGAAGACCTGTAACACATACCAAGCACATCAAACTAAGACTACAGAACTAGAAACACCACAGGTTAAACTGCCTTTGCTAGCCATACCTTTTATCCGTGTACGTATTTTAGTGTGTTCTTCAGGTTCACTTCTGGCCTGAGATCTAAAACGAGGAGCAACATACTTGATGCTGCTCTCAGGATTATATTCCTGCAGAGGAGATTCTACTTTCTCCAAACTTGATGGTGAATCGTGATAATTAACAGTCTCTGACTCACCACCATCTGTGATTTTCATCGGATGAATTTCTAGTGCTTCATCCATAGACTTCTTCTTCTTACGCTGTTTACGGTCTCTTTTTCTTGTAGGCTCTTCTTCGCTTGCCTCATCAGAAAAATCAGAATCTTCATGCTCCAACTCTCTGTTTGCTTGCTTTTCGACAACCTCATGGTCCTGTTTTTCTTCGGATCTCTTTCTCTTCCGCTTCTTACTAGAATCACTGAGTTCAGATCCCATCGAATCCAATACAGATGGAAGTCCTTCAAACAATTCATTCATACCATCATCCAAGCCCCTTAGTTTTCCTTTCTTTACCTTGAGCTTCTTTGCGAGCTTCCTCTCAAGTTCAGCATCCTGCTCACCAGATATTAAAGCGCTTTGTGTCTCCATTTCAAGAAACTCTTCAAATTTCGTCTTCTTTGGTTTCTTTAGATCTTTCATCCTGTGTACTTTTTGCATCTTCTTCTCCTTTGATTTGACTCTAACCTCGCCTTTCTTTTGTGTAAGAGATTTGCCATCATCCTTATTTCCACTAGGACTAATTGATTTCACCTGTTCAGTTTCACTATCACTTATCTGAGGAAAATTTTCAGACTTGCTCACATCACCAGTCTTCGGAACTGATGATGATACTCGTTTCTCCTTTTGCAACTTCTGAGAACCAGCAAACCAACAACACACATCAACAAACCATTTAACAGGAATTGACTGATGACTAGTAAACTATACCAAAGTTATTAAACAAAGATTCCCTCGTACCTGACGCTGAAGCCAAGATTCATGCTTTTTCTGGTTCTTCTCCAACCGAGCCTCTTTCCGCTTTTCATGACGTGAGTTCCCTGCCGAGCACCAAAAACAAACAAAAGGAGATTCTTTAACATCCTAGCTCGAGCAAGACATATAGGTTAGACCATTGCTAAGGAAAAATATCACCTTACCCATTTTAGCTGCCCAACAAAAGATTCTGCCAACACCAAAAGTAGGAAAACAACAAAATTAGAACTTTGGCTTTCCGCTAAAACATAGAAGATGCAGAACACACGACATTCCCAAATAAAATTGCAGGTTTATATAACAACTGAGGCTCTCCTACAATTTTAACCCGTACCCCGATTTCAACCAAAAGCAAAATCCTGTTTTTTTTTGCAATTCCACCAAACAATCAAAATAGGCCAAACACATAAAAGCCAGAGTGTATAATTGCACAAAACTAAACAGATGATTAGTTGAAAACGCCACTTAGAAATCCAAAAGTAATTGAAAGAAGATGAGTAGAATGAAGCAAAGAAGAAAACGACATAACTAAAAGCCACCAAAACCATAAAAGAAAACAAAACACATAGAGAAACCCGAGTTGAAATTCCGAAAAGAAGAATAAAGAGAAGGATGGAGCAATACTTGGACACGTGAGCTCGTACGAATCTGTTCGTTCTCGCTCTTGCTCGCTGTGTGATGAAAGGAAGTAGGAAAATAAAACTGAAGGAGGACTTTTAGGTTCAACGAAAAGGAAATTGCGGAAATTAGGGTTTTTTTCTGTCGAATTTTAAAAATTATAACGATATCTAATAAAAGATGGAGAAGCAAAGCCCGCGAAGTTATTGGGCCTAAACCTTATCACTGTTCGTCAAAAGGAACAATCATCCGTTCTATTAAAACAGAGTAACATTTGTGTCCAAACATGATTAAATTCGTGTCCAAACAGGAAAAAAAGTGCAATTAAGTCTATTTTTATCCTGGATAACTGATATTCCTTTTATGGATAACTAATTCTATTTTTTTTATCTCCATTGCCAAACAGAATATAAGAAGAATATTACCTTAAAGATCTTATTCCTTCTTTTTATGCTTCATTTAAAATTTTGTTTGCAGGAAACCCAACCCTTCCGCTTCCATATTTATTCACAATTAATATTTCCATCATTTAAGGAATATTCGTGGAATAAATGTTTGAATATCATGTTTCTGTTATTATCTTCTTTTTTTTCTGTTAATATCTTAATGCTATGATTTTGGTAGGTTTCAACTATATTCAAGATTTTGTATTGATCTTTTTTTATTTGTATTAATTTACTTCCCGTTTATTTTAATATAGATTAATTGATTATCAAAGATTCTTTAAGAAGTTTTACTAAATCTATGCCGCCTATATAAGAAGTTTCATTTCGTAGTTTTTTTTCCATTTTTGATGAGCATCTTAATATCTAAATTTAGTGTATGGCCTGTTCGTTTCATCATTCAGATGATTCATCTGGATGGAGATGAGAATTGATGTTTGTTTAAATGTTTTTTAACTTCATTCAGATGAATCATCTGGATGGACCATCTGAATGAGTTTTAAAAATTGTGAACAAATTTTTAAATCCATATGACTGATCCAAATTGGATCATCTGAATGGAACTGGCTCAGTAAAAAAAAGACGAAAATACCCCTGGAAAAAACCTAGATCTAATCGCGACTCTTCTCTTCTCACTCTCTTCTCCGACTCTTCTCTTCTCACTCTCTTCTCCGACATTCATCTCTCACTCGACTTCGGCGAGCTGCTTCTCTCTCCGGCGACTTCTTCCTCTGGCGAATTCTCCATCCGGCGAGCTGCTTCTCTCTCCGGCTTCACACAGGTGAGCTTCTCCTCTTTTTTCTTCAACTTTCTCTTAGCTCTTAACTATGTAACTCACTCTTCTGGGTTTACTGGATTTCAATATGTGTTCGTGGGTTCTCATTCTTTTTATGAGTTTTGAATTTGTTGTCTTCGAATGCATCGTTATGCATTTGTTGCAATGTGTGCTGAATTTGTTGCAGACAGATCCCCTCACGCCTCAGCTTGGTGCCGTTTTCTTTGACATAGTTAATTCAATGTGTAAATTTGTAGACCCTATGACATAGCTTTCTAGCCTTGGGTTTAGTTAGGAACCTTCTGGAAGTACAAAGGAGGGATGGGTAGGGCAAGGTTTGCGATTACGATGGCTATAAGATTCCGTTATATTATGTTTCTTGACAAGTTGATGATATTCTGGGCAATCTGATTTGAGGAGTGTGGGGTGAGTTGAATAAATGCCACTTAGTTTTTATGTGATAGAGAGTAGAAGAGAGAGCTAAGAAAAGTAATACCCTTTCTTACCCTTCTTGCTGGTCTGGGTGAAACATAGAAAGATTTCTATCGCTGAAGTTAATGATAAAAGTGTGAGTAAAAGGTATTGATAGCTGAAGGGAGGTAGCGATTGTTTAGTCTTCTCTTATTTGATTTTTCGTATTTCGCTTTCATTTACTATCTGTTCTTACTTGTTGATTGTGTCCCTGTCGAAGGTTTATGAGTCCAATATCATTAATATTACAATGATTGATTATGAGTCCAATATTATTAATAAGTTTTGGAGCCGTAACAAAGATGGAACAACACTTTTCTTGACTCTACGCAATAGAGAATTTTTCATCTTTGTATGATCGGTTTTTGCTGTGATTTTTGGTTGAGTAGTTGTAGGAAAGTCTATGAAAAATGACTGATTATCAAGGCTGTGGACATTGTCCTTATGAACTCTAGTATCTTATGAACTCTAGTATCTATTGTCCTATCTTGTTATTTTGAGTGAATGAGAATAAAATTATCTTATCTTGTTATTTTGTTTTTTACAGTTATCAGTTATTGTTGGGCCCAGATTCTGCTCTCACAATTATGATACGATGGTAGATGCCATCACTAATGTTCTAATCCATGTGTGTTCTTTGTTGCAGAATACACAAATAAGGATCAGAATTGACTAAGCTCTTGTAAGGATCTCTTGTAAACTTTTCTCATTTCAAGTTCTACTTTGTTTCTCTTTGAAAGTTATCTTTATACCTTCTGTCTCTGTTTTCAGAAAGTTAAAACGAGATGGACAGTAAAGAAACATTTAGATTTTTAATTGAGGATGATGACATGGAGTTGGTACTAGAGGAGGAGAAAAACATGTATGCTCTTATAGAAGAAATGTATGGAGTGATGGAAGTTAATATTGACAGACAATTAGTGAGGAAAAATCGAGGAGAAGGCTGGCGTCGTGTGCAGCGGTTAATGTTCGAGTCTAAGGTACAATGCTTTGATATTCTACGCATGCATCAGTCAACATTTAGGAGTTTATGTAAGAGGCTATATGAACAGTATAAGTTAGAGGAATCTTGCAATGTTTATGTTGAAGAGAGTGTTGCAATGTTCGTAGAAATGGTTGCACAAGATCTAACTGTACGGGTCCTAGCTGAGCGATATCAACATTCACTTGACACTGTGAAAAGGAAGCTAGATGATGTTTTAAGTGCTCTCTTGAAACTCGCAGCAGACATAGTGAAACCTACAAGGGATGAGTTCACAAGTGCTAGTCCTTTTCTAGTAGATGATAACCGGTATATGCCTTATTTTAAGGATTGCATTGGTGCTCTTGATGGCACACATGTGCCAGTTCGTCCTCCATCAGGGAGTGTAGAGCCATTTAGAGGTCGAAAAGCAGAGGCAACTATGAACGTGCTTGCTATATGCAATTTCAGTATGAAATTCATATATGCTTATGTTGGGGTTCCCGGAAGAGCACATGACACAAAGGTGCTAACATATTGTGCAACACAAGAAGCTTCTTTTCCTCATCCTCCGTCTGGAAAGTACTACTTAGTTGACTCATGTTACCCAACCAGAAATGGTTACCTAGGTCCACATCGTAGAACTAGATACCATATAGATCAGTTCAATAGAGGAGGACCACCCACAAACAGTAGGGAGTTGTTTAACCGCAAGCATTCTGGTTTGAGATCGATAATTGAGCGAACCTTTTGTGTATGGAAGGCTAAATGGATGATTCTAGACAGGAAATACCCCAAGTATGAGCTTAAGAAATGAGTCAAGATTGTGACAGCAACAATGGCTCTTCACAATTTTATCGGAGATTCACAGCAAGAGGATAGTGATTTTGCATATTGGGAAATGGTGGAATCGTATGAAGAACATGGTGATGAAAATGATGGGCATGTTCCATACACACCGGCTGGTGACAGAATGATGGAGGCAATGCGTGATTCCATCACTATAGAGATGGCGAAAGGAACTAGACTCCCATATTAACAGGTATGTGATCTTTGTCTTCATGCGTCTTCTAGTTTAGATTGTGAATGCAACCATTTCTTTTCTGTTTTTAAGAGCATAAGAAGAGTTTGAACAGTTTGGTTCCAAGTGCCCTTTTTTTTTGAAATTGAAGATCAAGTTTATGTCCTTGTCTTTGGTTCAGTGTGTAAGTTCAGTGTTCAAGTTTCTGAAATTGAAGATCAAAGCTCATTCAGATCGATGTAAGCTCAGATACAGTGTGTCTATGGTGCTTTTTGGGGAAGTTAGTCTCTTTAGCTTAAACTCTCACTCTCACTCTCTTTTGAGGTTAAACTCTCGCTCTCTTTTGTTTACTTAAGAATGATGATTTTGAATTTCCATATACAATTATATATATTCCATACGTACGAAATTTGTTCCCATTATTCAATGAATATTAATCTTTATGGTATTCAATTTGTGACAATGTAGATTCGATGTCTTCTGATTTGATCTTTTGATACAATATTAGTTGAATAGTGATACAATACGATCTTTTGAATAATGTTAATGTTTGGTATTAATCTTGGTTCTTCCTTAATTGTGTTTTGATTCTTATAAAAAAATTATATTTTTATGAAAATTAAAATTTACAAATGTCAAAAATAATAATTTGAAAATTATTTAGTTGTAAATATTGTTTAGATCATGCATTAAAATTAATATGGTTATGATTAGCTAAAAATATGATTAGATTAAAGCATGGGTATTTTTGTCATTTTTAATTAAAATCATCTATATAGAGATGTAAAATGATCAAATAAACAAAAGTTCATTCAGATTCATCCAGATGAATCATCCAAATGAACAACCAAAAATGGAAACGAACATCATCCAGATGACCCATCCAGATGAATCATTTAATTAGATCATCTGGATGCAAATGTCAGATGATCAAACGAACAGGGCCTATATCGTTTTGATTTTTCTTTTATGCGGTCTTCAAAATTTGAAACTAATAGATTTATTTTTATTTTTTTGATTGAATCAGTTCGCATTGAGAGTTTGCATACCATCTGTTTCCCTTCCTTGATTTGCGGCTAATCGTTAGAAAAAGAAAAAGGAGAAGGTGAAGAAGAAGAATAAAAAGAAAAAGAAAAAGAGAAGAAGATAGTACAAAGAGGTAAAAATCAATCATTTTGATCTCACTGTCTTATTACGTGCATTTAATGACTCAAGAATAATCGCAAAGGGATCTTGTGGTCATATAAATTAATACCCAATCTAATTAAAACAAACTTGGAATCATTTTCAAATTTCAAATCTTTCTCGCCGGAAAATAAGATGGGTAAAGCAAGGGGAGTGAACAATGGTGTTAATCAAATCTCTCTCGATTATCTTTTTGGTTCCGGCGTGTCTCCTTCCGCCGCCGCCGCCGCCACATTGGGGACCACAACTACGACATCCACCAGAACTACTACCGACGGAACCGGAGGGAGACCGATTACGACCACCGTCACTGATAATAAGAAGATACATGCATGTGTCAGAGGAAGCCCAAATAATTACTTCAGATCAGATTGCCAAAACTGTAGAAACTTTCTCACGGTAAGGGGAGATTTTTACATTTTCAGATTAGGATAAAACAATCTTGATTTGATTAAAAAAATGATAAAATCCAAACGTGTTTGTTGGTTGGATGATAAAGGAGGTCAGGACATGCCATCTACTATATAAGGTTCATGCTACTCATGGTGGAGGATCTTCTCTTCGTTATCTCTTTGGAGGACCAAGTGCTTTTGATTGGTTCAAAGACGACATGAACAATTGCTTCCACAAAGAAGATAAGTAAAAATGTTACAAGATATATTTATAATATTTTATTTGACCAGAATGATCTTTGCTCTTTACTTTACTTTTCCATGCGCCATATGAAGGTTTTTAAATGTTTGCTGTTTATTTCTTAATCATTGTTAAGAATGTGAACAATGTATGTATTTGAGTCTCCGATTTGATGTTATTAGTAGCCATGGGCATAAGTACCGGACTCGAAAGAACCGAACCGAACCGACCCGAAAAAACATATATGGTTCGGTTTTGGATAGCCCTGAAATAACCGATGGGTCCAAAAATTTTAGAACCATGGTTCTCGGTTCGGTTCGGTTAAAAACCGAGAACCGAATGACAGAACCGAAAACCCGAAACATATATACAGCTTTTAATGAATTTTTAGGGTTATTATTAGCCTTAATAGATTTGTCGAGACGTTTACAATTCTCTAGTTCTTCAATTACCCAAATGCGAAAAACCACCTCGAACTCGAATCGACAATTCGTGCAAAGCCAGCCGGCCCAGCCCTATAAGTTCTTCAATTCTTCGTCATTAGCCAATAGCCACCATTTAAAACTGGAATCTCATGATCTTAGCCGCCGTAGCGTATCATCGCCGGCTGCTTCAAGAAACCGATCAGAGGTAATACCGTAATACTCTTGCTTTCAAATTCAATGTTCAATTTAAGGTTTAATCATCGTCTAATCACTCGAATTCAATTTTGATTTAGGGTTTAAAATACAATTTAGGGGTTTCTGAATTCCGATTTAGGGGTTTCCGAATTTCGATTTAGGGGTTTTAATTTAGGGGTTTACCGTAATACCCTAATTTTTTTTTGATAAAATACAATTTGAATTTCGATTTAGGGGTTTCCGAATTTCATTTTAGGTTTTATTATTTCATATCAAACGATGTTTTAATTTAACCTTTGCTTTGTACTATCTATGCAGATGGCTTCTAACCAGGATCCAATTAACATTGAGCTTGAAGAAGATGTTGACATGGACGACATACTTTATGTCTCTGAGACAGACACAGAAGCACAAACTCCTGCTACAGATAAGGCTAAAGGGAAGAGGAAGGCTACTCATGCGAAAGGTGGTAAGAAGGGAACTAAAAGGCTAAGGTCTGTTGTATGGGATCACTTCACAAAGACAAAGGCAAATTTGCAGAAGGCAAAATGTCATTACTGTGGAAAAGTAATGGGGTGCATCTCAACATCAGGAACATCTAACATGAGGAAGCATCTTATTCATTGCATCGAGCACCAAAAATGGAAAGTAACTCAACAAGATGGTCAACAGGTTATTAATCCAGGTAGCGATGGTTCTCTCCAGGTTTATAGAGTGGGTGAAGCAGTGTTTAGAGAGGCTACCAACGAGATGCTGATCTTAGGTGAGCTTCCACTGGCATTCATAGAGAGTCTGGCGTGGAGGCATTTCTGCTACAAGATGCAACTCTACAAGCATGTGTCTCGTAGAACAACAACTAGGGATATAGTAGAGATGTATGTGAAGAGGAAGAATCTTATGAAGAAGCTGCTTGGTGGGAAAAAGCAGAGAGTGTCTTTAACAACTGATATATGGGTAGCTCCAACCACATGAGCTAGTTACATGGTGGTGACTGCTCATTTCATTGATGGGAATTGGAAAATGAAGAAGTTTATCATTGGGTTCAAAAACATCAGTGATCACAAGGGAGTTAATATTGCTAGGGTTCTAGAGGAGTGTTTGGAGGAGTGGGGAATCAAGAAAGTCTTTAGCATTACAGTTGATAATGCTACAGCTAACAGTAACGCACTGAGGTACTTCAAAGAAATTTTCTGTTTAGTTGGGGAAGATGCTATGGTACTTGATGGTGAGTTTTTGCATGTCAGATGTGCTACACACATTCTCAACCTGATTGTGAAAGATGGGCTGCAAGAGGTTGACCACAGTGTAGCTGCAATTCGGAATGGGATTCAGTTTGTGAAGTCCTCAACACCAAGACTGCTATCATTTCAGCTGCGTGTAGACACATGTAAGATGACTAGGGGAAGTCTTCCTCTGGATTGCAAAACCAGGTGGAATTCAACCTATCTAATGATCAGTAGAGCTATGGATTTTTGTGTGGCATTTGAGAAGATGGAAGCTGAAGACAAGCCATACAATGATTACTTTAATGACGGAGTTGATGGCAAGAAGAGGGCTGGACCACATGTGAAGAAAGATTGGGATGTAACAGACAGATTGCTCAACTTTCTTGCCATCTTCTACGAGTCAACTCTAGAATTGTCAGCAACCAACACTGTGAGTGCTCACAAGTGCTACAATGAGATAGTGAGCATTCAAACTCATCTCACCGAATTGAGCCGTAATCCAGAGGAGGAGTTGAAGACTAAAGCCAAAGCCATGATCACCAAATTGGGTAAGTATTGGGATCCTTTTGATGAACAAACTGAGATGAACATGATGTTAATAGTGGCTACTGTGTTTGATCCGAGGAACAAGATGAAATTTGCGCAGTTGTGTTTTGAAGAGTTATATGGAAGCGGTAGCGTGAAGGCCACACAGCTTTATGATGCAACAATGGATATTCTTAAGAGGCTGTTTGATGAGTACAATCAGAATAGGAAAAATTCACCATCAACTACTTCTGAGGCACAAAGCTCTGGGTCTGGATCTTCGTCTGCTCCTCATCCAAGGTATAATTCACAACACTTAGGCAGAGAACAATTGTCTTCTCGTGGTGGTTTTCGCAGGATCTCTGCAGTTTATAAAGAAAGGATCCAGGATACTGATTTTCAAGAGTCTGCTACTGAGCTGGAGTTGTACTTGGCAGAGAATGTGGAAAACCCACATATCTTTGCAGGTTCTGAATACGATGTTCTCTCATGGTGGAGGGTTAACAGCTTGAAGTTTCCAGTTCTTTCAGAAATTGCTAAGGATGTACTTGCTATGCAAGTGTCAAGTGTTGCATCTGAATCTGCATTTAGCACAAGTGGTCGCATCCTGGATCCTTACAGAAGTTGTCTAACACATTACACCATTGAGGTGTTGATGTGCCTAGAGCAGTGGTTGAAGGTAGAGATACGCATGAGTAATAGAGGATCTATTACCATTGAACAGTTGCTCGATGACATTGAAGACCAGGATGAGCTTGAGAGAGGTATGTGTGTCTCTTTAATTTGTTAACTACAAGTTTATAGCTTCTAATATCTTCTTCTTATTTAACTGCAGAGTTTGGGGAGTTGGGATTGGGAGATTAACGTCAATTGACTCAATTCTGTGAATCAATAAAGGAATGAACAAGTTTGGTAAGTGTTACTCTTCCAAGTGCATTTTCTTCTGTTTATTGTTTCGTTAGTTTATGTTTTTAAGTAATGTATTTCATTTTCTTTATGCAGATTTTTGCTAAGTATGGAGGAATATGGTGTCTGTTTCAAAGATTACAAGATGGTGGTTTTTGTTTGCATTTCTGTTTGAAGACTTTCATTATCTCTTTCAACTTTTATGTTTTCTGTCATTTTGGTTAAACATTTGCGGTTTATGTTTTTGGGGTTTTGTTGTTTGATTGAATATGGTTTATGCTTTTATGCTTTTATTCGGTTATTTATCACTATTTCGGGTATGTTTTTACACATTTCGGTTACAAATTTGTTATTTCGGTTCTTGGATACCCGAACCGTATGATAACCGAAATTTTTTGGGTATTTTACGGTACCTCGAAGCCTAGAACCGAACCGACCCGGAACCGATAGGAACCGATCCGAAACCGAACCAAAAAATTATAAATACCCAATGGGTCCAAATTTCCTAGAACCGAAATACCCGGAACCGAATGATACCGAACTGGAACCGACCCGAATACCCGAAAACCCAGGCCTAGTTTTACCATTAATACAAAACGGACAACATAGTTTTACCTAATAAAACCAGTAATACAAATACAAAATCCAAACAACCACCATAATAGTAATACCAGTAGTACAAATCCAAACAACCACCATAATTCTTCACACTCATTTTTCCTTGACCTTGTCGTTGGCCTACTCACGTGATTATCTACTCCAGTCCGGACAGTCCGTTTAACACCCTTTTTTGTTTCGTAAATCATTGTCTTCTTCTTGAGAAAGACCAACATGCTCGGCTGGTGGGTCTGCAGGCGCCTGCAATCGAATATAGTTATACTCCAGTATTACCAAGTATTACCAAGTGTTACCTTTTCATTTTAGAATTTAAGAACCCAAAATGTTACCTTTGAGTTCTCTAATTGCTCCTTCACATAAGCTTCCAACGGTGTGACTCTTTTGTCCAACCCATCAACCTTGTCCTCAATTTTCTTCAACCGTTCTCCCATCTCTTCTTTCATGGTGTTTACGAGATCCACCAATTCAGCTAAAGGCGTGTTTCCCGGTCCTTCATTGGTGGATATTTCCTCGTTCACCGCATTCTTAGGTTCTTCTCCTAATCAGGAAGCGACATCTTGGTTGTACATCTCTTCAAACAATATGGTATTTCTTTTGCGAAGACGCTGCATTCAACTTGCAACAATGACATCATGCTTATCATCGTCGTCATCTTCTTCCGTGATTCCAGCCATAAGAGAGTTTTCTTCTTCACCTATAGGTGCCTGAATACTATCAATGTCCTATGAATGTAAACAATGAAGAAAGATTAAAAACATAACAACACAAAATAATTCATATGCAAATGATAACTAACCTTAGTCGTACCAAGTTCTTCATTTATTTTCAAAAGAGGAAACCCTTTCATTTCGCTTTTCTTGAACCTTGTCCTGCACATCCTACGACAATTTAAGTCGGCGCCTGGAATACCTTCTTGGAATTTATTCCCAAATTCTGAAATTGCCACAAATGCTAAAAGTTACACAACACACATATAGTTAGAGTTAGCTTCAATTATAAGAACTAGTAACAATGACCAATACCTCAAATAATTTTTACTTACCTCCATAGGAATACAGAAACCTGGAATCGGCCATAATACACCCTCCAAAATGAGTCATCATGTGCTTGATCTCTCCTAGCATGTGATCGAATGACAATCTCCCCCTAGGATATTTCTTACAAAATTTAAGATCTTCCACCACTCTTAGAAAGAATGACTCCACGGGCGTAGCATCTGGTCCACACTTTGTCTGCCCTATAACAATGATGGCTAAGAAGTAGAGGACCGCCATCTTCAACCTTTCTCGAGAACGTTCCGTTGGAGGTACCATTTCCTCTAGCTTTTCTTTCACGTCTTGAAGTCTAATTGTTGTTCGAGTAAAATGTTTCTTCACGAAGTTCAAACTGCCAACTTTCTTATAATCGAGTGGGTAGTTGCGGCAGTCTAATCCTGATATCAAGGCGTGTTCCTTTAGACCATAGCGGATGGGAACACCATTTACGATGAACCAAACTTCCTTTTCCTTTTCGATGCATGTCGTTCGAAGAAGAAGCATCCACATGCCCATAAGCTTGTGGTTTTTGTCCCTTGGCATGTGGAAAATGTGTTTGAACTACGGATGCTTCTCAAACCAGTTCCTCTCAACCAAAGTGAGCGGAGGATCCAAATTCTCTAGCGTTTTCAAAGCTTCGTGGATATAACACATCGTCGATATCTTAATTTTCTTCTTATACTCCGTCGGCGGGAAGTACATTTTCAGAGGTTGTAATATTGTCGTTTCCTCCTTGGAATCCTGTAACAAACAGTTTTACCAAGTATTACCAAAGTATATTACTGACTAGTTCTACGTAGTTATACCAGTAAAGTAACAAAAATTCGACTAGTTTTATCTAGTTCTACCAGTTTTACAAAACCACACTAGTTTTACCTATTTATACCAGTATTACTTAAAACCCAGAAATTCAAATCACACTAGTTTTCCCGAGTTCTACCTAATTATTCAATCGAATCCAACTACTTACCGTTGACTTGACGGGGTCGCTCACGGTTCAGTTGCTTCCCAAGTGGGTACTTTCCTCGTCCTTATCTCCTTCTCATTCGTCTCCTTCATCTCCTTCATCTCCTTCTCCTTCATCTCCTTCATCTTCATCTCCTTCTTCTTCAACCGGACCGAGTTCCTCACCTATCCGAACAGGAGATCGCAAACTAAATCCTTCTTCTTCTACCTTTTCATTCGTTCGGGAGACTTCGACAACCGGATCCGAACCCCTCGTATATATCTTCTACCTCTTCATTTCGAGCAATCGTCCTCGTCTTCCCCCCCCCCCCCCCCCCCCCCCCCCCCCCCCCCNCCCCCCCCCCCCTTGTCTTTGGTCCCATCTCTGTCATCTTCGATCGAACTCGATTTGGTTTTGATTTCGACTCAGTTATCCCTAGTTTTACGAAGAGCAATTACCAACGGTTTTGATTTCAATTTAGGGCTTGTTGAGTTTGAGTTTTGTCGATTTCAATTTTAAAAAATAGCAATCGGGTTTCGGGTTAGATCCGATAGGTTTTGGATGGGTGGATAAAACCCTGGTATAAGTTGTAATTTTGTAGTTTTGGCTAGGGTAACAAAGTAAAACACATATTTTTGGAATTAAAAATAAATCAAAACAAAATTCGTTTTATAACAGGGAGTTTTCATACTTCTGTTTTAGATTTAGGGATATATGAGATGAAATCTCTTCTTTTCACCGCCTTAAGGAGGAGCCTCTTTCTTCGGCGAGACATGTTCTCAAATATCCCTAAAACAGATTTTGAAATCTCTTATATCCCCATTTAATCTTCACACCCCTTATTCATTAATGAAATGTGTTCTGACTAAAAAGCTCTTCTTTGATTTTTAAAAACAAAATTCGAAAAAGAAAAAAAAATCAGCTCCTCGCTGCGACGCACTCGAGCCGTAACTCACTCCTCCAGAGCTCTATCTCCATCGCCGTCGTTTCCTCTGCCGCCGTTTCTTCGCCTCTCTGTAGCTGCATCGAGCTTCAAATTCCAGGTTTGTTCTTCAAGTAGATGATTTTGGATTTGTAAATTGAGGGATTGAATTGGATTTGATATGGTATGCGCATTGGGTGTTTTACCATGGTTTATGGGTCGATTAGGATTTTAAATTGGTATGAAATGGATTAATTTAGTTGAATCGTAAGTATATTAGAACCCGAAACCATCCATTTTGAGTTCTTGATATAGGAGAACTGGGTAAAACTGGTATTACTGATAAATGTAGTATAACTAGTAAAACTGGTATTACTGATAAATGTAGTATAACTAGTAAAACTAGTATTACTGATTGAGTTTTTTTGTATTGTTTTGGCAGTATACAATGACCAACAACGTCAGCATACATTTTAAATGTCAATGTCACATGTATAGTTTAATGTTGAAGACATCAGTGGAGGAGATAACTTTGTTGATGATAGAAGCTAGGGTATACAAGAAACTTGCGTTAGATGAAAGTAAGGTTAAATTGAAATTGAGTTACATTCCACTGTTGGTGGGTTGTGAGGAACAGTTTACTATTTCTGATGATGAGGATCTGTGTGTTTATCTAACGTCCATTGATAAAGAGAATCGTAGATGTATTTTGTTTGTGGAGGTCATCACTATAGCGGAATTGCCCGTGCAACTGTCGATAGCGGGCAAAAGTTCTTTTGGTATGAACTATGAAGAGTTATCCTTCTGCGGCCAACTGTCGAGATCAGAATGGAATATCCCAGATTACATCAAAGCGTTGCAGATCATACCTCCGGATCTCGTCAAAAAGAAGGGAAGGAAGAAAGTCAAAAGGTTTCCATCGGCTGGGGAATGGCGTCCAAGGACGCATAATAAAAGGCGGCTGAGACAAAGACTCTAGTGGATGTTATTTGGAAATTCTAGTAGTGTTTGATTTTATTTTCAGCTTTTGTATTGTAAAACAGGTATCTGGTCGAACTGGTCAAACTAGTATTACTAATTTGTATTGTAAAACAGGTATTTGGTCGAACTGGTCAAACTGGTATTACTAAGCAAAGAACATATAACTGGTCAAACTGGTATTACTGATTAAAGTTGAAAATGGAAAAAAATAATTTTGATTTTACAAAACCTAAACCAAAATTACTCAACAAACTTATTGGCGTCGTAAACGTCATAAATAAATATTACAACATGTATTAAGTGGGAAATTGAGAAAGTATATCATATTGGGTTGTTATAAAGTAATCTACACAATAGTCCTTATACTTTTAATGTCATTTTGTAAATAATAACCAACTTATGATGAAAAAGTTACAGAAATCTAGTTTTAAAACATATTAATGCATAAAACACTCAGAATTATATGTTTATCTAGTTAAATCAACTGTAAAACTAAAAAAACAAATTTTAAGGATATGTAATATTAATTAAAATTGAAAACACCCAAAGTAAAACTATTGAGAACTTTCGTATAACTACTATATTCTGTAAAACTATGTGTAATTTTTTTGGCGCATATGTGACTAAAAGACGGCGCACGTGTTTCCCTCCAAAAGACGGCGCACGTGTTTTCCCTCCAATTTTTTGGGTTTCTCTCCATTTATTACTCATTCTCCTCCACATAGAGCACTCGCACATCGAGCACATCACCATCACATAGCACATCGAGCACAAATCCATTTTTCTCTCTCCTTCATTGGTGGATATTTCCTCGTTCACCGCATTCTTAGGTTCTTCTCCTAATCGGGAAGCGACATCTTGGTTGTACATCTCTTCAAACAATATGGTATTTCCTTTGCGAAGACGTTGCATCCAACTTGCAACAATGACATCATGCTTATCATCGTCGTCATCTTCTTCCGTGATTCCAGCCATAAGAGAGTTTTCTTCTTCACCTATAGGTGTCAGGATACTATCAATGTCCTGTGAATGTAAACAATGAAGAAAGATTAAAAACATAACAACACAAAATAATTCATATGCAAAGGATAACTAACCTCAGTTGTACCAAGTTCTTCATTTATTTTCGAAAGAGGAAACCCTTTCATTTCGCTTTTCTTGAACATTGTCCTGCACATCCTAGGATAATTTAAGTCGGCGCCTGGAATACTTTCTCGAAATTTATCCAAATTCTGCGGAGGATCCAAATTCTCTAGCGTGTTCAAGGCTTCGTGGATAAAACACATCGTGGATATCTTAATTTTCTTCTTATACTCCGTCGGTGGGAAGTACATTTTCAGAGGTTGTAGTGATGTCGTTTCCTCCTCGGAATCTTGTAACAAACAGTTTTACCAAGTATTACCAAGATATATTACCGACTAGTTCTACGTAGTTATACCAGTTTTATCTAGTTCTACCAGTTTTACAAAATCACACTAGTTTTACCTATTTATACAAGTATTACTTAAAACCCAGAAATTCAAATCACACTAGTTTTCCCTAGTTCTACCTAATTATTCAATCGAATCCAACTATTTACCGTTGACTCGACGGGGTTGCTCACGGTTCGGCCGCTTCCCGAGTGGGTACTTTCCTCGTCCTTATCTCCTTTATCTCATTCATCTCCATCATCTCCATCTCCTTCATCTTCATCTCCTTCTCCTTCATCTTCTTCTCCTTCATCTCCTTCATCTTCATCTCCTTCATCTTTAACCGGACCGAGTTCCTCACCTATCCGAACTCGAGATCGCAAACTCAACCCTTCTTCTTCTACCTCTTCATTCGTTCGGGAGACTTCGACAACTGGATCTAAACCCCTCGTATCTTCTACCTCTTCATTTCGAGCAATCATCCTCTTCTTCCCCCCCCCCCCGTGTCTTTGGTCCCATCTTCGATCGAACTCGATTTGGTTTTGATTTCGACTCAGTTATCCCTAGTTTTACGAAGAGCAGTTACGGGTGAGAACGAGTTTTGAATTCGAAAAGAAGTTTGAGTTTTGAGAGAGGAGATGTCGATTTCAATTTTAATTTTAAAAAGGGTTTCGGGTCAAATCCGATATGTTTTGGTTTATACTTTGGTATGAGATGTAATTTCTTAATTTTGGCAGGGTAAGAAAGTAAAACACTCATTTTTTTAATTAAAAATAAATCAAAAGAAAATTCATTTTAGAAAGGGTGTTTTAGATTTAGGGATATTAGGTCATCTCCATCCATTAGAACCCCACGAGGGGCTCTTAGCATTTTTTAATAATAAACTTAAGAACCTCGGTTAAAAACCTGTTCTAAAAGCTCTTATATAAGAACCGGTTCTTAAGAAAAGGTTCTTAACGCGCGTTTACCAATACAGTTTATAATTTTTTAATGCTAAGAACCCCTCTCTAAGAACCCCTCCTTCCCACCAATGGAGGTGCCCTTATTGCTCTAGCAGCGGCGCTACTGTAGAGACTAGTTGGACATTTCTCTTAATTCTGTCGGCGACTTTATCCCGGACTGCCGCTGGATCTACGTTTCCGATCACCGTCAATTTGTTGGCCCTATAATCAATCTTCACATCTTCCACGCCTGAATTATCATGAGAATCAGAGAATTCGCGTTAGGGTTTTCAATCTGAGGCGATTCCCTTGGAGAATCATAAACTCAAATCCCTTGGAAAAAAAATCAAATTCCAGACGAATTAGAAGGAAACCATCGATTTCAGAGAGAAATCAATTGCAAAATTTAACGAGTATACCTTTGTAATGTTTCAAGAGTCGTTTGATTTTCTTCCCGCAACCTTCGCAATGCATGTCAAGCTTCATAACGACGGTGATTCCACCATCTCCCTTTTTTGCGTCGACCGGCTTCTTCTCTCCTTCAGGTTTCGTCGCCGTTTCTTCCTTTTTCCGCAAATATCACAAATCAAAGAGAAAATTGAAATCAAACGTTAGAGAGATCAAGAGAGATTAGATACAGAGAGGGGAAGAAAGAGAAGAAGAGTAACTGTGATTTCTTGTTGAAAATCATTTGTAGATAGAATCATTTGTTGTTGAAAATACATTTCCTTCACATGGTTCTTTACTCGAGGGTGTACTATGATTTCTCCTTCCCCAGATATAGAGATGAGCGACAAGTCAGCAAGGGTTTGTATCCCTTCCTCCACGTCCACGTCCCAGTCCCTCCCCGCAAGCGAGACTATGGCATCGTTCATAGCCAAATGTTTGGAATCAGCTAACGAAGAAAATAAAGTTTTGTGTTTCTCAGATAAACCATCGTACACATATCTGATTGCCTTGTCAATATCATTGTCGTCACGATCGGTTTTGAGTTTAGCCGGTGTCATAGTCCACTCCTCTTTGCTCTTCCCACGCAAAGCCGAACCTAAAACCTTGAGAGCAAGTGGAAAAGGAGCAATAAGCGTAGCTACTTCAACAGCATGCTTCAAGTAACCTCTTGGTGGAGAGCTTTGCCCAAACGCTGAGTATGAGAGTATCTGTTGAGCCTCTTCGGTCGATGGGAAAGAAACTTTGTATATGTGGTTGATCCCGTTTTTCCTCAGTGTATCTAGATCTTCATTCGTCACAATCACCTTACTTCCGAATCTAAGACCCTGAATTAGATTTCCCAAAGCTTGTAGCTCCTCGGAACAAACATCATCAAGAATGAGAAGGACTCTCTGGTGCTTTAACCTAAATTGCGCATCAGGTATCTTCATGCCCCTATGATCTAAAACTCCAGATTGTATCTTTTTTTCCAAATGATTTTGCAAAAAAATGGAGTCACTAGTGTTATACTCTCTCGCATCACTCTCCATAAAAAACTTAAGCTGGAAGTTGCACGACACTTGTTGGTGTAAAGCTCTAGCTATGGTGGTTTTGCCAATACCTGCAGGACCCCAGATCCCCACTATCTTAACCTCCTCAGATTCTAAGCGTATGATTGATTTCATCTTTTCTACATGTGTTTCAATTCCTACTAACCGATCAAAGTCGGAAGATGGTAACTCGTTTGAAACATCCATGATGATTTTCGAGATCATCAGCGCTTCATTAGGCCTACAAAAGATAGTTACAGATGAAAGTTATAACAGTACTAATTTGATACGAAAACCGGTGAAATGGATTCGTTTTAATGGAAGTAGGTACTCTATATACCATGAAACAGAATGTTCTCCGGCAATAGCTGCAACTTGATTCAAAGCTTGTCTCCATCTCTGTTTTTCTACCTCTGTCTTCCCATGACAAGTTTTCTCAAAGGCCTTGCCAAAATCTCCGGTCTGCTTTCTCACATCAGACGGCTCCACTTCGTAGAAGATTGTCATCACAGTCTGTTCTAAAGAAACGTGGCACTCCATGATCAGCTGCAACTCGTCTAGACACCAGCTCGAGGAAGCGTAGTTCTTAGATAGGATCACGACAGCAATCCTTGATTCCCTAATAGCTCTTATAAGCTCAGAATTGATAGACTCGCTCCTCCTAATTTGATCATCCACAAATGTGTTGATTCCCTTGCGCTTAAATTCACCGAGCAAGTGGCTGAGAAAGTTTCGACGGACGTCTTGACCGCTGAAGCTAGGGAAGACGTCGTATTTCCATTGGCGAGGGGATAATAAAGAAGAAGATGAAGACGCAGACATGATGGAGGATGAAACCTAAGCACAAGACCCAGCCCAATCTATAATCTCTAAACTAAAGTCTCACTTTTTTTTTCAAACTAATATCAGAAAAACACCCTTTAAAGCAGAATTAATCATGAACAATGAAAAAACCCCTGTGAATGAAAAAATTCTTTTGTTATTTCTTTTTCTTGTTTGATCTCTAGCAAAATCAATTTGGAGAAATATGAAAGCTCATTCATCATATATCAATGAGTGAAGAATGTCTTAAGAAGTCAAACCCTTCATCTCCATAAATTTCTGTTCTTGATTCTTTCAGGATCGAGTTGAGACCTCCTGTGACGAGCATGCTTCTTTGAAACCAAAAAAAAAACATGCTTCTTCTTCTTCTTCTTTTTTTGTTTTTGTTGTAATTGTGGGTGTGTTTAGACCAATAATTATCGTAGACGAAGACTTTTGGACTTGGTATTTGTCTATGCAAATATGTTTTACATAATATAAGAGACGATTAATTGATCTTCAACGTGCTTACACATTTTCCAACTTCAACTGATGTTATTCAATCATATATATGAATAAAGGTGAGCCATCTCCATCTTCGGCCACATCAGCAATTGAGAGGGGACACCTGTCCTTTGAAAAAAGGAAATTTCCGTCGTCTCCTCTTCCTCAAAAGGAAATTCCCGTCATCTCATCTTCCTCTACAAGTGAAACTCATCTTTAACAATTAATGAAAAACCTAAAACGTCTACCATTAGTTCTGTCATACATCTTTCGCCGATTCGAGTTCTTCAACTCCTTTCGTCTCTTCATCTTCGTCTTCTTTCTTTGGGGTTTCGGAAAACCGTCACCCTAAATCCCACTCACCCGCCATTATAAACTGTGCCCGCGAAGCCTGCAAACAAATATGTGCTCACCGTCGTCTATGGGTCTATCGAATTAAAGCCCAAAACGAATCGGGGAGATCTGCGTGATTGGGTTTGAATTATGCGGTAATTGAACTAGAAGAAGGGAATACGTGTTTTGAGATTTGGGTTGTTTTGATCTCGCCGTCGAAGCTGGCAGCGCTGATGGTGTTTCTCGCGGCGAGGGAGATGTGTTTGCCTCGGTAGCGTTTTTCATTTGTCTCGAGACGGTGGCAACAAACGACGATCGAGCCTCAGGTATTTTTCTGTTTCCGTTTGTGGATATTGAACTATTGGATTTGCTCTTTTGGTTTGATAGAATTTGTTCTTCTTGGCCTGGAAAGTAAAGCATTTGCTCTCTATTTTGCACCCAAACCTTTCAGATTTACCTGTGGTTTCATTCGATTTGAGAACTATTGCCCTGTTAAAAGAGAACTATTGCCCTGTTCATTTCTGGTTTGTGGCTACAAATTTTTTGTGCGATGTTGCTCTTTTGTTGTAAATATAAAAGATTGGTATTCAGCTCTGCAACTACTCGCTTCACGTTTGATATAATTATGATATCTCAAATTGTTATGTGAGGTCACAAAAATAGCATCTATTAGGGTATGACCACTACTCCATCACATATGATAACTTTCTACCATTGATCCCTCCACCTTGTTTTGATGCTTCTATTAGCTCAAAATCTCTGAAAATTCATCCATTTGTGTTTCTAAAATAAATTTATTACATGCTCTTGATTAATATATTTTACAAGGGAAAAATTAGCTTCCAAATTCATATGAGCACTTATATTTTTTTCAGACCCGAGAAAGTGAAGGCAGCGATTGTTATGGGCTTTGTCCTGCTCTCAATGATGTCATTAGACATGTGAGTTTCTCATGTAGAGAGAAGATCTTATTCATGTGAAAAAAGATCTGTTTTGTAATTTCTTGTTTTCTTTTTGCAGATTGTCATCACTTTAGAGATTTATGGTGTGAAGAACGTTGTTGGGATTCCTTTTGGTTATCGTGGTTTCTCCGATAAGAACCTAGCTGAAATCCCGGTATTAGTTATTTCAAGAAAACTTTCGACTCTTTTTCTGTTTTTTGCTCTCTTGCCAAGATTACATT
Source organism: Eutrema heterophyllum (assembly GCA_002933915.1). NCBI lineage: Eukaryota > Viridiplantae > Streptophyta > Magnoliopsida > Brassicales > Brassicaceae > Eutrema > Eutrema heterophyllum. Next base: position 805,234 of record PKMM01010123.1, on the reverse strand, counting down.
TGAAAGATATTTATTCTTGTTGTTTTTCGTCTTTGATTGTTAGCTCTCGAGGAAAGTGGTGCAAATATTCAACTATCTGGTGGAAGCTTGCTCGGTGTTTCACGGGGACCGACTGTTAGTGAGATCGTGGACAGCATGGAGGTGGATCGTTCAGTTCTCACTCCTAATGGTCAAACTGCAAACTCTGATATATGACTATTAACAGCTTTTGAAATCTATCTTAGGAGAGAGGAATCAACATGCTTTCCGTGCTTGGAGGTAACGGAACTCATGCTGGTGCCAATGCTATACACAATGAGGTTGTTACTCTGAACAAAGTTTTTAAATTTTGTTCCATCTTTGATCAACCCTTTACTCTCTTTTGTTATTGTTTTTAGTGTCGCAAAAGAAGGATGAAGGTAGCTGTGGTTGGTGTACCGAAAACCATCGATAATGATATTTTGCATATGGATAAAACTTTTGGTTTTTACACTGCTGTTGAAGAAGCACAACGAGCAATAAACTCTGCATACATCGAGGTACTTAAAAAACCCGAGTTAGATCATTAGTTCTGCATATGAGGTATGTTAAAACCCAATTAAATATGTCTCTCTCTCTCGCTTTGTTGGTCCTTGTGATCAGGCACATAGTGCTTATCATGGCATTAGCGTTGTGAAACTGATGGGTCGTAGCAGTGCATTCATTGCGATGCAAGCATCCTTAGCGAGCGGATAAGTCGACATTTGTATGATTCCCGAGGTACGTTCTCTTTTTATCTTGAATTGTCAGAAACATTGAGAGTTTGCTTCTAACTAAAGTCTTCCACTTTTAAAAGGTTCCTTTCAATCTCCATGGACCCACGACGTGCAACTAATACTATTGTCTGTGTCCAGAACAGGAAGCAAAAACAGCAGGGTGTCGAAGTACTGCAGTTAAGAAATTAAGAGAGGTATCTCAAGAAAAAGAGGAATAAGCAAATCAAGTGAACTAAAAAGCACCGAGTATGGCTACTACATGGTATATGATCACAACTAATATCTTAGTTAACAGTAAGGCAACTGATTTTGTTTCTGTAACAACTTCAAACAATAGTTTTGTTTGTTGTAAAATTGTTCTTAACAGTAATAAAGATAGAATTTTTTAGCAACGTAAACAATTTTGCTGCACCTCACAATAACAAGATCAAATCAGAATTGAAAACCAAAAATAAGGAAGCTCAAGCAATTTGTCAATGGAATTATAGCTATTGAGAACCAATAATTCTACTCCACATAATCGATCACTTTACTCTTTTTGTTTTGATTTTATCATCAAGGCGTTTTGGATATATCGAGAACAATTTTCTTTTGGCGAAATTACATAAATTCTGCAGGTTTACCTTCTTCACTTTCTCCATTTTTTTTGCTTTGCATTTTTTTTTTGGGCACTTTTTCGTTTATGCTTTGCATTTGAAGACAAAACATTTAGAATTCTCTATTTTTTATGCTTTGCATTTGACGACAAACATTTAGAAATATCATGATATAGAATTTATTCTACTTCTGAGTTATGTGACTACCTAGACCATATGTTTGGATTTATCGGTTGACCAAATAAATCTTTCATTGAATCTGAATTTGTCCTCTAATTCAGAAGATTAATGGTAAATATCTGTCATTTGGCAGGTCATACTGCAAGATTCAAGGAAGTGAGTCGGTTCACAGCCTGCATCTCTTACGGAATCGAACAGCTGAAGTGGGTTATTTAAAAATTTCTTTCAACTTCGAGGCTTCCTCTAGCAAACATTAATTATTTAAAAGAGTATAAATATTAAACAAATATAATAGTTTTGATTAAAGAATGAATGTACTTTGAATATGATAGATTAAATTCAAAACCTATAAATATAAAAATTATTACATATAAATGGATATTATAAAAAAGGTACAATATGAAATTGCACGTTCAAAATTTTACAAGAAAATAGAGAGTTTTTTTACTTTTGATTATACTTTTGTCCTTTTTGCCAAAAATCTCACGTACATTCCCTTGGTCATAACTGATACGATTTTACTAAAATCGGTGAAAAAAATCAGAATCTCAGTTTAGACGGCCTAAATCGGTTCAAATTGGCTTAAATCGGTCCACATCAGCCCAAATCGGTCCAAATAGGTCCTAATCTAGTTTATAAATAAAGCACAATAAACTTATAAAACATCTTATATAATTATAAAACATATAATAAATAAATAAATAATTCGCTAAGGCCTAGGCTCGGATTAATCGGCCTAGGTGCTAGTCCCCTACTAAGCGCCAGCCTAGAGATTTTTTGAACATTAATACAAAATAAAAGCAATGAAAAGGACTTAGTCAAGCTTTTACTTCTTCAGATTCCTGCTTAGCCTCTCAGTGTTCATCTGAAGCAGTTTTTGATATCTGCTGCTCTCAACTTCCTCCAAAGAGTTAGTACGCTGCATTCTATTATATAGCAGATTGATTGGATGATGAGTTATCAACAAACTCCTTGATCTAGTTTTAAGCAGTTCGTAAACTTGAGAATTAAGTCTGGGGTGGTTGAAGGAGTGACACATTCTCTCAACTGATAAACAGGTTCCACAAAATCCAATTGTAAGGGAAAAGTATGAACCTTGGCAGGTATAAATCTCGGTAAAAATATCGCCGCTAATAAACCCGACCAAATTAAAAAGTTCGTGAGAAACAAAAAGCTATCTACGTTCTGGATAGGATACGATGGCGTATTGGTTTTATGATGTGAACAAGAAACATTCAAACGAAAGAAGAAAACAGAGCATGGAGGAGTTCACAGCCAGACAGCAAGTGGTTCCCTTCTTTTCCTCTCTTGGTCTGAAGGTCTGAGGTCACCGACTCTCACTCACTGGTGATATGGCGGCAAATAATGGAAATCTTACAGGGCTCTTTGTATCTCATGTGATCTTTTTGACTTTGTCTGTCACTCTACAGGAACTGATTTATACATAATTTATACCTGCTAAGGGCTTAAAATGATATTTGATGTATGGAAACTGGAAACTATGTTTTAGGGGAATATATCACTCCTCTAACCACCCAGAGCTCATTCTCAGTTTCAGTAACTGCTTAAAACTAGATCAACAACTTCGGTATCATATAATGTTGCATAAACATCAGCTGAAGTATGAAAGCGTGAAAATACGTAGAAGATTAACTAATTGTTGGTGTGCTCTCATATTGTTGTTATTTAGAACCCAATACCCATTTGCAAAGGCAAAGACCAAGTCTGAAAAGTTTTAGATGATCTTATTGGTCGTCAAATACAAATTATACCCCAAAAAAATAAATCTTGATAAAAATGATTAAATTCGATTTTGGGAGAACCAAGAAGAGATAAAAATTAACAAATTCCTAGTTTCCTTTGTGTGCTCATATACTGTATATCTATAGTTCTTATAACAAACACTGAACGAAAGTTCATTTATCTAGGTCTAGCCTATAAGATGATCATTGGAATATGGGTAAGGTTGATTGAGAGGAACTATTGAGAGTAGAAAATTTAAGCTAAAGGTCGGTGAGATTGGAGAAAAAAGAGGAGAGACAAAGAGACCAATCACTTTTTGAAGAGAGAACAAAAGAAATTGCCTAAATCTGACATGTCCTTGGTGGCATTGAGTGTCATCCACCACCTTCGATCTCCTTCGGAGCTAAAGCTATTAAAGAACAATAAGAGAATCTTCAATTAGTCAAAAGCAACTTAGAAAAAAAAACCGAAAGTAAAGAATTTACGTAATCTATGACCGAAAAGAGAAAGATCTGAATGTATTTCATACTAACAAAAAGAAAAGGGAAAGCAAAAGGGAAAAATCAAACCAAAGAAATAGAAAACAAAGTTTGAATTGACAGGAGTTGCTTCTAAACCAAGTTAAGAAGCACACATTTTTTTTTATAAAAATGGAATTTTAATGCTTAATTCAGAATATGGTCATTAGCAAGTATTTTACACTCAAATAGTCAATACAAAAATTATAATTCATAAATCCTGACACTGATTCGATTGTACAGTTTTAAATGTGCATGCAACAACTTAGACATTTGTCATATTTTTTTTAATTATTTCATTCTTAAAAGTATCATTAGTGAATATCTCCATAAAACAACAGCTCATATTTACTAAAGTTTTACATATATATATATATACACAACCTATCAGATACACCTAAAAATTCGTCTCTTTTGATTCTTTTCCCACTCTTTTCTTAACATAAGCCACTAATCTTGCAAATCAATCCTCTTCTGTTCTTCACTCTCTCTCTCTCTTTCTCTTCTCTCTTTTCTTCGTCCTATGCATGCATGAAACAACAGTTCCAAAGACAAAAAAATGGCCGCAACTCGGAAACTGGTAGTGGAAGTAGTAGACGCAAAGGACCTTACACCAAAGGACGGCCATGGAACGTCAAGTCCTTACGTTGTCGTCGACTACTACGGCCAGAGACGACGGACACGAACCATAGTCCGTGACTTAAACCCTGTTTGGAACGAGACGCTCGAGTTCAGTCTTGCAAAGCGACCATCTCATCAGGTCTTTACCGATGTTCTTGAGATTGACATGTACCATGACAAGAACTTTGGACCCACCCGGAGGAACAATTTTCTCGGTAGGATCCGACTCGGGTCGGATCAGTTTGTCGGGAAAGGAGAGGAGGCTTTGATATACTATCCTTTGGAGAAGAAGAGTTTGTTTAATCTTGTGCAAGGTGAGATTGGGATTAGGATTTATTACGCCGATGAGACGCCTCCTGCTTTGAAACCGGCGGTAGCTCCTCTTGAGACGGTGGTGGAGGAAAAGGCGGAGGAGGTGACGACGGAGGGTCCAAACGAGTCTCAGCCACCATCAAAGAATAATGACGGTCCTGCTGAAGTCAAAGAAACCGCCGAACCATCACCACCGCCACCGCCAGAGAATTCACCGGCGGAGGGTCCTAAGCCTAACGAGGAGGCCTCACCGGCGTCACAGGAAAATGCTACGGTTGGTGGAGAAGATCCAGCTGTGCCTGAACCAAATCTGCCACCGGAAGCAGATAAGAATGAAGCGGACGCAGACCCGAAAAAACCGGCGGAAGAGCCACAACAGAATCAACCTGACGGTGAAGATATTGTTCTTGAGACTGGAGATGCGGCAAGCTGGGTTTCGACGCCGCGATCACCGTTACCGGAAGTTACCATTTCGAGATCTGTATCCGGTTCCATACCAGAAACTAATATCGGAGGAATCGGCGGACCGCAGCCACTACGGAGAAGCGTTTCAGAAACAGCGAGTTACACCTCAGAGATCTCCGACGTATCGACGATAGAACGATCCGCGTTTGATTTGGTGGAGAAAATGCATTACGTGTTTGTCCGCGTTGTGAAAGCTCGGTCGCTATCAACCTCCGGGGCTCCGATTACAAAGATCTCACTCTCCGGCACAATGATCCAATCAAAACCCGCCAGAAAAACCTCTACATTCGAGTGGGATCAAACCTTCGCCTTCCTCCGCGATTCGTCGGATTTATCTTCCTCCCCGATTCTGGAGATCTCTGTGTGGGATTCATCGACGGGAACCGACACTAGCCACTTTCTCGGTGGAATCTGCTTCGACGTGTCGGAGATTCCGCTCCGAGATCCGCCGGATAGTCCACTTGCGCCGCAATGGTACCGTCTCGAAGGAGGTGGAGCTCACCAGGGCGATCTAATGCTTGCCACGTGGACAGGAACCCAAGCAGACGAATCATTCCCCGACGCGTGGAAGACCGACACCGCCGGGAACATAACCGCCCGAGCAAAGGTCTACATGTCGCCGAAGCTGTGGTATCTCCGTGCCACCGTGATCGAAGCCCAAGACTTACTACCGCCTCAATTAACGGCGTTTAAAGAAGCGTCGTTTCAATTGAAAGCCCAGTTGGGTTTCCAAGTGCAGAAAACCAAATCTGCCGTTACCCGTAACGGCGCGCCGTCATGGAACGAAGATCTGCTCTTTGTAGCCGCCGAGCCTTTCGCCGATCAGCTAGTTTTCACCTTGGAGTATCGAACATCGAAAGGACCGGTCACCGTCGGGATGGCGCGCGTGCCGCTCAGTGCAATCGAGAGGCGTGTCGACGATCGTTTGGTTGCCTCCAGATGGTTCGGTTTCGAGGATCCAAACGACGAGAAGAGAGGAAACAGATCTAGAGTACACCTGAGACTCTGCTTCGACGGCGGTTATCACGTGATGGACGAAGCGGCGCACGTGTGCAGCGATTACCGACCAACGGCGAGGCAACTATGGAAACCGGCGGTTGGAATCGTCGAGCTCGGTGTAATCAGTTGCAAGAATTTGTTGCCGATGAAGACGGTGAACGGCAAAGGATCGACGGACGCGTACACGGTGGCGAAATACGGCACCAAGTGGGTCCGTACCCGAACCGTATCGGATTCTCTAGATCCGAAATGGAACGAGCAATATACATGGAAAGTATACGATCCGTGTACGGTCCTGAGCGTAGGAGTCTTCGATAGCTGGGGAGTATACGAGATCGACGGTGGAAAAGAAGCCACGCGTCAAGATCTACGAATCGGAAAGGTTCGTATACGTATCTCTACCTTGGAAACTGGTAAAGCGTATAGAAATACGTATCCGCTGCTGATGTTAGTTAACGGCGGCGTTAAAAAAATGGGAGAAATAGAATTGGCCGTTAGATTCGTGAGATCAGCTCCGCCGTTGGATTTCTTACACGTGTATAGTCAACCGTTGCTGCCTTTGATGCACCACATCAAACCGTTGACTTTGTTTCAGGAAGAGATGCAGAGGAACACTGCCGTGAAGATATTGGCAGTACACTTGTCACGATCCGAGCCGCCTTTAAGGCCGGAGATTGTACGGTACATGCTCGACGCTGATTCGCACACTTTCAGTATGCGTAAAGTCCGAGCGAATTGGCTCCGGGTTGTCAATGTCGTCGCCGGAATGATAGACGTGGTGCGGTGGGTGGATGACACGCGTTTCTGGAAGAATCCGATATCGACTCTCCTCGTCCACGCGCTTGTCGTGATGCTGATTTGGTTCCCTGATCTAATCGTCCCGACATTGGCTTTTTACTTGTTCGTAATCGGCGCGTGGAATTACAGGTTCAGATCACGCGTTTCTCTCCCGCATTTTGATCCGAAACTCTCGCTGGCTGATGCAGCCGATAGAGACGAGCTCGACGAGGAGTTCGATGTGGTCCCGAGTAACCGGCCGCCGGAGATGGTCCGGTCGAGGTATGATAAGCTGCGAGCGGTCGGAGCTCGAGTCCAGACGATACTTGGTGAGGTGGCGGCGCAAGGGGAGAAGATGCAGGCTTTGGTGACGTGGCGGGATCCAAGAGCGACGGGTATATTCGTGGGGCTGTGTTTGGTGGTGGCGTTGGTGTTGTATCTTGTGCCGACAAAGATGGTGGCGATGGCGTCGGGGTTTTATTACTTCCGGCATCCGATTTTCCGTGATAGGAAACCTTCTCCGGTGTTGAACTTTTTCCAACGACTACCCTCTTTATCTGATCGCCTCATGTGATCCATAGTTCGTCGATTTTGCCCTTTTCAGAATATGCGAAATCTTTTTGAATCTTTGATAGTGATAGTTAAGTATTGGGTGATTATAATAAAATCTTAATGGTATTTTGTTGGAGCGGATTGTATATATTTTGGGTTGTTTAAGCTTATTGGGCCATATTGGGTCATTATGGGCTACTAATTGGATTTATATTACCTATTTGACTTTGTCGAAACAAACAAGCATTTAATAATTATTGACCTACTTTTTGAGCTGAGTGTTGATAAATGTGGGGGAAATAAAGAACAAACAATACCAAAGGAAAACGTTGTTGGTGACTCAAAAAAAGAAGCTTACCAACCAAATTTTATTCTCCAACTCGGAAGAACTTTCAAAGGCCAAATCTTAGTTCAAATTATTTGTATCAGTTTTTGAAAAAAATATATAAACGAGATTAGAGAAACATCTGAAAGGAATTATTGGATATTCCAATAAATTGAATTTTTATAAGATTTGGTCAAAAGGCGCTTAGAGGGAAGAACAATAATAGCTCTATCTCTCCATCGTTCGAATTTCTCTAGTTTGTGCTAGGCAATCTAGCGATGGTTATGGCGGCGGCGACCTCCATTGTTTCCGGCATCAAGCTTTCAGGGATCGTGACTTCGTTCAACGCCGCAGATGATGGCTCGAGTTGCGGAAGAACCGACCTTAGCGGAGTTAAAAAAATTCCGGCATTGACTCGGCGACGATTCTCACCGCTCGGAGCTGTGTCGCCAATTCGTGGGGATGCCCAATCTTCCTTTCCGTCTTCCAGTCGCAGGTAAGCCTCGATATGGGTTTAGGTGTCTGCTAAGAGTAATACACATCCGCTGAAATTGTTTGTGGTCATCGATTTGGATCTAAGAATCTGATTCTCGTGAATTGCTGCAGCTCTTTCGCATACCCTCGGAACCTCGTTTTGAGCGGTGGAATCAGTGGTTTTGGTGCTCCTGAAGCTCTGCCAAGTGCTTGTGAAAATGCCACCACCCCTTCTTCCATCAAATCTTTCAACCAGGTAATTTTTCATTTTTATTTTCAGGTTAAGTTTGTGATTTTTGTTTGTTTCTAATCCCATGGATTATGGGTCCTGATTTGTGAACTATTAGTTAAATATCTTTATCTGTTTGTTTCCTGAGTTGGATTGACTCAGTTGCTTCTTGCTCTGACTAAACCTGATTGGTCATGTATCTTCTTCAAATTTCATTTGTATGCTTGCAAAAAAGTTGATGGCTTTTATGGATTTTGAGTGAAAAGGTGTTGTTACTTAATGGGTTTAAAATAATTTTAGTTTTGTTGAGCTTCCAATGGCTTTGAAGACAGATTTAGATCATGAGATTACTAAGTTCTCATAATGTGTTTGCTCTTTTTTTTTTTTTTTTTTTTTCCTCAGATAATTGAATCTTTGATTGATCGGGTTGATCTATCTGAATCCGAGACTGAATCATCTCTCGAGTTTTTGCTGAACGAGGCAAACGAGGCGCTAATCAGTGCCTTTCTGGTTCTGCTGAGATCTAAAGGAGAGACATACGAAGAAGTATAAACTAAGTCAATCTAGGCGTATACAAACTTTTTACATAATCCTATATTTGCAATACTTCACTGAGTAGACATTTACCTTTCAATAATCCGGTGTTGGGTAGATTGTGGGGTTGGCTAGGGCAATGATGAAGCATGCCAGGAAAGTAGAAGGATTAGTCGATGCTGTGGACATAGTTGGAACTGGAGGTGATGGAGCAAACACAGTCAACATATCAACTGGGTCTTCAATACTTGCTGCAGCTTGTGGTGCAAAAGTAGCAAAGGTATAACGAGTGAGAAAATCCCTAAAAGAAGTGATAAATTTAAAATTCGAAAATTTGCATTAACGGTAAATGAACTCATCTTTTTGCAGCAAGGGAATCGTTCGAGTTCTTCTGCTTGTGGAAGTGCTGATGTATTAGAGGCACTAGGAGTGGTGATTGACTTGGGACCAGAGGGGATTAAGAGATGTGTTGAAGAATCAGGGATCGGTTTCATGATGTCACCAATGTACCATCCTGCTATGAAGATCGTTGGTCCTGTCCGGAAAAAGCTTAAAATAAAAACTGTTTTTAACATATTGGGACCGATGCTTAATCCTGCTAGAGTGTCTTATGCTGTCGTTGGTGTATACCACAAAAATCTGGTACGCTTTGGTACCGCTGAATTGGTTGTTCTTCAACCAAAAACAAAAAGAAGGACATATACTTATCATTTTCTATTGTGGTTTATAGGTTCTGAAGATGGCAAAGGCACTGCAGCGATTTGGTATGAAAAGAGCATTGGTTGTTCATTCATATGGCCTAGACGAAATGAGTCCGTTAGGTAAGATTCTATCTTCCCAAAACCGATGACTTATATTATTATCCAATAATTACTAACCATTATAATTGGCTGACTGAAAATAGGAGGAGGGCTAGTTTATGATGTAACCCCAGAAAAAATCGAAGAATTCTCATTCGACCCATGTAAAACTCTCTTTCCAACTCTCTAGCTTTTCTATGCCCTCTCTAAAATGAAGATTGCAGATGCAACTTGGTGAGTTATGGGGAGTTAGTAAATTAAAGCTTCTTTTTTGACAGTGGACTTTGGTATTCCTCGTTGTACAATTGAGGATTTGCGGGGTGGAGGTCCAGACTACAATGCGGATGTGTTAAGACGTGTGCTTTCAGGGGAAAGTGGTTCAATAGCAGATTCATTGGTATGTTTTGTTTTGCGGATTTAACATTCGCTTTTCTCTCTGAAAACTTTCCCATTCTTCGTGAACTTCTGCAATTCGTTCATTTTTTTTCTCAAAATCTTGTCGCAGATCCTAAACGCAGCTGCGGCTCTTTTGGTTAGCAACCGAGTGCAAACGCTAGCTGAAGGAGTAACCTTGGCCCGTGAAGTACAATTGTCTGGCAAAGCTATTAAGACGCTTGATTCATGGATTCACATCTCTAACTTAGCTCATAAATCTCAGTGATTGACGATGGAGGGAGCTAATACATTTTCCCGATATTGTATGCCAGCGGAAGACGAGAGAAAGATTTGTAACTTTGTTTTCTTTCGTTGTGAATCTAGAAAGAGAAGAGACCAGAGAGAGAGATAGATAGAGATGCTCATTCTCCATGTACACATTACAACAATCATCACCTTTAATAAAACAAATAAATCTGTTTTACATTGTGATCAATGGAGGAGATGAAAAACCAATTAAAATGTTTCAGAGCTTGTTAAAACTACGGAATGATCATTTGGGATTTACACATTTTTACAAAAAAATATTACTGCTTTGAGAGGATTGTATCACGGATTCGAGCTTTCATGCATTTTTCTCAGTCGAATTTTCCAGGAAAATATAAGAACAGCGACTATTAACCATTAATGTAATTAGAATAGAAGGCACTGGAAATCTCATTCGTCATGTTTTGTAACGATTTCAAATGGGGAAATGAAGTTGTGTCACTAGTTTAAGATACAGAGTAACACATGACATTTCTAAGTAAATTGTATTAGGAAGAAAGAAACCTCGGAGGCCTAAAGCGTGCATCAAATATTATCATCATGATCAAATTTGATGTGTAACAGTGACATATGAAAGAAGAAAAAGGACAGGAAAAAAATAAACTCTAGCTAATGTCGAACAAATTTCATTTGTGATGTTTACTCAAACTGAGATCAGATTCATCCATGGATACCAAACCACACTTTAACAGTAACTTGAAAGAAAACAATTGCTCCAAACATTAGTCCTAACATTAAACCACAAACCATAATGTCGCTCCAACCACAAGTTCTCCAACTAAACCTCACAAACATCATCATCATCATCATCATAATCATCATCATCATCATCATCATAATCATCATCATAATCATCATCATAATCATCATCATAATCATCATCATCATCATAATCATCATCGACATCAACACCATAGTCATCATCATCATCTCTAGAGACTTTGAGGAGCATTTCGGTTGGTTTAATGAGCTTGAATGTGCAGACATCCCCGACCACTAAACCTAAGTCTTTGGCCAAACGAGACCATCCAGCAGAGAATCTTGTTTGTACATCACTGACCAGAAACAGAACCTCCCAGGAATTCTCCCCTTTCGGATGAATCTTGAACGTTTTTGTCTTCTTTGGCATATGCATACCCACAAAATTCTTAGGGATTGCCTGAATCACAAATTTTTTATTTGAATAATTAACATTTATATATATATATATATAACCAATTTGACGGTGTTGCTGATCTTGTCTTCCTTATATCTTACCAAGTACATGAGGTGTGATTTCTTTATTGTGAGACTGAATTCTGGAACAAGTGACGAGGCGCCTGCTTCAGAATCGTTACAAACAGTATCCACCTTCTTCTTCTTCTTCTTGAATTTTTCGGTTTCCTCGGCTTTCTTCTTTCCCAAGTTAAGCTCCCGCTTCTTCTTCAAATTGCTTCTTGCAGATTCAGCTTTTTTGAGACCAGGATAACTCGATTCAGACGAAGACACTATCTCTTCCTTCTTCACGCCCTTCCTTTGTTCTCTCTTGTTCAGACCTGTTTTCATCCAAAATCAACAACAAAAGTAAAAACTGTCTTCTTCTTCTTCCATAAGCATCACAACAACACTTACCGGAACTAGAAGCAATGATTGCAGATTCTCTTGGTCTAAGCATCTCCGTACCATCTGGGTCGTAGATGTTTACGTTAAAGCACATATTTGCCTCGTGAATGAAGGTAAGATACTCGTTTTCGCCCAAAGCGTTGTCGCTCACAAACCGGTTCCATCCACGATCTTCCATGTAGTGAAAACTTGGGTTCTTGGAGATTTTGACTGGCCATGAGCTTCCCCATGGCACTTTTAAGACCATCTTAAAAGACGACGAGTTGTCCGAGATGCTTCTTATGAAGTGATGAGGAATCATTCTCTTTAAAGGGACAACAAAAAATGAAGAGATATCAAAAGAGGGTCATCAAAAAATGATAAAATGAAGTCACATTACTACAATATCACTGAAAATTACAGTAAATCAAGTTTACATCCATTAATAAAACACTTGTGGTCAAAGTTTCAACTTTTTCAATTGCAAATTCATTTTGTTACTATCATTTCACACACATACCTAACAAGAAATCGGAAAGAGAAAAAAAAACTGAGCAAAAACTCACCAAGAACAAACAGATCTAAGTTCATGAGACCACAAGAGACGTACGTACGGAAGAGAAAAAACCCCTAAATTTGCTTTAGGGACCCATTAGAACATGGACGAACCAAAAGATTCGATCTTTCAAACAAAAAGTTCACAAGGAAATCGGTGATGAGGTATGGGAAATTTTAAGAGAGTTACCAAAATTTCAGAAGATAAATCTTCCCTTCGAAGAATCTTGAAGAAACCAGGATTGTCTCCTTCTTGCATAATCTGACCAAAACCAATGTTTTTCACCATCTCTCTCCTTCTCACTTTTAATCCCCTTTCTCTAAGTCTCTTTCACTAATTCTCTACTTCTCCTATTCTCTCTCACTCACTCGCTACTTCTGTCTCTCTCTGTCTCTCTCTGATAATGGGCAAAGTATGGAGAGAGAGAGCTCTGAAGACTCTTTTTCTTTCTAAAAACAACCAAAGTTAGCTCCGAAAATTCTTAGTGTTTTCTTTTACAACATTAATTTCGATATAAATTTTACATGGGTTAGTTGAAAGATTCCCATGTATCATCAAGCTAATTATTTTCATAATATATATTTTGTAATAATAATATACGGAAACAGGAGTAAGCTTGAGACTTCACAGACACGCAAAAAGCAGAGCAAATTTCTTGTTTTAGTAACTCAATTCTGAAAAAAGACAGCGACTTATTACATTATTTACTCTTCCTTATTTTTATTACTATTATTTTTTCAAGGAGTATTACTATTAGAAATCAAATATTAACTTAAGATGAAACATCACAACTATACCCTAATTGGTGCGTGTCGCTATAGTTTTTCCTATTTTGGGCAACGCGTTATAAGGAAAAGTGTAATGTTATTTATACAAGAAAACCCTTATTTAAAAAAAAAAATTATTTATAGAATAAAATTGAAACAGAAGTTGGAAATTATATGGTAAATTTCTTATCATTTATTTGTATTTACAATTTTCAAAGCCAAATTCAAATGTCACTATAGGCTTCAACTAAATGTGACCCCACACTAAACGTGAGAGCCCCTAAGACAACATACAGAATTGAGTGTGGAGGGTAAATAACATATTGATATGTAATATATATATATTTTTTTTGCTAAATGATATGTAATATTATATATATATATTGATATGTAATATAATTATCTTACAAATATATGAATATGCTTTCTATAATCATATATTTAAGTTTCAAGTGCTAACAAATTTAATAGGCATAGCTCAGATCTTAGATTGCCTCACGGACGCACCGAGAGCTGCCATCAAAAAGAATTGTTGAACGATGGGTCAGAATATAAGAAAACCGAACCGTACCGGATCTGATGTTCTCGGATGACAGAAATAATTTCCGTACCGGGCGCATGCAGCAAAAAAGATTTCCGGATGATGTTCGGGATTTTGAACCCGACGTGAATCGAACACGCAACCTTCTGATCTGGAGTCAGACGCGCTACCATTGCGCCACGGATCCGGATGTTATATACTCTCACTTATATTTATATAAGCATAATTTAATATAATTACGATAGTTCTTCAAATGTTGTGGTCTTTCTTTTTCAATCGATCCCAAATGTATTCACATGATCGTTTCTGTTGCATTAAAAAATGGTTTTCAGTCTCTACAACTCCTTCAGGAAGAAAGAAGAAAAAATAAACTCCTATATTTACAATGAATAAGTCTATTTCTAACTTAGTGAACAAAATATTGGATAATCATCATTGGAGCCGGGAGGTTACGTTGATGAAGGTATCTTCAAGGGATCGTTAAGCCACCCATTGGATTATCGAACCCAAACTCTTCTTCAGATTTTCTGAGAAGAGCTTGAAACGAAGGCTGGCTCAAGTATGAAATTGTTACCACATATCTCTTTTTCTGGTTCTCTCCTACGTACACCGCAAGAAACCCTTTTGGCGCTGCCGAGGCTGCCCTCTTGCTCGTAGAAGCTGTTGCGGTGGAGAGGCCAAGAATCTTCTTTGCACCCAATAGACTTCTCGCCAAAGCCATTTATAGTTCTTTTGTCTGAAAGTTTGAATTTTTTGAAGCTTTTGAAGAGATGTATGAAAAGATTCAAGTTATTGGATTGCTTGTTGTTGGTTGATGATAGAAATAATGGGTTATGTGTATTAAATATAGAAAGATCAATGAATAATCTCAAACCTATCTGTATAATCTTTGAAACTTGTGGTGTTTGAAGCGTGGGACAGATTAGAACAGAGTAGCACATGGTTCTGTCTTTAGCATCTGGAAAAGATGCATTAATGCAATTTGTCTACTTGGATAATCTCCATAGGCAATTCACGAGGGCTTGTTTTCTCAATGTTTCTGAGATTAGACGTGCCCTATATTTTTAATTACATTGTTTCTGAGAATATGTGATGATTAAGTGGTTGGTTCTATGTCCTATTCTCTAATCTCTGTGGTCGAAATGGATTTAATAAGAACTTAAAGTGGGGCCCTGTTGTTCTTCAACAGAACAGAACAACAAGTCTCTGTCACTGGTCAAGTTGTTCTTTGATCACACATGCCAGTTCTAAGTAAAAAACATAAAATATTAGTGTCTCTCTCTCACACTTTCACCATTTCAGGAGAACAAGAAATTTTCAGTCATTGAGCTTTTCTAGATAAGGGGAAAACAGAGTAAAGAAGATACATTTGATCAAATCATTGATGTCACATTGACTTTGTTTCGCTCACTGTTACGTGAGTTGTAAATTACAACTTGTAATATACTGATATATAGGCCCCGTTCGTTTGTGAATCTGGATGCCGCGTCTAGAAACTGCATCTAGACGCAGTATTTGGATGCAGCATCCAGACGCAATTCGTTTATTTGTTTAGTTTTTGCATATAGAAATTGCATTTGGATGCAGTTATGTTTGTTTGTGTGTTTGCCTATTTTATTTGGATGCATTTTAAAACCATTTACTAAAAAGGACATGTTATATGTTTATAACAATTTGTTTAATATAAATTATATTTACAACTAAATAATTATCAAATTAATATTTAAATAACTTATAAAATTCGATTTAATGAAATAATTAAATTTTATAAAAAAATTTTGCGGTTTTGGCGGGAAACCGCTATTTTGCGGTTTTGGCGGAAAACCGCTATTTTGCGGTTTTGGCGGAAAACCACTATTTTGCGGTTTTGACAGAAAACCGCTATTTTGCGGTTTTGGCAAAAAATTGCTATTTTGCGGTTTTGGCGGAAAACCGCTTTTTGCGATTTTGGCGGGAAACCGTTTTTTTGCGGTTTTGGCGAGAAACCACTATTTTGCGGTTGTGGCAAAAAACCATTTTTTGCGGTTTTGGCGGGAAACCGCTATTTTGCGGTTTTGGCAGAAAATCACTTTTTGCGATTTTGGTGGGAAACCGTTTTTTTGCAGTTTTGGCGGGAAACCGATTTTTTGCGGTTTTGGCGGGAAACCGCTATTTTGCGGTTTTGGCGGGAAACCGCTATTTTGTGGTTTTGGCGGAAAACCGCTATTTTACGGTTTTGGCGGAAAACCACTATTTTGCGGTTTTGGCAGAAAACCGCTATTTTGCGGTTTTGGCAGAAAATCGCTATTTTGCGGTTTTGGCGGAAAACCGCTTTTTGCGGTTTTGGCGGGAAACCGCTTTTTGCGGGTTTGGCGGGAAACCGCTTTTTGCGGTTTTGGCGAGAAACCACTATTTTGCGGTTGTGGCAAAAAACCATTTTTTGCGGTTTTGGCGAGAAACCGCTTTTTTGCGGTTTTGGCGGGAAACCGCTATTTTGCGGTTTTGGCGGGAAATCACTATTTTGCGGTTGTGGCGTAAACTCGCTTTTTAACGGTTTTGGCGGGAAACCACTATTTTGCGGTTGTGGCGTAAACCCGCTTTTTAACGGTTTTGGCGGGAAACTGCTTTTTACAGTTTTGGCGGGAAATCGCTATGTTGCGGTTTTGGCGGGAAACCGTTATTTTGAAGTTTTTACGGGAAAATTCTATTTTTTTGATTTTGGTGAGAAACTGCTTTTTGGCGGTTTTGGCGGGAAACCGTTATTTTGTAGTTTTAGTGGAATTTTGCGATTCCGTTATAATGACGTAATTTTTTTTTTTTGAAAATAATAAAATATAAATAATTTAAATTTTATTTTTTGGTGGGATAAATATTTTAATTTTTGATTGTAAATGAGAGTATTTTAGACTTTTGTAATATGCATTTTGGTGGATCCAAACTCTAGTTTTAAGTGCATCCAAAATATCCAATTATTTTGGATGCATTTTATTTTGCATCCAATTTTTATATCTAGATGCACTTCTTATTTTGACAAAAACGAACTGCATCTCGTATCTGCATCCTAGATGTAGTAACAAAAGTACGCGTGCATCAATTCCTATATTTGTTGCCGCCAATTTAACGGTAATGTTATTGATTAGATAACTTTTCGACTATGCTCAATTTTAATGCGATCACATAACAAAATAAGGAAGAATATTAATGCCATCCTTTTACTTTTCATCTTTTTGCACTGCTCAGTTTAACTACTTTAACTTAATGTCATCTCATCTTTGTTAGAAGAAAGCATTCAATGGATGAAAATTTGGTTAAATTGGGATAGAAGTTTCAAAACTTTTAGAACAACTCTTTCAAGAGAAAAGAGAAAAAAAAAAGAAAACAAAAATTCTCCTCTATTTACAAGGAACAAGTCTATCTCTAACTCGAAAAACAATATGTTGGATGATCATCATTGGAGCCGAGACGTCACGTTGATGAAGGTATCTTCAGGACAAGGGATCGTTAAGCCACCCATCGGATGATGGAACCCAAACTCTTCTTCGGATTTGCTGAGAAGAGCTTGAAACGAAGGCTGGCTCAAGTATGAGATTGGCACCACATATCTCTTCTTCTGGCTCTCTCCTACGTACACCACAAGAAACCCTTTTGGTGCTGCAAAGGCTGCCCTTTTGCCTGTTGCGGCTGCTGCTGTTACGGAGCGTCCAAGAATCTTCTTTGCACCGAATAGAGTTCTTACCAAAGCCATTTCTAGTTCTTTTGTCTGGAAGTTTGAATTTTTTGAAGCTTTTGAAGAGATGTATGAAAAGATGCAAGTTATTGGATTGCTTGTTGTTGCTTGCTGATAGAAAGAATGTGTTATGTGTATATATAGAAAGATCAATGGATATAATGAGTTGCAATCTCTCTAAAAAATATTTGAAACTTGTGGTCTTGAAGTGTGGGACAGACTAAAACAGAGTTTCACATGGTTCTGTCTTTTCCATTTGGAAAAGCTTAATTTAATGCAATTTGTATTGATGAGATAATTAATTGAGTGTGGGGCAATAAACTAAAGTAAAAATCCATATGCAATTCACAAGGGCTTGTTTTCTCAGTGTTTTGTTAGAAAAGACATGCTTTTGTCAATAATAAAGACCAGCAAGTTTCTGTTCTTCATGTTCTGTGATGATCCTATTCCCTCATCTAAATGGATTTAATAAGAACTTAAATGGGGACCTGAAGTTTCTCAACAGCAGAACAACAAGTCTCTGTCACTGGTTTAAGTTTCTTTCATGATTTCAGCAAAGAGGATCAGACATGGCAGTTGTAAGTAAAAGATTGAATATCTCATTTTTTTCTCTTCATTTATTATATAGACATGGAGAAAACAAACAGATAATGCTCGTTAACTTTCGTTTCTAGTCATCTATCAGATCTAGAAGATAGAACCATGTGCAACTATGTTTGTGTATGTCCAGAGTGGTTTTAAGTCCTTCACCAATCTATTTATACATCCAGAGACAGAACCAACTCTTCAAATCACCAAGTAGTAAAGCAATCCAAACCTTGAATCTGAGCATCTAACCTTTTTTCAGAAGCTTCAAATTTAGATTTTCCAGACACAAGAAATGGCTTTGTTCAGAGGTCTCTTGGGTGCAAAGAAGATTACCAGCCTTTCTGTAGCGGCTACAAGCAAAAGAACAGTTTCAGCACCAAAGGGGTTCCTTGCGGTGTACGTCGGCCAAGACAAGGTCCAGAAGAAGAGATATCTGGTGCTAATCTCATATTTAAACCAGCCTTCTTTTCAAGCTTTTCAAGATCATCCAATGGGTGGATTAACAATTCCTTGTCCTGAAGATACCTTCATCAATGTGACTTCTTGGCTTCAATGATGTTGTTCCAAAAGAAGAAAAAACTATCATTAGTTAGCCCGATCGAGTTAGAGATAGAATTATTCAATGTAAATATGTTAACTATTTTCCTCTTTCTTTGTTAAAGAGAGTTTTCCAAGAGGTTACAAAACCAAATGTGAATGCCATTTCTCCGTGTAAGAACAATGGTTTCAATTATACAAATTAATTACAGCAAGTTTTCTGAGAAAAAATGCATCATTCTTGTATACACAATTGAAAGACCAACTCTGTTTATGGAAAGAACGTTAAATTTTCTTCTCATGATCATTATCTTTGGAGCCGGGAGACGCTATACTGAATTGAAAACTTGTGATGTACAAGGACAAGTGTTCACATGGTTGTGTCGTACACATTTACTAATCTGGATTGACTGTGCGACAAGCAACATGGTTATGTCTTCTTCATGATGATTCTCTGGTGGGTTCTATGTCCTATTCTCAAAAAAAGAAGAAAAAATAAAGATCACAAGAAGAAGAAAAAAAAAGACACAAGAGATTCATTTAGAATTAAAAGTGTCATTGACAGGGGAAACAGAAACAAAAGACATTGAAGAGCAATGAGCGATGAAGGCGTGCGCGGCTTTTACAAAGAAGACACGAGACTCTCGATGTGATTTGGGAAAATATCCAATTCGTGTATTTCGTGTTTACTAAGTCCATAACGGAGTCTAAATTCATCACCCACAATTCCTTCAAACAAGGTTTCTCTAATACTGTTTCTCCTCGGATCGAAATATAAAATATAAAACGATTCAGACAAACTGGATGGTGCAAAGACAAGCTCACCAGCATCAGCAACACCACGGAAACGTAGATAATCCCTCCCTTGTATTTTATCTCTCTTACAAGGTACAAGAAAGCGTTGATGCATCCATGATCGTGTCCATCTGCATCTTCCAAAATATATATAGATCAACCTCATCATTGGAAATGTTAGGTTTAACTTAGGCTAGCCTTCCCTATGTCTTGGTTTAAGAATCAAGTATGTTTTAAGGTCTTGCCCGTCTTGGTCATCAATGTTAATTTATTCGAGGAGAATAGATAAAGAAGGATAATACATCAAAATTGAAACTTGACCACTTATTCAACATAATATAGTGCAAGGTTCGATTTGAGCTTCTCTGAAATTCCCTATAGAAAAACTTCATTAGTCGAAAAGGGCAATGCCAGCGATGCTTGGATGACAATGTTTAGAGTTGGAGAGTTAAGTCATGCCAAATATATAAAGAGAAAATTGGCCAAATAGGTAGTTTCAAATTTGTAATTTGCTAAATGAGTGTGTTTTGAACCCCTTAGCTATTTGGGTAGTTTTTGAGTTGAAAGTTCTCATTTACCCTCACAAACTCAGTTTATTTAGCACTCAATGCCATTTTATCATATCAATTAAATTAAAAAAATATAATAAAACAAAAAACCATTTAAACCCACACTCTCTCTCTCTCCTCTCTCTCTCTCGTTTCCTCTCATCTTTCTATCTTGGTTTAATATTATTTTAGATTTGATGAGACCAAGTTCAATAACTAACGTCATGAAACATTAGAATTAGTAAAACAAAAAAATTGACAAATTAAATAAACTAAAACAAAATTATAAAACAACTAAATAATAAATAAAATATGGAAGAAACTTATTTCTTACTAAATAGCTGAATAACTGTTGAGAAAAACGCTTGCGGAAACTTTGCTAAGGAACGAACACACGAGATTTGATCACCGAGTTCCCGGCCTCGAACCGGTACGTCTCGGGGGAGCACTCTCGCTCCCAACTTCACTATCTCAAAGAGGTTACATTAGAACACACCAATAATACTTTCTGTGGTGTTTCTCTCTTGTTACAGATATTGCAACAACCAAGCAGAAGATAGGAAAAAGACTTCTACAACGTCTTAAAAAAAGGAAAAACACGCTTAATACTTCTGTTTTTTCCTCTTCTTTAGACTTGTATTCCTTCGACAACTCCCATACTGTATTGTCTATTCTTTTCCTCCTTTTTAGAAACCTTCTGCTATGTGTCTTGTGCCTTGTACTTCCTGCACAACTTCTGTAACATAACCGATGCTTCTGTGCTTGGGCCAATTGTTGTTTTCTGTCACAATTCGATCTGGGCTTTTAAGGCCCAATTGCTTTGTGAGTGTTTGGCCAAACTCATCACAATAACGAAATACATTCTAACTAAATTATAAAATAAACATTAAAAAAAGTTACAAAAAACCAAAATACCTATATTCATGTGTAGAATTTTTTTTCTTTCAAAAAGCAAACTTGAAATCAACCCAAGTAACACAAAAACAAATCAATATTTATAGAATAAATATATACAAAATCAAAAACAAAAACAAATAAAAAACAAACTTTAAAATAATTATTTTATTTTGTTAAACAACCACAAAATATAATATTAATATTAAATTATAAATTTATATGTAGTATACACATATATATTGCTTTAATATTATTATAGATTTGATGAGACCAAGTTGAATAACTAATGTCATGAAACATTAGAATTAGTAAAACAAAAAAAATGACAAATTAGATAAACTAAAATAAAATTATAAAACAACCGAATAATAAATAAAATAGGAATGCTATTTATTTCTTACTAAATAGTTGAATATTAAACAACTAAAAATTGATTTTTTTTCTTTATTACTTATTTGTTTTATGGAAAAAATCGTTTCCGTGTTAAGTTACAGTTGAATAAATTTATTTTATTGTTTCCCTTGTAATTGCTTAGATTTTTTTTGGAAATAAAGAAAAAGAAACGAAAAAAACCTATATGGGCGATTCCCGAAGCGAAACCTTAACCGCCGAGAAACCTTAACCAAACTAGTGATGGCCGATTTATCTATTTTGTCCAAACTAGTGATGGCCGATTTATCAATTTTGTGAATTCTAATTCAAATCATTTGAAAATTCAAACACCGTTATGGCTGATTTACGAGAGAAACATATGGATTCACGCGGTGTGTCGAGATTACAAAAAGTGTAGGTGGGGAACTTCAATTTCGTCAATATTCACGCCCAAATTGAATTCTAATTCAAATCGTTTGAAAATTCAAATTTTTTTGTTTTTTTTTTGGTCGTTCGTTTTAATATTCAATTTTTTCATCTTTTTTGGTTTCCAACACATTCATACAACTTCATGGCCGATTTATCATCTATTATGGCCGACTTATCACACAAGTATTTTTGAATTTATGGGATTACAAGTTTTACATTTAGGGGATTAGGGAGGTTTATGATTTAGGGTTTAAGACTGTACATTGATTTTTTTTGTTATCTATGATAACATAGTTACTACAAAACATGTAATGTAGGATTTAGGGTTTAAGTCTAATATAGTTAGCCATATAGATAAGACATGGTAATGATTATGTTGTTAATATATATAAGGTTTATGGTAATATATATATGACATGTTTATAACTTAGTAATCTCAAGGAAATAATGATATTATAGGCTTATTTATGAAAATTCTTATAAATACATGACAAGAATTATATTGTATGTGGTTTAGGGTTTGAGATCAACATGATAAGAATAAACATACAAGAAGTGTAAATCTTACAAATATAATCCATTGTTGATGTAAGACTTAAAATTACTTAATATTGAAATAAAATTGTTAATTAAAACTTGAAACACAGATTTGAGGTATGACTGATTTACAACTGACCAATTTGAGGTATGGCTGATTTACGAACCATACCAAACACCGTTATGGATGATTTACGAATTATACCAAACACCGTTACGGCTGATTTACGAACCATACCAAACACCGTTATGGCTGATTTATGAACCATACCAAATACTGTTAAGTTTTACAAGTTTTCGCATTATGCTCAACCTGATTACAACGAGAACAAGTGTGTTGCTTCTAGGGCGTTTCTTATCACTTGCCTTTTTCAAACATGATTTAATTCTTGAGTTCTTAGGTCTTATCGTACATATAAGTCAGCCGCATCGTACATATAAGTCAGCCGCATCGTACATTTAAGGTTGTCTCTTCGTTAATTTCTAGAACTCTACACCCTCTCTTGTCGGCGTTAAATACATATCGATTTTTGAGAACCCATGTACCGCAAACAATTATTATCGAATCCATCCTCTCCGAAATTTAGATTTGGTATAAAGCTCTAAAAAAATGTAGAATGATGAAGAAGGGAGAAGATGAAGAACAACGACGAAGAAAACGGCGTTTAGAGCTGATGTAATCTTTATTTTGCTGACATGGAAACATGCCATCAAACGAACGCATAAATCAGCCATATAAAATCAGCCATTAAACAAAACTATAAGTCAGTCGCCACTAAAAGACTATTTAAGTAATTAAAAAAGTTTATGAAATCAGCCATTAAACACACATAATTCAGGTGGAAAAAATAAGTCAGCCTCTACATCATATAAGTCAGTCGTCAATAGCATACTATTACAGTAATTAATCTTTCGCTGATTAGTCAGCCGTAATAAGGCCGACTTTTAAGTAAATCAGTCTTATTACGGCTGATTTACAATAAGTCAGCCACAATTAACATGCATAAGTATGCCGTTGCAAAATAAATCGGCCACATAAGTCAGCCGGATTAACGATAAATCAGGCGAGCAACAATAAGTCGGCCATGTCATAGCAATAAGTCAGCCAAAGTTTTCATAAATCAGTCGTCAGAATAAAAATCAGTCATGTCGTGTACTCCTAAATCAGCCGATAATTCATAAGTCGGCCGAGGTTCATATAAGTCTGCCATGACCTCTAGCTGACTTATGAATATAAATCAACCGACCAACTAATAAGTCGGCCGTTATTTTAAATCAGCCGCTCGTCCTGTAAGTCTGCCGTCACTACAACGAGAAATTTCTGCGGCAGACTTTCATAATACACGTATGCAGTTTTTGTGCCACGTACGCGGCGCGCCTGCTTTTTCGCTGATGTGGAAAATAAAAGTAATGACATTTTTGTAATTACATTTTTGTTATCAAATGCTTAAAAAGGCATTCTGGGTATGGAAAATATTTCAGTAATAAAAAGAGTTGTTTACTAGTCTAGTCATTTTTGGTAATTTGGTTCGGTTCGGTTCGGCCGAACCGATCGGTTAACCGAACTTAAAAAAAAAAAAATTAAAGTTTTGTTTTTGAATTTTTTCGAAAATAACAGAAAATACCCGACAATAACCGAACTACCCGAACCAAATTACCCGAAAATAACCGAATTACCCGAAAATAACCAAACTACCCGACCCGAATTATCCGAAAATAACCGAAATAACCGAAACTATCCGAATTAAACTGAATTTCGGTTATAAAAAAAATAACCGAACCGAACCGATATTTTATTCGGTTATTTTCGGGAAGATTTTTGAAAACCGAATTAACCGAACAACCGAATTACCCGAACTAACCGAATTCCCAGCCCTACGACAAACCATCTTTTTGTTTTTGTTTTTTTGTTCATTAAATTAAAAGTCAACCGGTAGCCGGTACAATAGAGAGAAGCGACCTCTTTGCCAAAGAGTCAGCTTCGCGATTCTCTCTCTCCTCTTGATACATATACATACATACATAAATGAAATTGCAGAAAATAAATTGGATGTCGAATAACACTCCATGGAGTTCTTTGGATTGATTCTTCAAGTTGATCAATCTGATTAACTTATGGGAGTCAGATCGCACCTGAAGCTTCTCGATGTTGAGTTTTTTTGCATGTCGAATTGCAGAGAACAAAGAGAGGCGATCGAATCTGTACGTACTCGGGATCCCATCCCTTGTGTTGATAAATTGAGGATATGATTTTTTAGGGTCCAACCAAAGCCCGCTGCTTCATCTTCTCTTTGATTTGGTGGTTTTATGTGTCTCTTGAGCATTTTGCCAGTCCTTGATAGTTTGTAGAGAGTTGAAGATACATTGATTTCTAGCGTACCAAATAGATCCATGGTGTTGGTACCAGATTTCGACTTGAGAAATCCGGCCCATTAAAGGCCCGTCAGAATCTACCTACTAAAGCCAGCCGCGGCTCAATCCACCTACGGGGAGTTCGAGTTCGCCATGACGAAGATCAAGGATCCGCAGTTCACAGTGACTTGGTCTAAAACAGCTCCTTTATTCGCGGAGCACGTGGGAGCGCGACGCCCGGAGGCGGTTCAGCTCGAAGGCGGCTATAAAAAGGGTGCCGCGGCTTAGGTTTTAGTGGACCCAACTTTAGCTAATACATACAAGCACTTGTATAATTCTCTATGAGATTCTCTTCACATGTAAACACATATTCTCATTAATACAAGTCCAATTCGTCGAGTTTAGATCTAAATTACATCTTTGATTCATAGATAGGAGCTAGCCCCATCAATCTCTTCTCTAAAAATCCTTACAAAAAACTAGGTGTGCGATCCCGCATCCACATTTTGGCGCCGTCTGTGGGGAAGAGCATATAGCCTTATAGACACAAGAATCAGATCTTCGATCTAACGAGAACGAAATGGATCCAACCCATTCAAAATCCACGGGGAACAATTCCTCCACATATCTCGAAAATCCCGAGCAAACGCTCACGGGATCGATCTCCAACATCATGGTATCGACCAGCGCTAAGGGAACAAACCCTATCGCACCACCCGGAGTGAGATCCAACACCTTTCACGGATCGCATCGCGAACGCGCGACTCCGAGCAACAGGAAAAATAAAGTTTCCAGAATAAGCCGGAAAAACCGACCCGTAAGCTCATATTCGAGCATTCCGGCTAACATCCACTAGGGTCCACTTTTTCGAAGAAGAAAAAGACGAATGCCTTTGTCGCCTGTTCGCTGAAAACCTTCTCGGACCGGCTCAAGAGTGGTTCGCTTCGCTGGAAGAAAAGTCAATAGACAATTTCAACCAGCTCGCCACGGTCTTCCTCAAACAGTACTCAGTACTAATTGAGGCTAAAACGTCCGAAGCCGACCTGTGGAACCTCACGCAGGGACCAAACGGATCACTTCGCTCCTACATAAACAGATTCAAAGAAATCAAGGCAAAAATCGCCAATCTCAACGAGATAGTAGCACTCACCGCCTTGAAGAACAACGTATGGTACAAATCAGAATTTTTTAAGGAGCTCGAGGTCCGCCCTACTACATCTTTAGACGACGCGCTACATCATGCGTCCGCTTTCGCCAACCTCGAAGAACGGATGGCGTTTTGCGAGGAAAAGTACGAAGCAAAACAAAATGTCAACGCGCCATCGACGTCAAAAAAGATTCCTAAACGGGAATCTCCCAGCAAAGGACAGCACACCTACGCCGTCGGAAGTCTCCCTCAATCGAAGAACAAGGACTACGACCCAAAAAAATATTGTGATCATCACAAACGAAAAGGGCATTCCACCGAAAAATGCTGAACTCGAGCTCGCTTGTTAACAACTCAAAATGATTCCAAACAACCTTCAGAGGAGGTCGTAGGGGTCGAATCGACCTCGAAAGCCGACCAAAAGAAACCGGCTCCCAAATAGAGAGAGCGAACTCCCAAAGCGAGTGAGCAAGCAACCCCACTCCCAGCGCGAAAGAAGCGAATCGACCTGATATGCAGGGAACTAAGCCTATGCGGCGGATCGACGAAATTAGTCATCACGCCCCCACCGGCTCCAAAGAAGCCAAACAAACTCTGCTTCCGGAAACCTCGCTACCTCGGGGAGGGGCGAACAAAGCCACCCACCATCAAAAGAATAGATTTCATATGCGGCGGCTCGCAATTCTGCCAAGACTCGGTAAACTCGATCAAAATATTCCAACGAAAAGCGAAACCGAACTCACGAGAACTAACCCCTCTCGAGGAACTCGACCACAAGATCATTTTTAAGGAAAGCGAGACGCTACACCTCGACAAACCACACGACGACGCTCTCATCATCCAGCTCGATGTAAGCGGATTCGAGCTGTCTAGAGTAATGGTAGACACCGGGAGCTCGGTAGACGTACTATTCTACGAAGCCTTCCAACGAATGGGCTTCGAAGAATCCTGCCTACGAGGAAAACCCTCACCCATGACCAGCTTTGCCGGCAACATGACATACTCCATGGGAACTATTCAGCTCCTCGTCGTCGCATAAGGCGTTCGGAAGCTGGTAGAGTTCGTGGTAGTAGACCGCGTGGCGCCGTTCAATGCCATTCTCAGCAGACCTTGGCTATACGCCATGAAAGCGGTACCATCAACATACCACCAATGCTTGAAATTTCCCTCCCCCACAGGAACGAAGATTGTCCTCGGAAGCCAAACAGCCTCCTGAAATTGCTACATGGGAAATTACAAATAATCCAGAAGTAATCCCGTATAGCAATTACAGAAACAGCACCAACTCGCCGTCCAACAAATTAAACGAGCAAACGATCCTACCGTACGCGAACTGAACTCGTCACACAAGTCAGCATTGACGACGCAAATCCAGATCGCTGCGTCGGAATAGGAGTCGATTTGTCGAACGACCTTTGCGACGACTTGATCGCTTTTTTAAAGAAAACATTAATATGTTCGCATGGTCCACCGCAGACATGCCCGGGGTCGACACCGAAGTAACCTCGCACAAGCTAAACGTTGATCTGACATATAAACAAATCAAACAGAAACGTCGCAAGCTCGGGACAGAAAGAGCCAAAGACGTAAACGACGAAGTAGACCGACTACTCAAAGTTGGCTCGATCAGAGAAGTAAAATACCCCGACTGGCTGGCCACCCCGGTGGTCGTCAAAAAGAAAAACGGAAAGTGGAGAGTCTGCATCGACTTCACATACCTAAACAAAGCATGTCCTAAAGACAGCTTTCCACTACCGTACATTGACCGCTTGGTGGAAGCCATAATCGGTCACCAGCTCTTGTCCTTTATGGATGCATTTTCCGAGTACAATCAAATCAAAATGAACCCGGAAGAACAAGAGAAAACAACATTCATCACGGACCGATGCACATACTGCTACAAAGTTATGCCCTTCGGCCTAAAGAACGCCGGAGCGACCTACCAACGGTTAGTGAACAAGATGTTCACTGACCAGCTCAGCAAAACGATGGAAGTATACATTGACGACATGCTCGTCAAGTCTTCCAAAGACTCAGACCACGTAGCACAGCTCCGAGAATGTTTCGTCATCCTTAACAAGTACGGAATGAAACTTAACCCGACGAAGTGCTCATTCGGGGTCGCCTCAGGAGAATTCCTCTGCTACCTCGTAACCGCAAGAGAAATCGAGGCAAATCCAAAACAAATCGCAGCATTCCTAGAAATGCCGTCACCAAAAACGACTAGAGAGGTTCAACGTCTGACAGGCCGGATATATCTCCCATTCAAAGGACAAATGCCTCCCTTTTTAGCAACTCCTCAAAGGAAAAAAAAAATTCCTTTGGGACGAACAATGCGAAGACGCATTCAAACAGCTTAAAGCGTACTTAAGCGAACCTCCGATACTGTCCAAACCAGTAGAAGGAGAACCCTTGTACCCTTACATCGCGGTATCTCAAGTAGCTCTAAGCGGCGTCCTAGTTCGCGAAGAGCAGAACGAACAAAAGCCAATATATTATGTAAGTAAAACACTAGTCGACGCCGAAACGAGAGACCCCGCGATGGAAAAACTAGCTTTAGCAATCGTGATGTCAGCTCGGAAACTCCGACCGTATTTTCAATCACATTCCATAGTGGTCATGACGTCACAACCGCTCAGAACCATCTTACATAGCCCGAGCCAGTCAGGACGACTCGTTAAGTGGGCTTTGAACTAAGCGAGTATGACAATCGAATACCGTACGTGTACATGCGCTAAGGCGCAAGTCTTAGCAGACTTCATGATCGAGCTTGCACCCGAGGTCGCAAACGAAACGAATCCATCCAAAAAGTGGACACTCCATGTAAACGGAGCCTCGTCCAAACAAGGATCTGGAGTATGCATTAAACTAACCTCCCCAACCGGCGAAGTCATGGAACAATCGTTTTGGCTCGGGTTCGCCGCTTCCAATAACGAGGCAGAATACAAAGCCCTCTTCGCTGGTCTCAGGCTCGCGCTCGGGATCGGGGCTCACGAGGTTGACGCCTTCAGTGACTCTCAGCTCGTCACAAGCCAGTTTCACGACGAATACGAAGCGAAAGATGAGCGTATGGAAGCATACCTCAAAGTTGTCCGCGAACTGGCCGAACAACTCGATAAATTTGAATTAACAAGGATCCCAAGAGGAGAAAACACCTCGGCAGACGCACTCGCGGCCCTGGCATCTACCTCCGATTCGTTAGTAAAAAGGGTAATCCCCGTAGAAGGTATCGAAAAACCGAGCATTGAGATCGCTCTCAAAGCCCTCACGATAAGCGAGGTAAATGCGGTTTCCACAAGGGCATCGACTCGACGAGCTATTCCCGTGATAGAGGAACCCGAGATCGTTGCACTGCAACCGTCAGACGATGAAAGCGATCCCGAAGAATTTCATGGCGAGCACGGTCCTGACTTCCCTGAAGAGACCGAATCACTAGACACATTACCAGTCACCGTCGACCCAGAGTCAGATTAATATATCCGAAAACCTGACTGGAGGATCCCGATCCTCCGATATATTCGAGATGGAATCCTACCATCCGAGAAATGGGAAGCCCAAAAACTAAAAGCCAAGAGCTCGCTATACTGTATAATGAACAATAATTATACAAGTGAAGCCTCTCTGAACCATACCTCGCGTGTGTTCACGGTGCGGAAGCCCTCACAATAATGGGCAAAATGCACGACGGTTACTGCGGAAGTCATTCCGGAGGTCGTGCCCTCGCAGTAAGGATAAAACGACAAGGCTATTTTTGGCCGACTATCGTTACTGATTGCGAAAATTATTCCAAAAATGCGATAAATGCTAGATACACACCCCAAGCATTCACCAACCAACGGAGATACTCTCCTCGGTTTCATCCCCTTACCCATTCATGCGATGGTCCATGGACTTAGTGGGACCACTCGTCGAATCCGGACCAAGGAAGCTCCGCTTCCTACTAGTCCTCACCGACTACTTCACCAAGTGGATTGAAGCGGAAGCATACCAGCAGACCACGCAGGTCGAAGTAAAAGACTTCATATGGAAAAATATCAAATGTCGACACGGGATCCCGTACGAAATAATAACCGACAACAGATCCCAATTCATATCCAAAAGCTTCCAAAATTTCTGCACCAAGTGGAAAATTCGCCTGAAAACATCCACGCCAAGGTACCCCCAAAGTAACGGCCACGCCGAGGCCGCGAACAGAACAATCATGAACCTCCTCAAAAAAAGACTAGACTCCAAAAAACAAAGATGGGCAGACGAACTCCCCGGTGTACTGTGGACCTGCCGCACCACACCACATCGAGCTACGAACGAAACGCCGTTCTCGCTCGTGTACGGGATGGAGGCAATGGTCCCCGCCGAGGTGTCAACCCCTAGCCCAAGACGAGAATTGAGTCCCGCGAACAGCGAACTAAATGAAGAAATGTTGCGAGACCAACTAGACTTCATCGACGAACGACGAGATCGAGCAATGATGAGAGTCCAAAATTACCAGCAAGCCGCCACCCGTTACTACAACTCCAACGTCAGACCCCGGAGTTTCGACGTAGGCGACCTAGTCTTGCGTAAAGTATACAAAAATACTAAGGAGCGAGGTGCCGGAAAACTAGGGACCAACTAGGAAGGACCCTACCGCATCACCGAAGTAGTTCGCAACGGCGTCTACAAGCTCTCGAAAGTCAAAAATGACGTATCAGAAAAACAACCATGGAACTCCATGAACCTAAAGCGATACCACATCTGAGTACGTACAAAAATCGAACTACGTATAGGTTTGATCCCTTGATAGGGTACGTAGGCAGCTCGGCCCACGAGTGCAGCCACCATCACAACTTACCATTTATTTTATGTACTTCGAGTTCTATTTGAACCATGTACTATCTTTTAATAAATAATAAGTCCCTTCTTTCACTATCCATCTTGCATCCGTCTCCTAAGAAAGCAAACCTATTAGCTCTCGTATCACTAAAGTCTTGCGAGCTCGTGTCGCGAACTGGTTAAATCTAACCTAAAGCAAGAACCAAATCGATCCGCGAGCTGGGTTATGAGACATTTTGCGACCACGGACCTATGAGCAAACACAATCTTGCCAAACAAAGTCCTGGACCAAACGTCCCGAAAACCACCAGATCATTTGCTTTCTCAACAGGTTCCAACACACACGTTCGAACGATTACACCGATACAAATTAATGCCAGAACAAACGCCAACACCGAGGTCGACGAAGGATTAAGGCGACCTCGGTACGTTTCCAAAAATAAAGGGAGAAACATTCAAAAAGGATGGCATGATAAAATCTCACTCGAACAGCCGAAGTTCGGTTAAAGCAAAATAACGCAAACTCCGAACTCAGTCAGTAAAAGGATACACTCAGTTCGCGAGTCCCTAATGCTACGTTCGCCACTTTGTCCGAAGGCCGAATGCGAACTCTTACCCACCTCGAGTGTCGGATAAATTCGGGGTTCGGTAAACGCGGACTCTTGAACGAGATCCCTACGAACATTAATACACTTTCGAAACAGACTAAGTGTCAAAGTTCAAACCCCGAAAAGAATTTTATTCTAAACCCAAACGGAATTCGCAAAATTCCTAAGGCAAAAGATTTAGTTATATTAGCGGATTAAAACACCCCGATAGGGCACCAAGTTTGCTAGAACGAAAAAAAACCAAAAATAAACTAAGTCCTAAAAACAAAAACGACCGAGACCAAAAAAAGAAAAGAAAGATCGAAGTTCCACTGTAAAATAAAACGAGAGAAGAAGATGAGGAATTACCTAAGAAGCGTTGATGATCGTGGGTTTATTGGGAAGAAGCGGAGGTTAATTTATAAGGAATTAACCTGGGCCGTTGAGATCGCGGGGATCTTTCGCCTCCTTGAATCTCGGCCGTCCGATCTAGAACCGCAATGATCATGACCTTGAAAATCGCGGGACTTTCCCTCTCCCTCGATCTCGGCCGTCCGATCTTGGAGATCTCGATGGATACGAGATCTTTTCTACGGATGTGACGTCGAGCAAATCTTTTTACCACCCATTAAGATAAATTCGAACTTAATGGGCTGGGGGGCAAATGTTGGTACCAGATTTCGACCTGAGAAATCTGGCCCATTAAAGGCCCGTCAGAACCTACCTACTAAAGCCAGGCGCGGCCCAATCCACCTACGGGGAGTTCGAGTTCGCCATGACGAAGATCGAGGATTCGCAGTTCGCAGTGACTTGGTCTAAAACAGCTCCTTTATTCGCATAGCACGTGGGAGCGCGATGCCCGGAGGCGGTTCAGCTCGAAGGCGGCTATAAAAAGGGTGCCGCGACTTAGGTTTTAGAGGACCCAACTCTAGCTAATACATACAATCACTTGTATAATTCTCTATGAGATTCTCTTCACCTGTAAACACATATTCTCATTAATACAAGTCCAATTCGTCAAGTTTAGATCTAAATTACATCTTTGATTCATAGATAGGAGCTAGCCCCATCAATCTCTTCTCTAAAAATCCTTACAAAAAACTAGGTGTGCGATCCAGCATCCACACATGGGAAAAGGGCCTTTCAGCTAGTCTTGTTGGAGGTAAATTCTTCACTCATTCACACCACAATGACACCTATTATTCAGAAGCTGCCCTCCACGACTCAATCTCGAGAACAACCTCGTACAGAGGCATTGTGTACAAGTAAATGCGGCAATTGAATGAAACAAGATCTTCCCGCATGTTAGCAACTGAATCGTCTTGCTATTCAATTATCTAGACTTTTATTTCTCTCGCATTAAACCCAAAATCCTTATTTCTAGATTAGAAATTTTGAATTTTTACCATTGATTTCTTGTATTTTTCCCATCACTCGAATGACCAGAAAAAACTTAGCCATGTTTCAGATTTTTCAAAAAAAAAAACCCCAACCTTGAAATAATCATCTTATGAGCTAAGAGCCTTGTTAAATTTACAACCGACGAATCACAACCCAAATCATACAACTTACCAAGAGAATCACAAACCATCTTATGAGCTAAGAGCCTTGTTAAATTTACAACCGACGAATCACAACCCAAATCATACAACTTACAAAGAAACTGAAATCCTTTTGTTACAAACATTTTTTGTGTGGAATCCTCTAGAATCATTTTAATATTATTAAAAGAAAAACTACAAATATTGGATAAATTCTCGTTCACATGTGATGCAATAATGGGCTTTCTGTAAGGCCCATGATACTCGCACCCCTAGACACAAAGAAGACAATGCTAATGGGAAAGATAACTTATTTTGTGTCAAAAATTCACCGCAAACAAAAAAAGGGATAGAAAAATAAAAAAGATCAATCTTGCCAAGGATCACTCTCTGCCCTAACTTCAGATGGTTCAATTACTTCTGCTTCTCCATTTTTGTCATCTCCTTCACTCACAGTCGAGCTTTCTTCTTCTTCTTCTTCAACTCGGCCCCATCCACCTCCAACCGCCATCGCCGTCATCTCATATATCTTGTTCCCGGGCTCGGCAGGACTAATCAGGCTGCTCAACAAACACAACAAAATTGAGTAAACAGGTTAAGATTATTACTGAGAAACAAAAAAAGCTAAGAGCTTTAAGATTTCTTACACTTGAGATTATAGCAGTGTCATATAAGAGATCGACCACTCTTGTTGCTTCACTGATCTCAGGTGCATTCTTCCACACCAAAAAAAAATACAAAAATTTAAAAGGCTTTGTTTTCCAAGATTCTCTGAGAGAATATTATAGCACACACTTACATTCAAGTCTTTGAATGACGGGATGATCTAGGATTCTCCTACCTCTCATGAACCCCAAGAGCTTGTGCCTTCATTAACCTTTCGCCATAAACAATTACATTTAGTTTTATGATGTGAATTTCAGGTTTAATGTAGATTTTGCTGACAAATTCTCGACAGAAATTTGCATTCGAGAATTGCTAAACAATACTTACCGAGTTCCAAATCTTTTTTGCTGATACCAACGAATTTCTTTTCTTTGTAGGTTTGTAAATTCTGAATCGCAACTTCATCGATTGGTTCAACCCAAGTATAAAACTTACATAATTAAAAAAAAAAAAACAGTGGTAAGAAAGCAGACCAAAGCATATACCTCAATATCTTTTTGGATTAGTTTCTCCAAGAAAGGAGCAGACTTGGCACTTTGCAGACTATCCGTTTCCAGGTAGTATATCGCCTTTTGGTTCTCTCCCATGTTCTCGATATATTCATCCAAGCTCGTCAATTCCTCTTCATTATTGGAACCGTAGAATCTAAGCAGCGGTGTATACGCTTGTAGTTACCAGTGTCTTCAATACAACCCAATTTAAGGAATCTACCAAAGTTCTCCCAGAATTTCTTGTAATACTGGAATCATTTGTACCACATTGAACATCCCGGGGCTTCAAATGAGCTTAAGAGAACAAAATTGGGTTAATGAGATACGGACCTCTTTGTTTTCGCTTTCAGAGATTTCTTGTATCATGTCAAAGGTTTTCCTGATGAGCCTCTTTCTCATGATTCTTACATGAGTATTATCAAGAATGGTAGTATAGTTAGGATGTGTGATTCATATATAATGACCAATTGTATCAGTAACTGTTGCACCACTTACAATTCTGCTTTCTTGGAGAATTTCACGGGAAACATTCAGAGGGAGATTGTCCAAGTCCACCACACCCTTCACAAAGCTCAAGTATCTGGGGAACTGCAAACAGGTTAGGAAACATGGTCAGGCAAAAATGGAACCACAGAAGAAAAAAGATAGAAAAGAACTTATATATGCATAAGACTCACTAGTTCTCCATCAAAACCGTCAGAGATAAACACACGCTTCACGTAGAGACGAATATTCTTTGTTTTCGGGTTTGTAACATCTTCATTATTAAGAGGACCCATCCCAGGGATATACAGAATGCTCCTGAGCTCAACCTCACCCTTTGAGAAACAAGACAATACAAAATATAAAGAGTTGGATGCGTCAGTTGAAGAATAAATAATCGATATATATATATATACATATATAATGTGTATAAAGCATATATGCACCTCAGTTGTGAAGTGTGTGTGAGCAAGTGGTTCCAAGAACTCATTGAAAGCCTTTTTGTAAAACTCAATGTTCTCTTCTTTTTCCACTTCCTTCGAATTGCACATCTATTCAAAGACACAAAATAATCAGTAAACATGTTGAACAAAGACAAACCACATGTTAAAGCTCCCAGGCTTACCCATAGCGGTTTTGTCTCATTGGCTAGTTCCCAATCCCAGTACTTCTCAGTTTTAGTGGTCTTCTTTTCCTTTGGCTCTCCCTGGAAAACAAACAAGTAACACAAATTCAGCTCAGCAAACAAAAGTCTAGGACATTATTTCGTGTTGGACGGCTTGTACACACAACTAAAAGACATGAATTTTTTTACCTCTTCTCCTTCCTTACCTGGTTCTTCCTCTTCAACCTACCCCAAGTTACAAATTTTCAAACCACATTAGCAATGTGTATACACCAATATGATTACAAAAACAAAACTGTCATCCTCACCTCTCATAGTCCTTGATTTCACCCGCCATGTATAGACGGGAAACCCAAAGAACTGAGAGTAATTCTTCACAAGGTTCTTGATTCTTGTAGACTCCGTAATTTCATATTTATCATCCTCCTGCAGCCAGGAATAAGCAGTTAAAAAAAAACTATAAGAGAACTCCATATTCGATGCATCAAATGAAAGAATGATTAAATAGAGAAAAGTACCCATAAATATAAGGTTATTTGCGTTCCACGGCGTAGAATGTTTTCAGGATCTGATTACATATGAGCTACTATCGGCTACCGATTCACAAACATATTGCTTGTCCGATTTGGGGCTTTTGATAGACACAACAACCTGAAAGCAGAGATAATTATAAGTTCACTCCTCACAAGATATACATTAACCAGAAAAAAACACTTTTAAAAGACCTCACCTTTTCAGCAACTAAGAAAGCAGAGTAAAACCCAACGCGAAACTTGCCCTATCAAACCGTTGTCAGCACCAAGGTCCTTGTTTTCCTGAATAAAGAGAGGGATATTAATACAATGAGTCTGAAAATCTGACATTTGCTAGCAACAAATTCTCAGAGACATGAACAAAACCATTAGAGCATCCAAAAATTTCGAAGTACCACTCTGAGAAACAGTTCCAAGGCAGTCTATTAAGTTCCTCCTTAGTCATTCCAATACCAGTGTCGCTGCATATTCGCATCAAATCTCCTTGAGCAAACGGTTTTAAAATAGCTGTTAATACTCAAGTAAAACAAAAATGAGAATTCTCATCTCATACGTTATGGTGGTAATGGTGCCGTTATCAGGATCAGGTTTGATCCTAATCTCAAGCTCTCCACCATCTCCAAGCAAAGAAGGCTCTGTTACACTCAAGAACCTCAGCTTATCCAAAGCATCACTTGCATTACTGGATATATACATACAAACACATCCAAGTTGTATGCACCTTAACCATGCCCAATATTTGTTTTCTTCTATTATAAAGATATTGATAACAGTTGCGTGTGTACTCTTATGAAACTAAGGTCGAGCAGAAAAACCTCCATTTGATGATGGGAAAGGAATAAAACACCCAAAACAGAGTTTAACAGAACAAAGATGAAACATCATACATTAACCCCAAAGACTTTTGACAGAAAACAAAATATCAACTCCAATCACAGGAGCTAGCATCCTCATCCTCCTTATCAGTTTCAGAAGCAGAACTTTGTGGCCTTCTTCTTATGGGCATTCCTCCACCAAAAAGATGTGTACAATCAACTACTGAGTCTACAGAATGAAATAGATCTTGTGCGGTGTCATCAGGCGGCTCTACTACGAGAACAGTGTAATTTCTCGATTTCAAACACTGAAGAACCCTGTACAGCTCGCTGTTTGGGTTTTGTTTTGCGATTACCACTAAATTTATTGGTTCACCATGAGTTGCTGATGCGGAAACAATCATTGCCAGAGGCATTTTGATAGCAGCCGAATTTTCACCCCCTGAAGCTATATATCAACAGAGATCTTGATTACAGACATAAAATAAGTAGAAACGAGAAGAGTGTTATGAGGGATTAAGTATAGGAATTCACCTTCTGGTGTGTAAAATATTCCGGCCTTGCACAACGCACTTCTGTCGTGGCTCAGTTTGTCACCATACGCCCGGATTAGCATCAACCTATCAAAGCCCATTTGACGAAGAGCTGATTCGATATTATCATAAATAGAACCAAGATCGGCACTAATAGGGATTGGGTAGTCCTCCAAGTTCCAGAAGACGAATGAGGCATCCTCTTGACAAAACGGAGACAAATTACGAAATAGGTTAGATGATCCATTAACCATTATTTGGATCGATTAGATCCGGCTAGTTAACTCCATCAGATGAATCAATTTCGGGTACGAGATGGAGATAGATCTTACCGGATAAATATTCGATTGTGGATTCGCCCATGGTTCGAATTGGAGACTTTCTCGCCGAACTAGGGTTAGATCGGGATGAGAGAGAGCCTTTGTGGGTTTTATCGCTGCGGCTGAGAGATCTATCAGCTGTGTTTTTAGCCGTTGGATCTCAAAAGAAAATATTAAGGGTGTTAGATCTGTGGCATGTTTTCAACAGTCGGGAAACTCATAACCTTTACTCCGTATCCCTATGATCCTAAGAAACCAAAAAAATTTTGTTTCATTTTAATTGATATTTTACTGCAAAATTAAAATTTTTATATTTATTAAAATATAGGGATACGGTCTCGAACCGAAATCAAAAACCCTGAAAAACTTCGATAACTCCAAAATCCCAAAAACCCCGACCACCAAGTTATTAAACCGAAATGAAATTCCCGAACCGAAACGAAATTCCCGAACCAGAACCGAAAAACCTCGATAACCCCAGAACGGATCAGAATTAACTTTTAATGTTGGCGTTGATATTTTTTCAAATGAGATGTATAATTAGATACGAAAGATTATTGATATAAACATTCAAAATATGTAATTAAATAATTTTAGAAATACGATAGTACTTATATTATGTTTGACTGTACACATGATTTATTGTAACCGTTAAATTAGTTTACTAAGTTTTTTTTATTACATTTAAATGTAAATATGTTTGAAAGATTGTTGATGGCTCGTGGTTTATTTTTCGGGAAAAATGTCAAAATCAACCCGAACTAAAATCGATGTGCCAAAAAAAAAACCGAACTAAAATAGGCTGTCATGTCCTACCTAAACACAATAAAATTCATATTCCCTACCCAACTATCGAATCAGACCTAAAACCTGCCTTGACTATTAATCTGTTAGTCAACATTCACGAAATGCTGACGGAAGCTGAGTTGGCATGACACGGTGTCACGGGATTCGTTTTGAATATTACAAAATTTTGAAAAAAGTTTGGTGGAGCATGCATACGGGTAAAGGTATTACAGAGTGGTTTCTACAGTTGGAAGTCATGGGTTCTAGAGTTGATGTGCAAGTAGCTGTACAAAGAATCTCGGGGGTATCACTGGATTACTGGTTGTGCAGTTAATTCTCAAAGCAAATCGGGATTACAGATTCTTTTGAGAGTGTTTTACGGGGAGAATCATAGTTGCTTCAAGACTAGAAATGGTGGTGGTTCTGTCTTTTGCATTTGATCTGAAGGAAAAGTTTGAGATTTTGAACTCACTGCAGGAGTAAAATATTGAAGGCTACCTTAGAAGATCAGAATTGCGAAGATAATGTGATCTCATAAATCACAGAAACAGGTTTATGGTTCTAACATATGCCATAAAGAAGATCGTTTGGTAGAAAGGGTTATTTGCAGAAATGAGACTCCAACAAGATTCAGTTGGAATATGTTGTGACTGTCAAAGGAGAAATTGCTCTGTATAGGAAATCAGTTCATCAGGAAGAGACAGATCAGAAAGACATCAGATTGCAGTTCATAAGCTATATGAATGCAGGGAGGGTAGACAAGATTGTGAAGATTGGATCAGCTTCCAATAGAGCTGATAACTACACTAAGGAGTTACCCGTGAGCAAGCTTCAAGCAATTATGAAGCTTCTCAGTTATTAAAGCCTGAGAAAGTTAGGGTCCGAGAATGGAATCCAAGGAACTAGATAATGATTAATGAGGTTATGTTTGAATGTACTCTCGCCAAGGTGGAGTTTTGTGGGTTGTGGCTCGAGTGTGGATCAAAGGAGATGGTGGTTCTTCATATTCTCCAGTTTTAGAGGAACAGGGATGTTCTCTTCATCATCCACTCTCCTATAAAAAACCTCACAAAATTCCAAGCTTAATTACTGTTATTTACGTGAACTCATCAAATCTTATTCATAAGTACTCTTTTAGGCTTAATTGTACAGCAACAAGGTGCTAGACAAAATAAGAACGTTTTAAAACTTCCTTATTAACCAACCTGGTAACCAGACGCTATGACCTCCATGCACGCTAAGAAAGCGACCACTGTTTTGCCACATCCAACATATATCACCCTAAAAGATAAACCGAAACTTTATTTGTTAAAAATAAACAAATGTGACAACACTTGAAATCTGATTCTGATAGTCTGGTAAGATTGGCTAATAGCCTACAAAGAAAGAACTATACTAAAACCACGAAGAAAAAATATGACAAAACTACCGCAAAAGCCGATTCATTGGAACTGGACGCTTTAGATCCCATATTATGGTGGGGCCTTCAGGAAACTCTTTGTGAGAGAGGACCATTCTTCCATATAAACGGAATTAAGCATTGGCTTTCTAAACTTTTCCAGCAATACATCTTTTTCTATTTTTGTGCCAAAAGACCTTAAAGCTTTTGGTACAAGCGAGCCAACTGCATGAAAACAAATTTCAAAAGGACTAATTGCTTTTTGACTAACAAATTAGGACTAAGAATGCTGCTTCTGAGAAGACAATTATTTAAAGAAGTTGGGAGTGTGCGGATCAGAATCAACAATAGTTTCGTTTCATCATTTCGGGAAGCCGTATACAAATTGAAATGCAAAAGTGAGGTCTGTAGTTCCTTCCAATTGTTGTATTTTCCCGTCGTGACCTATGTTTACCACTTGACTAAAATTCATGTAACAGAAAGATGCTCAAGAAAGTCAAAGCATTAATAAAAGAAATTAACACTACAAATTTCTGTTTAAAATAAGGAAGTAGAAATTAAAATAAAACTGAGTTTTTGATATAAATCCGCTGCAACCATCTCATCCGTAGATCTTGTGACGCATACCCGCAAGCAAAACGGGCACATCCATGCTACGAACAGAAGCTAGCTAGTCCACACAATCAGTGTCAGCCCTGATCTTCCGACCCCTCAGGTGTTTCTTCGACCGCATCCGCTTTATGCTTTTTGGGACTAGGTTCTGAGCTTTCGCTTCCGCAACCAAAACAGTATACGTCATCAAATAGCAATCCTGGCCATCCAGAGCTTTCTGGACGGACGTGCTCAGTCGGAGTTACTAAGAAAACACCGTAATATCTCGCATCCAAATATTCTGGACGGACCAGACTTCATTTTAGCCGGCTAAAATCTGCACCCAACGTCCATCCACCCTGCACGATGAAGATTAGTACCGACCCATTCTGGATCGGTACTACCGAGCGGCACTAATCCAGCAGTTCACACCGATCGATTCCAGCCGGTTAAACTCATCCCGCGCATGATCCGGTACGCCTCGCATCGACCAGATCCTCAGTTTAGCCGACCCAGCCTTCACAGCACCCATCCGACCTGCTCGAAGAAATCTGCACCGATCGATTTGTACCGATCCAGAACGGGTCGGTACAAAACCTTGAAGACCAATTCGATCCAACTTAACCGGGTCGGTACCCGGTTTATCCCAGGTCGACCCGGTTTGCGCACTGTTCACTATAAATATTTTAAAACCTAATTTTTGTGATCTAAGCTTTCTTCTTTCTAGAGTTGGGTTTTATCCCAAACTCTTCTTATGATTTTGGAGGGATTTTGATTGTTCTTCATACAAATGCCACTCTAGAGAAGATTTCTTCACCCTTATCTTTATATTAATGCATCTTCTTTATCCTTATGTCTTTTTATCTTTTGTTCTTCATGTTTAGACTTTAGGGTTTTTGTTGGTTTTTGGATCATGCTTGATTATTGATGGTTTGAGAGAGGATTAGTCATAATTAGTGATCTTAACCTAAGTAATAGCATATGTTGTGCGTATTAGCATCGTTAGTCAATTTTCTTGAATATTAGATGATGACGATTTAGGTTACATCTTGTTAGATCCTTCACTTATGTTGATCTTAAAGCTAGTTTTGGATTAGGCATTTCACGCCCGAGAGGTGTTCGATGAAATGCTTGAACCAAACCTTTTGTGAGCCTTTCATGCCTAGCCAATGAGAGTAGATGTCTAGGGTGATTAGTGAACTAAGTGGAATTGGAGATTAAAGCTTGTTAATCATCTTATCACAAACGAGAGTTTGTTCTTGATTTGGTGATTAACAAAGTGATTAGTGCCACGAGAGTGGATTAGTCATAATTGTGAATTCCATGTTCTAGGATAGTGTTTAATTCAATCTAAATCATCATTGTTTGTTCATTAATCATCTTCTTGATAGTTAATTCATTTTCCAACACTTCTAGCCTTTGTTTTCTTTCTTGCATTTTACTTTCCTAATTCAAAAACATAAAAACCCAAAATATTTGCTCTAGCTTAGGAAGGTTCATGTATTCTTAGTGCATTGATCTTAACCCCTATGGATTGACACCTCTTATGCTACAATGACAAGCATAGAGGAATTGATATGAACATAACACAAAAATTATTTATCAATTTGGAATTGCACCGTCCCCTATGGATTGACACCTCTTATGCTACAATGACAAGCATAGAGGAATTGATATGAACATAACACAAAAATTATTTATCAATTTGGCGTCGTTGCCGGGGAAGGTACCTGAAGATGAACATATGGGCCAGCACCTTATGTACATATAGGCTGTCACAGAGAGATTACTTGGTTAAAGTTTTAAGTGTTGAAATTCCCATTACTCGCAGCATCCAAAGCCATCTGATACCTCCAGTCAATCCCTCTGAAGAAGATACCCAACAACTGAACATTAGTGAACCCGTGATGTGGACAATCTCTCTGATATGATCTGAATCTGATCCAAGCAGCCTTAAATGCCTCAGTCGGTCCTTGAGAAAACTGGGAGATCTTGTTCCTGAGCTCTTCGTATCTCGCATCATCATAAAAATTGTTCAGGAACGCGTTCTTAGTCTCCTCCTAAGTAGTCAGTGATCCAGGAGGCAACTGTTTCAGCCAATAAGCTGCATCCCCACCAAGAGAGTATGGGAAAAGCTTATAGAGGAGGTAATCGTTGGATACTCCATTGTACTTGATGCTAGTGACCAAGTCCTCAAACCTCTCATTATGATCCATAGAGTGGTCATGAGGAAAACCATGAAAATGATGCTGACCCACAAGAGTGAAGTATGCATGTTTCAGCTCAAAGTCATTCCTCTGAAAAGCAGGAGGGCGAATCGCTGATTGATTGGCATAGAACTGATCAGGCCTGTTGTACTCACCAATCGTCCTACCACGGTCAACCACAACATTCCCAACAGCTGGAGGGACAATGATGTTTCCATCTCCATCAAGTCGTTGCCCCTTCTCATTGCACAATTGACCATTTTGGTCTCTCAAAGTACCAGCCTCATCACGAATCAAAACCAATGGGTTGTTCATCTCTGCTAGCGTCTTTGCTTTCCTGTTTGTGCGTTCCAAAAGTGCTAGTTCCTCGTTGGAAAGTTAACTAGCTGCATGCTCTTGTTTCTCATGGTTTCGCGATTATACATACACCTGAAACACAAAAGTCAAAGCACGTAAGTAACAAAAGTAAAAAAAAATACGACGAGTATTGACCGACACCAGTTGGGTATCGATCGATACCGACGAACTTAGTCGAAATTCTAGACTAAAATCTAATGGCGAATTTAGAGTCCCCGGCAACGGCGCCAAATTTTGATATGCTCAAATATAATACCATAAAGTACTAAAGCAGTAGTTGCAGTAAGTTAGGGGTCGAACCACAAAGACTCAAGAATCACACAATAGACCAAATAGAATAGAATTAAGCTAAGCGATTCAATTTAACAGAAAGCAATAAACAAAATTAAAAGAGTTGTAATTCAATGGAGAGAATATAGGCACAGAGTGTTTCTCATGAAATCAAAGAATGCAGATAAACCAATAAATCAGGATTCAGGT
Source organism: Eutrema heterophyllum (assembly GCA_002933915.1). Lineage (NCBI taxonomy): Eukaryota > Viridiplantae > Streptophyta > Magnoliopsida > Brassicales > Brassicaceae > Eutrema > Eutrema heterophyllum. Next base: position 762,094 of record PKMM01010123.1, on the reverse strand, counting down.
TATGCACGGTTCTTGAACTCAAATCACTAAGCTATAATTAACCAACAGTCGTTGCGAGAATTATCTAAGTCTAAATCCCAGAATTCCAAATCTCTTTGCAAATCCTAAAGATCTAAACGAGTTTTAAAGTTCAGGTTTGATATGTTCACAAAACAACTAAACCAAATCTCTTTGCGGATAGCTATTTTGCTCACCCTAAGTTCTGTCAGATTATCAATTGCACTGTCGTGCCTAATCGATTAACCTAAGATCTAAGTTCCAGATTCGTCAACCTATAATTAGCTTTGAGAACAACATATGGTGAAGAACTAATTCAGATTTTGAATCCTAACTAATCAATTACCAGCACTCAATGAAATCCCTTATGAGAACCCTAAACCTAACAGTGGATCTACTAAGACATGGAGATTGAAACAAGCAACATGATTGAATAGATAATCAAATCAAATAAATAGAAGAGAGTAAAACAAGGGTTCGAAATCTTCTCTCAGGCGAACAGAGTTTCAGACTTGTCTCCCTCCAAAGCTCTCTCACCGAAAACTAAAGTAAAATAAAGCTTAGCCGACAAAAGTGGCTGAAAAACCTAATTATAATCTTAAAACACGTTTTGGGCTAAATTGTAAATAATAAAGTCTTCTGGGCAATTTTGCAATTCTTCAACTCTTCATTTAAAGTCGCGACTCGTGTCTGCTTCAGTGAGTATCGACCGATACTAGTTAGTATCGATCGATACTGAGGCTTCAAATCGGGTACTCAGCTACACAAACTTCTGCTTTGCTCCAAAATGCTCTAGAAAGCTCCAATATCTCCAATTATGCTCCAAACGTTCTAAAACCTGTAAAAGACTTTAAAACACTACAAAATAGTAGAAAGACTCTATAAAATGGACTTATATCATGGCTTAAACGGGGTAAAAACCATGATATATCAACTCCCCCAGACTTAGCTTTTGCTTGCCCTCAACCAAATAGAAGATTAAACCAGAGAAAGACCCGCCTGTCATGGCTTTGGTGGCCAAAACAATTCTTAGAGAATCCTTCTTTGAAACTAGAGAGAAGGTCTCTTTGTAGTCGATACCGTCCTTTTGGATGAAACCAATAACAACAAGGCGAGCCTTGTACCTTTCAATGTTACCTTTCGAGTCGCGTTTAGTCTTAAAGACCCATTTAGAACCAACGGTCTTGAAACCGTTAGGCAACTCTACTAAGTCTCATACTTTATTATCATCCATGGACTTATGTCTTCTTTCGAAGTGATCAACCAATTTTCAGAAGTATCACTTTCCATGGCCTTTTGGAATGAGTTTGGGTCTACATCAATGCTTAAGTCACATTCATTCCATTCCTGAATTGTGACATGTTCATCAACTGTACTTTCAGCTAGTGGGTTTTGCACACCATCATGTTGTTCTATTGCGTCATTTAACTGTGATGCAATAATAGGAACAACTACCTTAGGTGCATTACCGGGTGAAGGGACTTCAACTTTTACTTTTTGAATGTCCACCTTCCGTGATTCACCACTCCCACTAGTTTCACCATTCTCAATGAACCGAGCATTGCCCGTCTCAACTATTCTCGTACTATGGTTAGGACAGTAAAAGGTATACCCCTTTGACTTTTCAGGATAGCCAATGAAAAATCCATTGACAGTCCTAGCATCAAGTTTCTTTTCATGTGGGTTATATAGCCTTATTTCTGCTGGACAACCCCAGACACATAAATGCCTTAAGCTAGGATTCCTTCCCGTCCACAGTTCATAAGGGGTCTTAGCAACTGCCTTACTAGGAACCCTTAATGCATATACCCACAACGAAAGAGGTAATAAACAATTACTTAACATGCTCCTAACCATATCCATTAAAGTACGATTCCGCCTCTCAGCCACACCATTCTGCTGAGGTGTACCCGACATTGTATATTCACAAATGCCTTTACTTTCAAGTAACTTTGCAAATGGACCTGGACATTGTCCACTTTCATTAAATTTTCCATAAAAACTCACCACCTCTATCAGACCTCACAACCCTTACTTTTATATCTAACTGCCTTTCAACTTCATCAATGAACACCTCTAGGACATTCACTGTTTAGACTTTTCATGCAGTAGATATGTATATCCATTACGTGAGTAATCATCGATAAAGGTGATGAAGTACTTTCACCACTCCAAGAAGGAGCATCAAAAGGGCCACAAACATCAGTTCGTATTAACTCAAGAAGCTGAGTGCTTCTAGTGGCTGGTTTCTTTACGATATGTTTAGTCTGCTTTCCTTTAATGCAGTCTACATATACATTTAGGTCACTAAAATCCAATTGAGGAAGAATCTCATTCTAACCTCATAATCCTTTCTTTGGAATGTGACCTAATCTTTGATGCCACAAGAAAGCAGAACTTTCATCAGATGCACTACGCTTAACGTCTCGATTTTCAAGTATGAGACACATGAGTAGTAGCCCCAGAATCTAACCAACAAGTATTACTGTGAGAACGATCTATTTCCCTCTGGGAAGTTTCATATAATAACAAATCCCCCAGAAGTTTGAGCTTAGTTATATTTCCCCATAAAATCAAAGTTGAAAACCTATTTCCCCACCGATTCGAAGTTTAAAACCTATTTCCCCCCGAAAACAAATTTAATTGGTTTGTTATCGGTTTCTAACGTAAACCGTAAACTACCTATTACACCCCGAAACCATACCGATCTAGAAAACCAAACCCGACCCTTAAAACCAAACCTCGTTAAATGTGAGTGAAACCCAGAAAAAATCCCCAAATCGATCTAAGAACCCTAAAAATCGTTTTTTCCAAATCGAAACTGGTGAAAGCGATTTTCTTCATTGTTTAGGTTTTTATTCGAGGTGAGGAGGATGAGCAACGTATCCTGAGCATCGAGTGGAGCATCAACTGGCCGAACTCGAGAAAGAGTTATGGGTGTTCCGACTCGATGTTAGTACGGGAACAAATCTTGGCAAAGATTTCGCAATCCGAGAACAATCTGTACCGGCGATACTATAGGTGTGCTTATGCTTTTGCACAGAAGGTAAATACAATGTATTTTGATTCTCATTCTTCTATGTTTTTATTTGAACCCAAATTTGATTCACATTGCTATGATTGTTTATAGCTAAGGAATGATAATCATGCTTGGAAGTGGGTTGATGAGGCTTTGCTAGATGAGATAAAGGCATTGGGTTTTCGAGCAGAAAAACTTGATTACGAGTTAAAAGAGATTTCAAGATCACGAATGGAGCTTGAGAAAATGGTCTACGAGAAAATAGAAATGAAGCTAGAGAAAGAGATCTTTGAGAGAGTGGAAGAAGTAATCATTGAAACCGAGTCAAAGATAAAGAAAATGATGGTTATTGTGATCTTTGGGTGTGTGGTCATTGTCGGGTGTAGTATGCTATTAGGTTGAGCCTAGTTTGTGTTGATCGTGTGTTGTTGTTTGTTAGTTGTTTGTTTTTTGTGTCTTTGTTGACATTTGTTGTTGAAACAATTGGTCTTCAATACAATCTCTCTTGTTTCACTCTTCTTAAAGCATGTCTTTTAAATCGAATGTAACCTCAGAAAGACATAAGAAAGACATGAAACAATTGTCTTAACATAAGCAATAGTCTTAAACCATAACATAAGAATACATAAGAAAGACAAGCAATTGTCTTAAAACAAAATACACAAATCCGAGAACATAAGCAATTGTCTTAAAACGAAAACTGCTTAAAACCGATAGAAGCTTCTTAAACAGAGCTGGAAACAAAGTTTCTTAAACCGAGATACGATGCTACTTCTTAAACCAAAAAAGCTTCACTAATTCTTCAATCACCAAGCTGTGTGAGAATGTCTTGGGAAGACTCAACCTGAGAAGGCTCAACCTGAGAAGATTCATCTTGAGAACCCTGAAAAAACCACAAAAGCATACAAACATTAACCACAAAAAACAGACATGTTTCTTTACCACAAAACCAAAACAAACATTAACCACAAACTTGTTTCTTTTTCTTGCTATGAAACCTAGAATTATGGTTAGCTACTCCACAAATCCCACAGTGCATTACTCTCTTCAAAAGTATTAGTGTCTTCTTCACCGGAGATTCATTTTTACCTTTCTTCCTTTCCTTATCGTTCTTACTAACTTTATACATTTCTTTTTTCTTCCGGCCAGGCTGTGGTGGCACCGGAGATTGATGCACCGGTGGTTCTCCTCCAACATGCCAAAATCTTGCACCTCTCATTGGTACTAGACCGTCCGTGTATGTCCTTCTCCATAGTGCTGTCCTAAACCAGTGGCACACATAATCCTCAGCCTCAAGCTTCTTGTGGAGAATCACAGCATACGCATGCTCACAAGGAATACATGTGATCTCCCACCTTCTACAAGTACAAGTTCTATCAATTAAGCTCACACGGTATGAACATCCACCAATTTTAACATCCCATGTTGAATTTGTGGATATATAGACCAGACACTCCGAAACTTTCCTATGCTCTGCGGCTAGATAGTCAACCACATACGGTGTGCACACACTTTGCCAGTCCAAAGCTTTAAAACCTCTTTTCGCAATACGTACCATCGCCATCCTTGCAATTGTCTCTAGCATCGACACAAATGGTTTTTCTCTGGCTTTTACTATGGAAGTGTTCCATGACTCCGTTGATTTATTCTCCACATCTTCACAGTAATTGCCTAACTTGTGGAAGGCTCTACACCAAGTATTTGGTTTTGTCTTCATCAAATCTGCATACACAGCTGAGTCATAGCAGGAGATCTTGTCCTTATTCTCATTAAATTATGTCTAATTGTAGCTCCATGCAAGATACCAAATCAACTTCTTCATCTCAGGCTTCTTACCATGTAATGCTCTCATGTTAGCATAGATGTGTCTCACACATTTCCTATGCTCGATCTGGGGAAGCTCTAGCTCAGCAGCTGCTATCAGTCCCTATAAATAAACAAACAAACCAAATCAGTGTTAACACCAAAGACAGTTAATTTCCAAACAATCAAACAAAACACACTTATCCTATGTCTATCCGAGATCATAATATATCCATCGCCATCTTTCAAATCCAAATCAGTTTTGAGCTTCTTCACAAACCACAACCAATTGTCCTTGTTCTCAACTTGTACAACCGCTCATGCTATTGGATAAATAGCATTATCCGCATCTCGACCCATAGCAACCAATAACTGACCCTTCATCTTTGATCTCAAGTGGCATCCATCAAGTCCTATAAGCGGCCTACAAGTTTCTTTCCATGAACTCCTAATAGTATCAAAACAGACATAGAACCTGTTGAAGACATCTAAACCTTGCTCGTTTGTAATACATTCAATGTTCACAGTAGAGTGTTTATTTGCGTCTACTATCTCACGACCGTAATCACGAAGACGCGCAAACTGCTCATCATACTCTCTCTGAATCCATCTCTGAGCTTTGTTCATAGCCGCTTGGCACTGAGGTCTTGACACATTGATCTTCCAATTTTTCATGATCAACTCTTCAATCTTCATTAGCATATAATAGTCAGGTTCTTCTCGGATTTGGTCGAGAAAGAGATGTTCAATCACATGAACCTTTATCATCTCGCAAGCACCATTAGGAACACATCAATGCACATTCTTAAACCCCTTAACCTGCCACTTAACCGTCTTTTCCGTCCTTGAACAGTAAATCCTCCAAAACCAACCCGATGAACCTTCACACTTATAGACAAGTTTATCTTTGTCATACCTGGTCTGCTTGATGTTTCGACCGGTTTTCAAAGCATAATCGAGGACAGCCTCCTTGAACGCTACTGAACTGAAGAACACTTGACCTTCAAAAAAGTTCCCTTCACCTCTTTCAACGTCATTGCGCCTTTTAACTATCGTGTATTGAGCTCTGGTGTCCTCATCATCCGTATCAGGGCACACATTGTGAAGAACATGATCTTCATCAACAAACTCCATCAAAGCTTTCTCGATGTTGTAATCATTTCGGTCTCTTCGATCTTCTCCGTCGGAATCCTCGTCATGAAATTCATGGACTTCTCTCCACTGGGGGACTTCTCTGCACACCGCTAACTCCATTATCGAACATGATCTGCAGCTAGGGTTATCGATTTCAAGGTTTTGGGGAAATCAATTTTTGGGTTCACAATTTTTAGGGTTTGATGTTCTAAGAGAATTGGGGATTTTGGGTTAGCTAAAATCGGGTTTTAAATTTAGGGATTTCATTTCGGGTGGGGATAAAGTAATCGGGTTTATAGTTTCGGGTAATCGGGTTTAAGGGTTGAAATCAGGTTCAATCATGTTAATTTTGGTTTTAATTTGGGTAATTGTTAATTGGTACACAGTAAACCAACTTAAATCGTGGTATGTATGGGGGGAAATAGATTTCGAACGTTGTTTTCGGGGGGAAATAGGTTTTAAACTTCGAATCGGTGGGGAAATAGGTTTTCAACTTTGATTATATGGGGAAATAGAACTAAACTCAAACTTCAGGGGGATCTGTTATTATATAAAACATCTCAGGGGGAAATAGATCGTTCTCCCAGTATTATTAGGCACTTCTATAAGGTTCAATTCAGAGCAAACAAAATATGATGTTTACCTTTGTTTTCGAACCGTGCCTTTCTTTTTGGACAATCTTTCTTGAAGTGTCCCTTTTGCTTGCAAAAGAAACACTTCATTTCCTTACGAATTTTACTTTCAGGTTTTTTCACGAAAGTTTTATCCCTCCCTTCGTCCTTTCTACTTGGTTTTCCTTTATTGCTGCTGGCCCTTCCAAAACCTACGAGATTCGCAACTTGATCCCTTATCTGCTTTAATCTCCCTTCCTCTTGTATCAGCATAGCCCGTAATTCCTTAAAGTTCCACTTTTCTTTAATGGTGTTGTAATTCACTTGGAACTGGATAAACTCAAAAAGAAGAGAGTTCATGATAAATTGGACCAAGAACTGTTCATGAACCTCCATTCCCAAGGTCGTTAACTTTGCTGCCAAGTTAGACATGTGCGTCACATGATCATGGATTGGCTGAGACCAGTCAAACTTTCTTGTAGTAAGATCATTCATTAAGCTTCCTACAATTGACTTATCAGCCAAATCCATTGTGAACACTCCTTAATTTTTTGCAAGAATTCCCTCGCTTTCTCTGTCTTAGGCATAGATGGCTTAATACTTTCCGCCATCGTCATTCTCATAAGGTTCAAGCTTAGCCTGTTAGATCGCTCTCATCTCTCATACCGAGAATTTTCAGATTCAGAGCTATCTTCTTTAATGACTGGGGGTTCCTCATCCGTTAGTATGGCAGAGTCCAATGCCATAACACCCAGTGTGAACTGGATCTTTTCGGACCATTCTCCATAATTAAGCCCATTGAACTTTACGACAGAGTTAGCAGATTTGATGAAGCTTCAACATTTATACATGCTTACCTATTAGTGCTTTGAGACCTTTATACAGATTCATAGACTGTAATATAAACTTTAAAGCATGAATTTAAGTAACCTTTGGGCAATACTTAGATACATGCACTTTCATCGATGCAAAATTTATACTTTTATAATCAATCAAATCATACACAAATCGAATAAGCATGCCACCTTTGGGTATACATACTATTGATTATAGTAAGAAATGATTAATCCTTTTCGTATTACTAACTATATTCAATGATCCACCTTTGGGTGATCTCCTAGAATATAGATAGTAAAACAATTGATCAATCAAAAAAAAATTATGTCATTTATAGCATCTCTTTAATCATGATCAATTGATAAATTCTATTATTTTTTTAATGTATATATGTGTAATATAACAAGACCACTTTGGGGACTAACATGTTATATTACAATATAAACATTGAAACTTTAATGGGCAAATAATCTTATATTGTGCTAATATTTCATAACACAAATTTTCTTTTATTAAAATGTATGCTCTTAAACCATACGAGACACCAACCATACAAAACCAAACCGGAGGTTCTAGTTTCGTCTTTAATGGTGCTCTCTTAAATTATAACAATTACATGCATGGTGAATTAAACAAATCTAGTATGCTCTGCTACCAAATGTAAATTACTTTTCTGATTTCATTCTATTATTACCAAATGTAAATTACTTTTCTGATTTCACTTATGAAATCAATCCCAAGATGAACTATATTTGATTTAATCATATCACAATTCTTTTGCTATAAAAGAAGAAACATTAACCTTGATCCATGCTTTGATTAGGCTTGTTATGAATTGATTTCTTCTTGCCTTAACCTTTCACTTTTATGATCTCTTTTGATGGAGAAGAGATCTAAACCTTTCGAACTCTCTTTTCTCTCTGAAGTAAACCTTTCGTTGTAAATTCCATTTTCAATAATGATGCTAAAGCATCTATATGTATGAGGAGATTACTTCATAACTAAGTAATTTACTTCATAGTTAAGACTTAATCTTAACCGTCCATCCATTACTTCATAGCTAAGTAATTTACTTCATAACTATCCATTCATTACTTCATAGCTAAGTAATTCACTTCAGAGCTATCCATTCATTACTTCAGATGAACGTTAATGAAAGACTTTAATAATATCATAAAGTAAGGAAAAGGGTTATCAATACACCCAAATTCTAATACTGTTATCGAAACCGATCTATCACGGTGTTCGTCTTTTATATTAGAATTTCTCTAAGTTTAATATGAACTTGATCTTTAATATTAAACCGAGACACATACGTCACATATAAGAATAAATATTCTTACAAGAACATGTTCTCAAGTTCCTAGATAATCAAACTCTTGATGTCTTCATTTCAAATCATGCTGTTTCATTGAATTACCAAAAAAAAAAATTGTGCAATGAGCATGAATAAAAAGATGAGATATTGAAGGTTCACTCACATAAACTAACAAAGAGGTAACCTTTCTTAGTCCTCGACCTCCGGTCAAATTCTAGTGGAGCTTCTAAACGTAAACCAAGTTGGCTTCTCTAATCCTGAAGACAACAAACAAACAAGAAGAGAAAAGAAAGAAACCACCTTTCCATCAATTCGAGAGTAGAAAATCTACTTGTAAACTATTCCTCAGATTTCAAATTTACAAGTAGATTTTCTCTTCTCGAGATGAAAAGTAAATCTTATATATATAGTCAAATAAAAATGGGGTTGACGTTCTATTTCCCCCCGAGAACTTCCATATAATAAAACATCCCCACGAAGTTTACCCCTAGTTCTATTTCCCCATCATTTGAAAGTTCGAATCCTATTTCCCCACGAAATCAAAGTTTCAAACTTATTTGCCCACGAATATTGGTTATATTGGTTTAATGTCGGTTTTGAGCGGTTTGTAACCTAAACTTAAACAACACCTCTTTATTCCAACCAAACCGAACCCAAAAAAAAAACTGACCCGGCCCGACTTCTTCTTCTTCACCCACTACAAGAAAACAGTCGATTACCAACGACAATTTACATCAAATTTTGGCCGTCGTAATGTTACGGCGACGTTACGACGACATTACGACGAAATTTAATTTCGATGTAATTTCGTCGTAAATGTTTGTCGTCGTAATATCGTCGTAATCGGACGTCGACATTACGACGATATTACGGCGATGTAAAGAATCGTCGTAATATCGTCGGAAGTTTACATCGATGTTACGAGAACTTATATTCGATGTACATTACGACGAGTTTACGTCAAATGTGTGTAGGTAGGTGGCCACGTTTTAAAGTAGGTTCACCTAATAATTTACATCTCATATATTTGTCGTAAATCCGTCGTATAAGCGATGTAAATTCGTTGTAAATTATGTTTCGATGTAAATTCGATGTAAATTTCCGATGTAAATCCGTTGGTAATTCTGAAAAATTTCTATAAATACAGCCAACAATTCAAACGAAAATTTCAAAAAAAAAATACAAACACTTCTCCAAAAAAAAAAAAATTTCAAAAACTCTTTTTATAAAATGTCTATATACGAACTACGAAGATGGATGTATACGCAAAAGGATTCGGAGGGAGCGTTGACGAAAGAATTCAAAGAGGGGCTGGAAATATTCATGTATCAAGCCAGAAATATGCAAACAACCCTTGAAAGCGGTAAGATGTTCTGTCCTTGTCGTAAATGCAAGAATACGAGATATATTTTTATTGAGACGTGTGGAAGCATTTACTAAATAGAGAGTTTATGCCGCAATATTATGTTTGGTATCAACATGGAGAGGGTTTTGAAAGAAGTACTACTGATCAAGCTGATTGTAGTAGTAATTATCATCAAGGTCATGTAGATTTTGATCAGGGTAGTAGTTATCATCATAGTCATGAACATCAATTTGATCAGCAGGGTCAAGATCATGATAGGATGCATGAAATGGTCAATGATGCATTTCATGAAACAAATGTTGATAATAGTCATGTTGAGGAACCCAATGTAGATGCGAAGCGATTTTATGATATGCTAGCCGATGCAAATCAGCCGCTCTACGATGGATGTAGAGAAGGTCAGTCTAAATTGTCATTAGCAGCTAGGATGATGACAATTAAAACTGATCATAACCTAGCTGAGGTTTGCATGGATGATTGGGCTGATCTTATCAAAGAGTATTTGCCAGATGATAATTTGGCTGCCGGAACATACTATGAGATACAGAAGTTGTTGTTTAGTCTTGGGTTGCCTTCTGAGATGATAGATGTATGTGTTGACAATTGTATGCTTTTTTGGAAAGATGATGATAAGCTGCAGGAATGTCGATTTTGCCAAAAGCCGAGATTCAGGCCACAAACTTATGGGCGTAGTAAGATACCGTACCAACGGATGTGGTATCTTCCTATAACTGATAGGTTGAAACGATTGTATCAATCTGAAAGGACAGCTGCATCGATGAGGTGGCATGCAGAACATTCACAGAGAGAAGGAGAAGTGACTCACCCGTCAGATGCAAAAGCTTGGAAACACTTTAACACGGTACACCCGGAATTTGCTAAATTTAAGCGAAATGTGTATCTTGGCCTTTGCACTGATGGATTTAGTCCATTCGGTATGTCTGGTAGGCAATATTCTTTATGGCCAGTAATCCTAACGCCATACAACCTTCCTCCAGATATGT